>JANRFK010004893.1:7241640-7255183 GCA_030068395.1 Apalone spinifera | reverse complement strand
GGGTACATCAACACAACTGAAATTTGGAGAAAACTGATTTTTTGTTTTAAGTTTAACGGCATTTTATTATTTTTGTACTTTTTACACCCAAAAATGTCATCACCCACCCAGCTATGATTAAGTTGTTTAAACAAATGTGTTGCAATGGTAGAAAAAAATTTTGTGTGTCTGAAAACTGTAGGTACTGGGGGTCTTTATAACTGTGTGTGTGTGTGTGTGGAAAAGGGGTACTTTATATATAAAAAAAGTTGAGAAACATTGCTATAGGACATGTTTTTTTCTTTTCCTTCTTACGGCTACATTTGGGCTCTCTCTCATACAACCTCTGGCTGCCTCATGTACAACATAATCAGCCCGACATAGCAGGGCAGATCAGGGCTTTCGGTATCACGTCAAGATGTAAGAGGGTGTAAATTCACAGGCAACCACTTTATGGTTATCGGGGTTGGCGGGTGAATGACAGGCTGTCTCCCACTGGCTGGCACTGAGCAGGGCTTGGAGAGAAAGCTCTTCAGGGAAGCGCAGTTATTTGGCGGCCCCTGCCACGCTGGTATGACTTACGCTCACGGCAGAGATTTCTGAGAGATGGCCCGGCCATGTTCGACCAGAGGGCTGACAGCCTCCCCAGGCTCCAGGGCAGGGGGAGGGAGGGGTGTTGTGCTCCCAGAAGGGGCAGGGCCTTCGGCAGAAGAGGAGGAGCTGGGGCAGCCAGATGTCAGCTCTGCCTGGAGCGTCCTGTGTCGCGGACACCCGCTGCCCAAGCAGCCTTCCGCTTTGAGAGGCCTGGGGCTATGGCAGGCAGGAAGCCTGCCTGGAGGTCCCTCTAGGGCTGTAGTCCTTGAGTTGCCTAGGTAAATTGCATCCCACCCCCTCGCCTTGTCCACCTCCCTGCCCCAAGTCACTACCCAAACCTTTTGTACCCCCCTCCTCTAAGTCCCAAGCTCTCTCCCATTTCCAACTTCAGTCCCAGACCCCGCAGTCCCTCCGTAGAAAAGTGTGGACCTTGACCACTCACCAAAATCTTGGAGTGGCCCTCCCATCCAAAATTAGTGCCCATCCTGACCTAGTATGACCTGCCTCACACAGGCCGGGGACCCTCACCCCAGACTCCAGCCCAGTAAGGCGTGGCAGAGCAGGGGCACGTGTTTCGAAAGCGAGACAGCCTCGATCTAAAGATTTCCCCGTCTCTTGGGAAGTTGCGCCAATGATTAATCACACTCCCTGCTAACAACGTGTATTTTATCGCTGAATGTGGACAGCCTCCACTCCTTGCCAGGGCTTCTTGTTAGCTCCCGTCTCCTTATCGAAACTGCCCTCTGCTCTCAGGAGTCATCTTCCCATGCGGGTCCGATGACTAAGTCACCTCCTCTTTGACAAACTGAATAGATTGAGCACATTGAAGTCTCTTGGTTAAGTGTAAACGACAACTGACAGCACGAAGGAGAAAACAGCGCAGACACTGAAGTCGGATCAAATACAAAGGCGAGGACAGCAAAAAGCCAACTCCAAGAGGTCAGAAAATCAATGCTTCCTGGGCTCATTGCTTAAGCTATAAGGAACATCAGAAAAGAACCCTCCATGGAAAGAGAAAGACATGAGGAAAAGGAGGGACGATAAGAGTACCAGATGGCTGCAATTCTCTTCGAACGTTTTTTAATGCAAGAATGAGAATTTAGGACCCAAACCTATTGTTTTCTAACCTGTAAGGCCCCAATTTAGGAAAACAGCCCTATTCACGACATCACCTCATGTACCTTTGGAACTCCATTCATCTGGGTTGTACCCACGAAAGCTCATGATACCATCTACATGTTTTGTTAGTCTCCAAGATGCTGCTAGACTATTTGTTGTTTTTTAAGTTTTTCCAGTTTCAGACTAACTCGGCTATCTCCCTGAAACTTTCGTACCTATGGAAGTAAAGGACAATGGCCACATGCTTAGTTGCGTTCATGAACCTAAAAAAAAAGGAGATTCCAGCCTCAGAGGCTTTTCTGGTTCCACAGAGATTATCACCATGGAGGCAGTGAACTCATGTCACTGTCAGAACCATTCGGCTTAGAAAAGAGGAGACTAAGGGGGGATATGATAGAGGTCTATAAAATCATGACTGGTGTGGAAAAAGTGAATAAGGAAAAGTGATTTACTTATTCCCACAATATAAGAACTAGGGGTCAGCAAATGAAATTAACAGGTAGCAGGTTTAAAACAAACAAAAGGAAGTTTTTCTTCACTCAGCACACAGTCACCCTGTGGAACTCCTTGCCAAAGGATGTGGTAGAGGCTAGAACTTTAACAAGGTTCAAAAAAGAGCTAGATAGATTCATGGCGGTTAGGTCCATCAATGGCTATTAGCCAGGATGGGTAGGAATGGTGTCCCTAGCCTCTGTTTCTCTAGAGGTGGGTGACAGGGGAGGGATCATGTGAGGATTACCTGTTGTGTTCCTTCCCTCTGGGGCATCTGGTGTTGGCCACTGTTGGCAGACAGGATACTGGGCTAGATGGACTGTTGGTCTGACTCAGTTTGGCCGTTTTTATGGTCTTATCAATCAGGTGCTGTAAATTACTTGAGCTGTATAGTTTTCTTACAACGCTTAAATGAATAACATTAGCCAGGGTAGAGTTGATTCTCCTTTTTAACAGGCAAGGTCCTTGGCCAGTATTTTCCAGTTGCCATATTCATCACAGTAAGGCTGGAAAACTGAGTTGTTAAGCTCTTACACCAGGAGAGGATTAAAACTTATCCCTAGATGCCCCTAGCATGGGCATCTAGCTGAGCCATGAATATCTCCAGTGATGGGCATTTTAGAACCACCATCAGCAGGTTGCTCTAATGCTCTCTAAGGCCCTGGTCCAGCAGAGCTTTGAAGCAAGGGCTCTGAATTCAGTGCGACTCCGCCATGCCTAAAAGTTGTGCGTGTGCCATGTTGCCTGCTAACACAGAACTGAACAGGAGCATGCATCTTGACTTCAAGAGACGCAGGAGTGTAGAGATCTTAATACTTCATCTCCATTTCCCCTGCATTTTCAACCCTTGGCTGCTTGCTCTAACCTCAATTACTACTAATGAGACTAAGTTTATAACTTCCCCTTACCTCCTGGATGTGCAATCATTAATCATAACTCCGTTGGCCTTTTATCCCCACACCCCGAAGCGAATACGCTCTGTTTTAAATGTTCTAAGATGGGCAGGGTAGTTTCCGTGATATTTAATTGAACTCGTGTATGGGGGCTGCTTCTTTAAAAACAAAACCCCTTTTAAAAACCCATAAAGTATTTATCACAGACGTTCCGCCAGTAAAACTCTTTTGCTGCTGATAAAGAACCAACTACTGCCTCAAAACCCCACAACTTTTTAAATAGCGCTGCAAAAATGGAGAGCAAGACTTTTTCTCAACATTAGGAAAAAGTTCCCAACTGTCAGGGTGGTCAAACACTGGAATAAATTGCCCAGGGAGGTTGTGGAATCCCCATCTCTGGAGATATTTAAGAGTAGGTTAGATAAATGTCTATCAGAGATGGTCTAGACAGTATTTGGTCCTGCCATGAGGGCAGGGGACTGGACTTGATGACCTCTCGAGGTCCCTTCCAGTCCTAGTATTCTATGATTCTATGAATACAAGTTCTAATTAATTTATTGCAAATTTTGGACCAGACCACCTCCTCTAAATGATCACACAGTGTTGTCTTATTTCCCGCCACAACTGTGTTCAGAGTAGAGACGCACAATAAGAGGGTAAGAGAAAAAAGTAGCCTGTTAGCTTGTCAAATGCCCTGAAGTTGGCATGAAAGGGGCGTGGATACTACTCCTATTGAGCCCTGACACTCTGAATTTTCCTAGCTTTTTAAATTATTCCACAAAAAGCTGATGGTTTAGCTATTGCACTGAGTGCTAGAGCTAGCTATATCATGCAAAGTCAGGGAGAGAAAAAGCTGATACAATACACGATGCTGGGTACAAACAATTCTTGGGTGTTTTGATGCTGGTGTGGTTCCTAACACTTTTTAATAAATTCCCTCATATGTACATTTATAATTTAATTTCTCCTGTAACACAATGTATGATTGACATTCACATTTTTTTTCTGGCGACCTTAATGCCTTGAGATCGCCACTGATGTAAACCAAGCCAATTTAATCCTGCAGGTACAATTGCTACTTTATATTACAGGGATGCCCATTCCGCATCATCTTGGCGTCGATTTGTCATTAAAAACTGGTGCGGGCTTTTTCTCACTCCATCAGCAAAGAATGCACTGCTGCTTTTTCAAACTGTTGATTGCTTGTAGCATTCCACGATTCCCTGCATTTGACACATTTAAAAGACTTTGAAGACGTCAGGTAGGGTGTCACCCACCAGAATGCTGCTTTCCTGCTGTATAAGCCTCCACATACCTGCAACCTTCAGAAAGCTAGTGATAGAAATGTAGCCGTGTTAGTCTGGTGTAGCTGAAATAAAATACAGGACTATGTAGCACTTTAAAGACTAACGAGATGGTTTATTAGGTGATGAGCTTCATCACCTAATAAACCATCTCGTTAGTCTTTAAAGTGCTACATAGTCCTGTATTTTGTTTCAGAAAGCTACACCTGGTTTTGCTATAGCCACTGGGACATGGAGAGATACTTCTGATGCTAGACCCAAGGAATCAAGCAGGGAGCACAAGAAAGGTGGAGAAGGTTGGTTGTGTTTTGGAGGGAGTTGCCATTAAAGGTAGGCAGCTTCACGTGCCCATGCAGAGGCTCGTAGTACAAAAGGTAGGGAGTATGTCATGTGGACGACCATTACATGGTAAGTGGGTAAGCGGTTTGTAAGGAGCTCTGAGACCGGATCATGTTAAATTGTTGTGTGTTTTGAATGCAAATGTTGTATTTCAGTTTAACAAAAATTCCTGTTAAATCCAAGCCAAGGCATGTCATGATTATACAGGCAATACCAGCACTTATGCAGGACTTGGCTAATACCAGTTTTGTGCATGATTTTGGCTACCATTACTGGTGCAACTACAGCGTAACTACCATGGTGCAAGCACTTTTGGGCACCATGACATCAATGAGAGCAGGATCAAGCCCGAAGTCTTATTTTAATGAACGTTTGCTACGTTTTCCATCTAACAATGTTACCTGCTAGTTTTTGTTTGCAGTCGCTAAACACAATTGGAACCCTCTAGCAAATTTTGTCCTTTTCGCTTGGTGGTTTCCAGTGTGTCGCGGCGTCCGGGCCAGACAAGCAACTGGGTGATTGATGTCAAGAGAGATCAGAGAGACTGCGAACTCCACAACTATCCTAAGGAGTAATGATAAGGGGATGCAACTGTCCTAAATGAAACTGAGTCAAGAATGTCACACCGGGGCCTGAGTCAGAGAAAGCGTTGCTCACTACCGGAAATGATTGTTGCTGGTAACAGTTTGCTATAGAGCGCACAGAATGAGGGTGCGTTTGATTGTGCAGTCTACCGGAATTGATACAGAAAAGAAACGTCTTTAAACCCCCCAAGCAAGAACATGTACCATATAATGAAATACAGTGTCCTCCCAAGGAAAGCCACTCTGTGCGTATGACTGTACCTGCTAGACAGCCCATGGAGAGAGGCAGTATGTTGCCATGGTTAGGGACATGCACTGAGGGCAGATCTCAGCCAGCATTAAGTATCATCGCTCTAGTCTGTGACAATTTATGTGCACTCATGAGCTGCCTCCTGTTTTCTGTTCCCTGCTCTTCTTCTGATCTGCCGGATGGCGCTTGGTGTCAGTTTCCCCCTATCACCTTTGTCTAGTGGGCCTGCAAACTCCTTGGGGCAGGGAGCGACTGTCTCTTCCCACGTGTCTGTACAGATAAGGATTGCAGCTGAGCCCACCCGGTGACACAAAGAAGACGTGGAGAAGGAACAGAAGGCCGCTCGGCTGATTCTTTACAACAAGTTTTTATTTTATTTTTTTCTCTGACAAAAAAACATTAAAGTTTTACATTTTTCTCGCCCCCCCCCCTTTTGTGGTTTTCCTTTTGGACCCAAACAAGCATTTATGTTACAATAGATCCACCTCATCAACATGCAGTGCTGAGCTCCGCAGCGGGCGTGGGAGAGGTGTACCCACACTTCCCCGGGGAGCCTGGCGTTGGGCCGCCCATCAGAGCTGCATTTCCTGGATGTGTCGGGACTGTGGCTATGGGAAAAAAACACCCCAAAGGGAATGCTGTGTGCCCATTTGCCTAGCACCCACTTTGCATCTCCACAACTACCCTGCTTTCTTTTACAAGCTGTCCACAAGCTTCAGGCATCGAGCAAGAGAAAACTGCCCTGAGTCAACCCCAGAGGCAATGGTGATGGTTTAGAGCAGCTGGATGTCTGGGTGCCAGCTGGGGAACAGTCAGCCAGCTGGGCACTGGTACTAGTATCAGATCAGTGCCTCTCCAGGTGGATTGGGCTGAGCTGAGCCAGGTTTATTGATGCAGAAATGAAACCATTTCCCCGATTTCCTCCGCCTCCCCATATCCTGCCATCGACTTCTCCCTGCATGGTCTTGTTAGCTCCTCCCCCACCTGACACCCTGCCATCATTCTCTCCCTGCCACGTGGGGCAGTGGGGCCTGGAACCTGACTATAAGCGGAGATCTTAGCAGCAGCAGCCTCCTTGGGGAGAAAGGTTCTGTTGGCCATGGAAGATACATGATACAGAAGCAAAGTTAGCCCAGAGACCGACAAAAGGAGTAGGTGGGCTATGACAGTACCTTGAAACTTTGCTCCCCGTGAGGGAGTCTTTTCCTTAAGCACTCTCATGTTTTGGTTTTACAAGCTGATACATTATCGGCCCTCTGGGTCACTTTATCCCATTCTATAAGTGTCACCGCATCCCAGACTCCACAAGGCAGATCGAATCAATCCATGCTGGCGGCCCCACTGAAAGCAGGCAGGAAAAAGCCTCCGACACTGTGGTGTATAGCGCTGAGGCACACAAACAATTCCTGGGTTGTTAATAAGACCAATGTAGATGAAGGAAAGCTCTACTCCGGTTCAGCATCCCTGCTATCGGTGGATCCCTGCTATCGGTGGCTGATGAACCCAACGGGGTTTCAATAAGCCAGCTCAGATCGGCATTTTATGTGGAAACTCTCATGAAATAATTTGGACGAGGGCGACTCTTGGCCGGGGGTGGCAATGTTTCAGCTCTTGTTTCCCACAAAGGGGCAAATTCTGCTCTAGCGCAGCTCCATCGCTCGGTGTTCTATGTTAATGGCACTTTGATTTTTACCGACTCTCCTCGCTCCTGGTTTTATGGTTGCAACAGCAACTAACTTGTCAAGCTGGAAACTGCAACTTATTCCCACCCCAGACTACTCCACCTCCCAGTAAAAAGATGTGCCTGTGCAATAGATGGATGGGAAGGAAAGGGGGCAGAGAGATGTTCCATTCAGGAGCTGGGAAGCACCGATCTCCCCCGACTGGCAGCTTCTGCATTTGGAAAGAGACCCAACCTCCATCCTACATCCAGGGTTTGGCTTGCAGAGCTGGGCAGGCTCCTTTCCCGCCAACTATCTTGAGCATCCTGGCTCCAGCTTTTGGTAAGAGTAAGTCTCCGTTCTGAATCATGGCATTTTGGAAAAACAGCTCAATCTACGCTCGCGCTGGAGACTGATTTGGTGCGTCTGGAGAGCAGACCCACCTCTGGAGGTGCGTAGATATTATGGAAGTAAGCAGAGTGTAAATACCTAGCTCTATCAGATAGATCTCCCCAACCTAGCTCCGCTCCAGTCCAACCCTCTGGACCCATCGCTGGTCTGGAAACTCAATCTCTGTCCCAATCCTGCTGTCGCATTCAGATTGGAGCCCACGCCTGGTACTAGGACCTAGTCAGCTGCTCTCAGTCCTGAATCCAGACTTCACTACCTGCAGAGCCACCGCTAACCAGAGCGAGGTTCCAGTTGCAGCCATGGCCCAGTCAGCAGCCTCATGAACTCTGAGCTGCAACCGGTCCCATACCTTTCCCTAGTGGCACATATCAATACTCAGTCTAGTTTCCTGGGGGCAGGGGCTACACACCTTCCCTTCAGTGCGGGGAGGGGAGGGGGGGATAAGCCTTTCTAGGGGAGAGAGACCAGTCTGTGTGGTGAAGTGATATTAAACTCGAAACGTGATTTTTTAAAAAATTAAGAAATATTTCAAAACTCTTATAAACTTCATTGCACACTTGCTGGTCTCAGCTAGAACCATAACAAGGAGACGTTTAAGTGATAAGCTTTAAAACCAATGTGAAGCAAGGACCCTTTTTATAGCCCCCCCAATGCACGCACACAAAAAAGCCCACCTCCCAGCCCCAATAATGTATTTACACAGAGCATGGCTTATTGTTATAAATCTTTTTGCATTTAGAAGGTCAAGATGCAAACCCCTTTATTTACAATATGTATGGGGGGGGGGTCATCTCGTCTGCCCCTCACCCGCCCATGGCACCTCCTGTCCCAACAGTTTGTACCATGAGGAGACACGCCTTCGCAAGAGACCTTTGCAACAAGCCGACGGCAACCCAGCTGCCTTCCTGCTCTTGAGACTCAGTCAGTTCCTCAAGGCGGATGGGTTCAGAGCTATCCAGCTGCTGCCATTTCTGGAGTAATTGGTTTTCCTTTTGGTTGGTTTAATGGGGACCTATTCCCTGATAGCCTATTGCAGGGCGGTACAGGCAGGCACCCTTCCCCCGACCCCCGTCAAGATGGAATAGTACATGGGGGTGCCATCCTTAGGTTTCAGAGGAAACAGCTAATGGGGATGAATCAAGCAGGTCTCGCCGCTTGATCCAGACCGGCACTGCCCTGTGGGCATAGGGGGTTATGAGCCAGAATGGGCCTTTTACAGCAATTGATTCCTCTCGTAGGTTCGGTCAGGGTCCAATTCAAAGCCCGCAGGTGCCAATGGAAGTTCTTCCATCGCCTTCAGTGGGCTGCAGACCAGGCCTCCCCTGGTCCGTGTTCCTCGCAACCAGGAGAAATGCTCCTTAGTTGGGCGCTCAAGCGTATCACCATGGAAACCAAAGCAGTCTGGTCCCTGGCTCTGGTCCACTGGCTCAGGGCCAGTGATCAGCAGCTTTCAATGCTCTCGCTCTTCCCTCAAGCTCCGACATCCCCCTGGGCCCTGCCCCCTCACAGCTCACTGACGGCAGGGACAGGCGGGGAGCGAGCAGGTGGCGATGAAGGCCCAAAAGTCCTGACCTGGACCTCACTGCATGCTGCCTGTGAACCTGAGAAGCATCAAGCTCTAAGGGCCTGCTGGGATATACTGGGGGAGTCAAGAAAAGCCTAGCAGCCAGGTGGAGGCTCCAGAGTCTTTGTCTCCTCAGGGCAATGCAAAGCAGCCGGGACTCTGGCAGTTACCGCACGCCTGCCGGGCCGGTGTGGCTCCGAGCGGGCACAGACAGGGGCAGCTGCTGGCAGAGAGGGTCCACTCCCGCTGCACGCCAGCCGGGTCACTCCCTGGAAAGATTGGGGTCTGGAAATCCCCCGAGTGAGTCTTTACCTGGCGGCTGCATGAAGGACTTGCAAGAGTGACAAGAAATCCAGGACCTGGAGAGCTGCCTTCCTCACGCTTGGGACCCACACGCAGAGGGGCCTGTGCAAACCACAGGAGAGCAGCAATTTGTAGCAAACAGACCAGCCGGGAGACCTCCACATCAGCAAGGGGTCTGAGCCAAACTCCCAGACCCGGACAGCCCAGCCCAGCAACGCAGCCCCACCCACTGCTACTAACCTGATTCTAACGCCCCCGAGAGGGCTCTCTGCTGAAACCCCCCCCTCCCGAAAATGCTGAAAGGCAGAGCCGTCCCCCTAATCCCTGCCTGGTCATTTTAAATGCTCCCCTCCCCGTATCCTTTGGCACCCAACAAACCAAAGCCAAGCAAGACACTGAAGGAAACGGCCATGTCTCTGCATGGTTGGGTAGGTCGGCTAGCGAGCTCGAGCACAGTGAGGTAGAGAGATCCTGCGAAGAGGCTTGGGATGGCAGTGAATGACTGAGCCTCCGTTTGGACCTTGGGTTAACCCTCATTACAGTCCAGCAGCATGAGGCCTGGAAACAGGCCAGCTTGGGAGCTGACAGGACAGCTAGCTGGCTGGCTGGGGGCCACGGAGCTGTTGGAAGGAGTCGCTTCCTACCACGTTCGGGCTGCTTTGTGGG
Source organism: Apalone spinifera (assembly GCA_030068395.1). Taxonomy (NCBI): domain Eukaryota; kingdom Metazoa; phylum Chordata; order Testudines; family Trionychidae; genus Apalone; species Apalone spinifera. The sequence goes on along the minus strand of JANRFK010004893.1, from coordinate 7,245,024 downwards.
ACTTCAGCAGCTGAAAGAGCCGGGCAGGGATGGATCCACCACTAGTTTAGGACCGCAAGAGGATCAGTTAGCTAGGAGAGGGGCAGGATGGCAAGGCTGGAGTTGAGGGGCATTTGGCAGGAGGATCTGGCTCACAGGTGAGGTTCAGTGAAGCAGACGGGTATGGAAAGGCAGTGAAAGCGTTCGACCCCTGGAATACAGCTCTTTCCCCCCATCTCTCCCTAGAGAGCGGGGCAGCTCTTAGAGCTGGCTGGCAGTTTTCATTGAAACATTTTTAGACTCTCTGAAAATGAGGGGCGAGACTGCCTTGTACTTCCAGTTTCAAGTCAGCGAATGCCACTAAGCACCGCACAGTAGCTTATCCAGCGGACGGGGCAGAATTAAATGCCACCTGTCTCCAGATGGGTCTGGGGGGCCAGGGCTGCTGGACAACATGGCCAAAAGAAAACACAAGAACCCTCCGACAGAAACGAGGGTTTGGTTGCAAGACACAAGAAGGGGAGGGCCTCCCAGGTACGCCACCCCCAACCTGCGTCTTCAGAGCATAGTCTCCCCTCCTATCCTGCCTCAGCCCACCGACGGGATTGTAGATCCCCATTCCAGCCATCGCAACGGGCTCGAGGAATATAATACATTGGATAGTATTATTATTATATAGTATGTTTGGTCCCAAAGCACTTCTATAGCCCACAGGTCAAAGTTGAGTCAAAACTTCCACTCACTTCAAAGGAATCCAATTTTGGTCCCCCCTAATGTACAAAGATCATTCCCCATCCTACTAAAATGCAGCCACCTCTGGAGTGGAAGCTGTTCTATACCAGCATCCCTCTGCCGCTGTGAGCACAGCAGAGCACGTGTGTTGGAAATTGAGGCTGGCAGAACAGAATGACCAGGGCCGGAATTTGACCGCACGCCGTATTTTAAACAACACCCTTCCTGGAATAGGATGCGTGCCCGGACGGCCCAACCTCTTGAGCTCTACAGATGTGCACACTGGTCCGGAAGACGCCGAATGGCAGGCAAGCATGCTCATCCGGATCCTGAGCCAATTGCTCAACCCTCTGCCTACAGCCGGACAATCCCTGCATCCCATAGCGTCCCTTATGCCGAGCCCGCTAGCATCCTTGACCTCCCCGTCTCAGGAGAGCAGGACTGAGCTCATTTATCTGCACAAGGGCCTTACTGTATAATAACCCCTACTCCGTTATATTATTGGGTCCAGTCGCTGATTGCTGGTTTGGCCCCTCACCCTTACGTTGGCATGTGTGTATGTGGAAGGGAAGGGCACAGTGATCCTGCGAACACTGGGGTTGTTTTACTGGGAAGCGTGGGCAACCAGCCCTCCCCTCCCAGACTGGATTGATGTGGTGGAATAGCTGAACATTAGGAAATTTCCAATTTTCAAGCAGATCAGGCTGGCCAAAAACTAACTGCAGTCAAAGCTGTTCCCAGCCAGCCCTGCCCGGGGGTAAGCTTTTGGTTTGCACTTGCCTCTCCTTAGAGCATCCATCCCACAGTTCAGCATCGCATCTAGCACGCGCTTCCATCCGTCCGTACCCAGCGTAGCTAAGCCTGCGCTCCTCCGCTGTGCTGGAGAGAGAAGGTTTTGCTGACCCACGGCCTGAATGATCTGAAGCTGGACGTGAAAATCAGCCTCTTGCCTCTAATCTGCGTACAGGCCACTGGATGGGAGAAGAAGTGGTTGATTTGCTAAATCTGTCCTTTGGCCCCACTCAAGTACTGGTGCCAGGTACTGCACCCCGGGGACAGCACACGCGGCTGATGACAGGCGAGCTCCCCTTGAAGAGGATCACCGAAAGAGAGAGGACGTGCCTAGAAACACACCTTCCTCGGGAAAATCAGCCCTGTTCAGGTTTTGCTAATAACCGTGCTCCTACAGATCCGTGTGCTATGGAATCATAGAATCCTAAGGCTGGAAGAGACCTCGGGAGGTCATCGAGTCCAGCCCCCTGCTACGCACGTGCCGAATTGCAGGGCTATGGGTGAAGCAGCAAAGCCCTTGGAGAAAAATGGCGTTTCTCTTCCTCCTTCACTCCCCTGGCCCACACTCTGCTCACCCTCCCGCCAAGGTGACTTCCAACTGCCGAAAAGCCTGAGCAGCCCCCCAGTTCAGCCTGCCGCTGAACCGTTCCTCCGTGCCCCCAAAGGTGGAATTTCTCCCCCTCATAAACAGCGTGGGACGAAACGCCTGCACAGGCGAGCATCATTCCCGACGCAGCGATAGCCCCACAGTCAAGCCCCGTGTGATGTGGCAGTGCTAGAAATGGGAGCCTGAAGGGAGATTTGGGGGAGGGAGGTGCCCCGTGGTCACTGATCTCCAAGGAGACACGGGTGACCTGACTGGAGAGGGGCGATTCTCAGTGAGACACACGGCATGCTGCCCCTAGCTCTGGAAAGCAACGAGCTACCAGGCCTTGCAGCTATGACTTGTTTATCGTTAGCAGAGCTCATGGGAGGCCCTATTGCACCCGGCTGGCAGGTGAAGGGACATAAACCAGTCCCGGTGCACTGTCTGAAGCTGGCCCCGAATAGACTGTTCCTGCATTCTGCCTGTGCCATGATGGAAAGACTGGAAAGGCCCCGGGTTTGGGCAGAGCTGAGTAATGCAGATCTGTATTTCAAAGCTTCTCAAACTAACCTTCTTCAGCCCCGAGGAGACTGAGGGAACCCTGACGGTGCCAGTCTGGTTGTGACCTGGGGGAGCACATTCTACCTAGAACTGCTCCAGACTGTGAGGGTGGAAGAGCAGGCAGCCGGGAAGACAGGAAGGTGAAGGTTTTGGAAACTGCCTGGGGTCACATGGCTCAAAGCGAATTAACAAGAGCAGAGACGCTAAAGCCTCCAGTTGGCTTTCAAAATCTCAACCCGGGTCCCCTGCGCCAGGTCAAACTCTCCTCCATTCCGCATCGGATGGAGCTTGCCGAACTGAGGAGAGAGTGGAACGGCGGCAGAGATGCAATCCACAGCCTGTTGCTGCACCTGAACTTGGGAAAAAATCTCAGAGGGGCAGCCGTGTTAGTCTGTAACTTTAAAAACAACGAGTAGTCCTGTGGCACCTTACCAACCAAACTAGAATCATGAGCTTTCGTGGGTAAAACCCACTTCCTCAGATGAACTGGAGTGGAAATAACAGAAACCAAGAGAGATAAATAACAGGCAGAAGTACCTATCAATCATAGGACCCAGGTTAATGAAGTTAAGGGGACGGGATGTGTCCCAAACGTAGCATTTGATGTGGAAATGCAGATGTTAAAGGCATTACCAAACCAATTTCTCCTGCTTTTAACATCTACATTTCCACATCAAATTCTATGTAAGGGACACATCCAGCCCACTTAATTAGCCTCCTTAATACGGGTCCTA
>JANRFK010004893.1:7210824-7225625 GCA_030068395.1 Apalone spinifera | reverse complement strand
GCCGTGCAGCAATGTGCTCTTCCGTGGCCAGGAAGAGAGCCCGCCCCTGCCCGGAGCTGGCTGGCTGAGAGGCGGGGCAGGACACACCTCTCTCGACAGCCGCAGTGGGAGAAGAGGCGCTGGGTGGTGTACCCCAGAGCCGCTGTGGCCCTCCATCCCTGCATCTAAGCCCTGGGCCATGAGCCCACATTTTGCCCCTCAATGTGCCCATGATGGCAGCCTGCTGGAGGAAGCAGATATGAATGAACAGCCGCAGTCCCTAGCCCATGGAGTCAGCTCCCCCACACGGCCCACCGTCTGCCCTGGCCGCTCCCGAATCCCGGGGCTGCCGCTCCCTGCCCTTACCCTTAGCGATTTTGATGTCCAGCGCTGTTCGGATCAGTGCCATCAAGGTGGAGGTGAAATGGACTGTCATGTCCTCCGCCACAGGCATATTCATCAGCACCAGCCTCTGCGCAAGAGAGAGAGAACACAGCAGGCGACAAACAATATCGAAAAACACCTCAAGCAGGCAGGAGGGGGAAAAGCAAGAGAGCGTGTGAAACAGCACAGCCAAAAAAGAAGGGCAAGGATCGGGCCCTTCCTCCCATCCCAGCTCCTTCCCCTGCCACACGCCGGCTCACTGCCTTCCTTGGCCTATCCTTCGGCTCTCCAGCACCCTATGCCACAGCCCAAGAGCACCCTAGCCTGGGGACGGAGGGGTGTTCCCTGTGCTTTCGGAAAGGATTCCTGAAAACGCAGGGATTCAGCTCTGGAAATGACCGTGGGGGCAACAGACCCGGGGGATCGTTCCACCCTTCTGCTTCAGCGCAGCTCTGCCACCCTGCTGCCGCCCCAGCCCCGGGGACACCCCTGAACTCTGGGCACTTCTGATCGGCTGGCTCGCCTCGTGTGCCACATCCTGGCGCCCCCTTTTTGCGTCTTTCCGAGATGACACTTGCCAGCATATGATCACACATGCACAGGATCCAGCTTATCCAAGGGGAGAGAGAGAGAGTGCAGACGAAGAGAGGGAGGAAGGCGACCAAGGCAGGAGTGGGAAGGCCATGCTCCCTTCGCCCAGCGGGGGACAAACTCAAATGGCCAGATCCACTTTCCAGAGAGTATATTTTGCTCTGCGTATACGTCAGGATTTCCCTCTCCCCCGCCCGCCCCTATTTGCCCCGTCCTTAGTGCTCCCTGCTGCATGGCGCACAGCCGTTCTCCTGGGCACGAGGACTCGGAGCCCGTCACAACACGAGCAGGGGTGCACGTGGGAGCAGGGGAGGGTGCTTGGTGAGCGGGAGCAGCGGCACAGGGGTACGGGGGTGCAGAAGTGGTCTCTAGCTAGAACCCTGCACTGCCAGCGTTCCACGGGGGAAGCCTCCAGTGGGGAGACCCTCCAGCGGCATTCAGACCAACTCTCCCAGCCCCTGATCTTGGAGTCTCCTTTATAATTCTCTGTAGGTTTGTCTCCCACATTGCAGCAGGGCGTCCCACGCTGAATACCCTTCTGGGCCAGTCTGCCCGGAGCGCAACGCTGCCCAGCTCCTGGCCCATTCATAGCTCCCTCCACGCCATGCATCCCATGCAGCTGCCCGTGGGCGCTAGAGGGCTCCCCCAAGACAGGAGCGTGGGGCCCTGCACAGGCAGAGCAGTCAGAGGGTCAGGTAAAGGCGCCCAAAGCCCCCGCCAGCAGGCAGAGGGAAGGGGCTCTCAACAACTCAACCCTCAGCATGGAGTGTTCTCTTTCCAGACTGCATGAGCTCTCCCTGGGGAATTGCATGTCCAGGCCTATGGGAGGAACCTTCATGGCCTATCACCTTCTCATTTCAACCCTTCCAGATGAGCTGGCTGGGAGCGGAATGGCGCAGGGCCAAGTCGGTGATGGACTATCCTAGAGCTTCCTCCACCGCTTGGAGGAGGCCTAGTTCCAGACACCTCTCTCAGTCCTGGGAGGCTGTCCAATTGCCCCCTACGGCAAAACTGGATGTGTCCCTACTCCAAAGGGGCTGTCTTCTCCTGCAAGCTACACCCCTGGTTGTGCTGGTGGACGCCTCAGAGCTCTGTCAGAGTGGACAGTCCCTCGCCTCACGGGGCATGTGATTTCGGAGTAAATCAAACCAGCTCAAAGCTTCTTGAGTAGCCACAGTTTCCCCCTCCCGCTCCCTGCTCACCGCTAGCCCAGAAGGAAGGAAGGGTTGGTCTACCTTATAGGCCACTTTGGAGGGACATCTCTTGCCGAGGCCTAGCGGTGGTGACATGAGAGTCAGCATTTCATACATCTCAGTGTAATGGATGCGGCCACTGCTCATGGAGGAGGAGGGGACGGATGGAAAGGGGGGGCGGAGGAGTAAGGGAGGGACGGGGGAGTGGAGGGGGGCGGAGATGCAGAGAGAGAGAGGAGAAGAGGCATTCCCAGAGAGCAAAAACAAACAAACAAAATAATAATACAGGAAACAGGAGAGAAAAACAAATGGACAAACAGGAGAAGAACAGGAGACCCGTTAATCAAGGCAAATCATACACAAGAGACTGTCCTGATGAGGATTTATATCACTCCGCACACAGACCCAGGAACGCCAAGGTAAACCGCTCGCCCCTCCAGCTCTCTGCTGCTGGTTCGTTCTCCTCTTCCTTGGCTTTCCTCTCCTACTCTCATCCCATCCTTGTCCTCCCCTTCAAAACAGAGGTGTTGCACAAGTCCCAGGGCTGTGTGCAAGTGGCATAAATCAGATATACGGCGCTCAGGCAATGGGTTATCGGAGATGGGGTGGCCTATCCCTCTGTGACACAGAGGAACCGACTGTGGTCCATGGACTCTGTCATTTCTTTCCTTCCAGGTCCCACACCGTTTCAGAACGTCACATAACCCATGGCTGGAACGTCGTGTATCCCCATCTTGTAAGGTCTATGCAATCTGGGGGCAGCGTCTTGCATAGAAGGCAGTGGGCCAGGGTGACGTGTCAAGGGAATATGCCCAGTTGCTTCCGTCTGGCCCTGTGGCTGGAGCACTTTCCCACCATGCACCAGTGCAAAGAGGCATGCTAGTGGCTGAGCAAAGAAAACCAGGAGGGAAGGTCCGCATGCCATGCGCCCGCCCCGGCTCTCTCCCACATGCGACTGCAAGTTCCACCAGGTTGGAGTTTAAAGAGTCTGAGCAGAGGCAGCTGTTTGGCCTCCCAAAATTGGAGCTCACTGGGACACCCCCCCTCACCCCTGCCCACAAATGGAACAGCTACGAGAATGACTTCCTGGATGGATTCCCACCTTGTGCTCTTCTGCGGGCAACAACTTGCCCCGACATGTTAAGCTGAGGAACAACCTCACGAATTTGCCACCCGATGATTTAGTTTCTGGGACCGACCTCTTCCCCCATGAGACATTTGGGCTGCACCTCTCTTCCCGCAAAGGCGGTTCCGATAGGTCTCGTGGGACCCCTGGGCTTGGCCACTCCCCTTCTGCCCTTGTACCAGGGGGACACTTCAAACACTGGATGCTTATTGGATAAATGCAACAGCGTAACTGCGATTGTATTAACTGTACACATGGAGCAGGGAGGTGGCCATTGCAGGGGCGTCTGAAGAAGGTATCTCAGGTAGGATTGACTGAGGGAGAGGTTAGTTCCAGACAGGAAACTGTCGAGTAACAAACATTCCATTCAGAATCCTGATCTCTTTTCCAATCAGCTGTCCTGAGCAATAAAGAAGCAACAATGGAGACAGACCCAGACAAAGAGGGAAGAGGCAGACTATTTCCTCTCCAGTATTAGTCTAGTTTGGGAGCAGCTTCTTGCTGAATGATGCTACCACCAAAGACTGGAGGAAACGCCTGCAGTCTTGATGCATCACCTGGCGGCAGCTTTGTAGATGATCTTGGTAGCAACTGATGCCTGTTCTGTCCAAGATGCCATCATGGAATGTAATGAATGAGCTGGCGTTTTAGCGGCTGCAGATATTTCAGAAATGCGGCACTTGAGCCAGTGGGCTACAGAGGGTTGTGATGTGTTCAAGTCCAGGCAGTTAGGGGAAGAGTACGCAAATGGAGATGATGTTTCTGGAAATGGGCAGTTCTGTATGGATAGAGGTTAGCAATTCCTTTCACCACCAGCACGCACCTTGCTGCTAATCTGAAGCGTGGAGCTTTTCCACTAAACGAAAGAACAATGATTTTCTGTAAGGGGTGGAAGTCCACATAAGTGACTGGAGCATGAGAGCTGTAATCCTTACAGAAAAGGCTGTAAAGCTCTGTCTCTTCTTGGAGAAGAGATTTCACAGGCTTCTTATCAACATGGCCATGAGCAGAAAACTTGTCTTTATGGTAAGGAAACACAGGGGAACAGGGGCCATCAACCCCAGTGGGATGGGTATCACTGTGGGCAGAGCCCAGATGAGCCAAAATACGGCTTTGGATGGAAGGGGCATTGATCATCAGGCAGTAGATTGGGAACTGGATGGATCTGCTTCTATAGCACTGTTTATGAACACGATGCAAAGTGCGATGGTGGAGTCTCTTAGGCTGACCTGTATGAAATCCAGGATGCCATATTTCCCGAGGTTGATCTTCCTTTCCTAACACCACTAAGAGGATCCTGTTTGTATTCTCTGCATACACAGAAAGGGCAGAAAGCTCGCAAGAGGCTAGGAGATTACAGCCCGCCCTGCATCACTCGTCTTCATGAGTAAGTACTGCTCAATAGCCAAAGAGAAAGTCTGTGCTGTGCTGCAGGAGTGGATTCTGGGAGAGAAGATACAGTCTGCTGGCAAGGTGCACCGGAGGTTTCTGTGGCTGCTTCACCTAAGCAGAACCCCGGCGACCAACGTGGGCAAGATGACCGCCACTTCCACCTTTTAATCGCTCTCCCTCGTAGTGCCGAAGGGTGGCACAGAGCAGCAGATCTGGCTAATCAGTGAGTCAGAGCTTCCATTCCTAGCAATCTCCAGCCCGCGTGGCTGATGGGGAGCTTTGCTTTCATGTGTTGACTGAATGAACCGTCCCGGGGTAACAGAGCTCGCTGGAGCGCAGCCAGAATGCATCTCGTTTCAGTGACCATTGTGATATGTCTCTCTGAAAGTGGCCTCGCAGGACAGGTTTTATAGTCAGTGTCCTAGTTTTGGGTTTTATCTTGATGGAGGCCAAACAGGACGTTAGCTCCATCGCTTTGACAGTCACAGTCAGACATACCTTCTTGCGGATTTATGCCTCACATGGTCAGTGCCTCTTCTGAATTAATCCCAGCCTGCTCCTTCCTCACCTCTTCTTCACAGACACCAAGGGCCTGGTCGCTCTTTTCTCAACATAGCTGATGTTCTTTTATCCTAAATAGATTCCTTTGGCCCCCTGGGTCCCTCACCCTGCAGGGTTTTGTGTCTGTGGTCAGAATTTTGGGCTGTGGAGCAAGTGAGCTTTCTGTTTTCATCAACTAAATTATTGTGGGTCGCACCTCACCTTCTCTTTGCCTCTTCTGTGGGGACATGTTCTAGGCCATGATTAATTTGTGCCAGGGCTCACCAAGGCTGAGCCCCAGCACCTCTCTGGCTGGCAGCCCCAGCACCTCTGGGCATGCCACTCCAGTGGTGAGAGTAAAAAAAATTGCTCGAGCCACTGCCCCGCTTTCGTTGCAAATTGAATACTGGTTCTAGACCTGTAGCAGGAATCCCTGGAGTGCTCTCAGGGGCACCCTCACCCATGACGTTATCTCGGTGTTTAAGCCTGTAAGACCCAGGAGTTGCAGGCGAAGATGCTGGAAGCAAAAGTCTCCATCCTGAATTTCACAATTGTTCATTGATCAGTTTAGCCTCCAGAGCCGAGACTCCCACAGACCTTTATGAAGACTTTGGGGGAGAGTTCCAACCACTTTTCATGGTGAGACATAGGCTGTTCTGTCCCTAGCTCTGGGATATGAAAGATCTCGTCCGAGATGAACTGATGCTTCTCAGCATCTCTTGACGTTGGAGAAGGACTAAAGATGGGATGGGTAGGGGGAGAGTCTGGGGTTCCAGAGAGTTCATACCGCACTTTCTTCCTCATCCACCCATCAGCTAAGCTCTCATGCTTGAAAAGTGTAATACCCATGAATCCACCTGCCAGGAAGGCAACTCCTTTAGCAGTGAATTGGTCATGGATCTAGGAAGGACCGTGCCTTTTAGGTTGCTGCACCAGGACACTGTGACTTTCAGGAAGCAAATGATTGTCAGTGAGACTTTTAGGACAGCTGAAGAAGCTCGGAAGCCCCTTCCAATCGTGTCTTCAATCTTCTTGTCTGCAGAGTGTTTGGGGAAGAAAGAACCTTCACCAAAAATGACCATTCCCTTTGCTGGAAAGGCCAGTGCTGCACTGGCTGAAAGGAAGATGAAGACAGAGTTTTTGGCTTCTCGGCTCCTGTGGAATTTCAGGACTAACCAACCATGGGAGAAATCTCCCATTCTTTCCAAATGACTGCTGCAAAGGAGGGACGAAGAGATAAGCCAAGATTTCCTTTTGGCTTTCACCTACTCCCCCAGTCCACAGAGTTTCACACACACCCAGGGAAAGAATCTCTTTGCTTCTCTGGCATGTGGCTATGATGGGAAGTCAAGAGTTCCCACAGTGTGAAGAAGGAGCTGGTGATGGAGGGTGAGGATCTAGGATGCTTTCTGGCCTGTCTTGTGTTTTCTAGCCATTTTGCTTCTCTTCTGCCTTTGGAGGGAGGAGTCTCAGCCACTTTGGGGACTAGGGATGTAAGCGACTAGTCGACTAGCTGATAAGCACAAGCTTATTGGACTAGTCGCTTCCCCCACCCCTTGCTGCCTCTAGCAGAGAGAGAGGCAGCAAGTGAGGGAGCGGGAGCCAGCTTAAAAGCCGGTTCCCCCCAGCACTGTCTCTGGGAAGGGGAGCAGGGGAGGCAGAGGCACAGCGGGGAAACTTGCTCGCTGCTAGATAGATTCATGGCTGATAGGTCCATCAATGGCTGCTAGCTAGGACGGATAGGAATGGTGTCCCTAGCCTCTGTTTCTCTGCAAGTGGGAGACAGGAGAGGGATCATGTGAGGATTACCTGTTGCAATCGCTCTCTCTGGGGCATCTGGTATTGGCCACTGTCGGCAGACAGGATACTGGGCTAGATGGACCTTTGGTCTGACCCAGTCTGGCTGTTCTTATGCCTGTTCCCTGCTGCTCTTCTGCAAGCGGCTCTTACTACGTTTCAAAGGCAGTGAGGGGCAGCCAGGATAGCTGATTAATTGAAATTTAACCTCCCTATCGGGGACCAGTGTATTGTCGTCATTGGGGCCTTTGTAGGGAGTGAGAGGGGTCTCTGCCACTGATGAGGAAATGCTGGGGTATGTGTACCCTGAAAGAGCCAAGTTCCCCTGCTTGAGAAGGAAAATTGCAAAGCATGGCAGCCTCTTCCCCATGCAATCTACTTCAGCATATGGGTGAAGCCATTGGGGGGGGGGCTCCCTTTTGGACTGGGGATAGAGGGACTTTGGTGCTGTTCCCAAGGTCATTGCGGCGCATCCATTTTGTTAAGCTCCAGGCACTGAAAATAATTGGCTCTGTTCTTAAGAGGACATGCTGGGCTGATTGGGGCGGGGGAGATGGATGCGGAGGCGACACCAGGCCATCCAAACTCTCAACCCCTTTCCCTGGTGCAGCGAGGATCGGAGAACGGCACAGAGCACCTGCTCTTCAACTTCCGAGAGAGTCTGCTCCCAAAAGGAGCATCTCTGCTTCTTCTGCTTGCTCCACCCGGCCTGCCCTGCCAGGCTGGGAGTGAATACATGGGGAGAAGAAGCTAAGAAGGTTGCCCTCTTCAGATGCAGAACATTGGGTTCCCTGAGGAAGAGGAGGCAGATGGGAGGCAGATACCCCCAAAAGATGGGACAGCAAAGGGTCTGGCTGGGGTGCTGAGGGGCTGCTTTGTTTGCCTTGCCAAAGGCAAATAATTTTGCATAAACAGTGGCAGAGCGTGGCCAAGACCCTAATGGCTAAGCCTGAATTGTTGCTGGAAGAGAGGCCCAGTCCAGATGCCTTGGACTGTGTGGGAGGTTGGAATAAGCCATAAACCATCGAGTCCAGCGGCTGGAGTCCCAATGGGTCAGCTGCTCCAGAGTCGTCCTCTCTTTGCACCATGGCAAACCAAGAACCACGTTCCGCATTTGTCACCATTATGCAAAAGCTCTTCAAAGCCACTGAGCACCAGAGTGAAAGACTGCAGTGTCCCACGAGCGGTCCCAGCGGCCGAACCGCTGAACAGGATCCCAGCAATTCCTCAACAGGGTCTTTGCCTCAGCCCCCTGCCTCGGCCTCCTTTCTAGTTTGCACACCGCCGACTTCCCCACACCCTTCTCAGTCTCATCCCTACTTGCAAACAGTTGCTCCCCATTCATCATAGGAAAGAGCTCCCATTGGGTTAGCTCTGCGATTCATGGACTCAAAGATGACGCCGGTCTGCCAATGCGCCATGGGCAATATTCACACACAGCACAAGGGATTTAGGAACGTCAGGGATCTCGGATTTAAGGGGGAAAGACAAAGGAATAAATTTGTATAAATCCGCATCAATGGAGCACTGAGATGGATCCCCCCCTTGCTAAAGTAACAGCTGCTGGTTCTGGGGGGCGGGGCTTGGACCTCTTTAAACTCGAAGGAAAGCAACGTGAGGGATCCCTTGTGAGACGCAGTGGTGGTGGAGCAGAGGAGGGGGAAGGAAGGGGTAATGGTGTGTCCCATTGCCAGGCTGTGGCTGGGGACTGGCAGGCAAACCTTGCACGCCACCCTGTAGGGGCAGTTCTTTCCCAGGCCCAGAGGAGGCGAGATCACCCGTACTAATTTGTACATATCCTTATACGGGATCCTGCCGCTGTAAAGGAAGCACAGGTGGGTTAATCGGACACTGCGGTAATGGAGAAGAGGAAATGAGAGCTGGGCCGGGGAATAGACACTCAGCCCAGCTCCATGTCTCTCCTTCGGGCTCCACCAGACTCGGACCGGAGAAGGTTGTGAAAAGCCACCGCCATATGAGCACAGCTGCCGCCTTCTCCATTCCAAACGGGCTAGCGCCCTCATGTGCGCACTACCGGGGGGGTCCCCCCAAGACAGGCTTGCCCTAAAGATATACTAGCTCTGGCCGCCCAAGTCCCAGTAAAGGCATTCACAAGCCTACCGCGGTCAGAGCGAGCCGAAAGGACGGGGTTGTACGCACTTAGCTACTTGCTTAGGGTTCCATGAATACTTGGCACTTTTACGGCGTCGCACCCAGTTATACCAGAGACTTTGCCCCACACGTTCAGTTCTTTATGGAAATCAGTTAGTTACACTACCCCGATGCGATCAGGAGCCATGGTAAGTTTACGGAGAGGGAAACTGAGGCCTGGAGCATTAACGTGACTTGCCCAAAGCCACACAGCTGGCCATTGGCAGAGCTAGACTTAAAACCTGGGTCTCCTGATTTCCAAGCCTGTGCTCTAACCACCAGACCATGCTGTGCCGAAGGTCGGGTGTTCTGGAACCCACACAAAGCCTGAGAATCAAGCGTCTCTGAGAAGTGACTGCATTAATCTGGGGGCACAGCCCAGACTCCTGTTTTAGCAGCACAAATCCCTAGCCAATTGTGTCTGAGGGACAGCAGGCCCCAAGGATCCGCTGTCCAGGAGCCCGACTTCTGGATACCCCCTTCAGAACAGAGGTTCTCAAAAAGTGGAGCTGTACTGGGCAGACATACCCGGGCAGAGACCTCTGCAGCCCCCCAAGCTTCTATTAGGAAAGCCACAGAACAAAGCAGCTTTGTTTGTTATTTCCTCTGGCCCTGCCTTGCTTTCCCCCATCCGCCATTGGCCAGAGGTAACCCAATTTGTCTAGGCAAAGCTATTCCCAACAGCGTGCCGGCACCTGGACAAAGCCACGGTGTCCCTGTGGGTTTCTATATCATGCAGCTGGGGGCCCCTGGAGACATTTGTTTATTTTTCTATCCCCTTCTCAACACCTGCAGCCCATTCAGGTGACAGGATCTGCTCATGTCTAAGGCTCCGGCCCCCACTCAGCACCGGGGATGAGAGTTGCCACACGGTGGGAGAGCACAGTATCCAAATGCACCGACTTTAAAATCCGCCTGGAGCAGTTGGCTTCCTCCCAGGGCTTCCCACCATAACTGGCGAGGCTCCAAGACAGAGCCGCTCTCCTGTGCTGTGAGGCCCGGCAGAGTGGGCATGGGACCACATTTGGAAAATGCCACCCACAGGACCCGACGGTGGGTTCTTCCTTTGGCTGGGTGGCACCCAGTGCCCCATACCAAGGGCACCAGAATTGCTGATATCCAGGTGCCACCCTTCCTAAACTTCCGAGGAGAGAATGAGCCTGTTTCGCACTGCTCGGACTTCCCGAGTCTGCATGGCCACAGCTTCTCTGCTCTACAGCGGACTGACAGGACCACGCTCTGATGTCTCCGAACTGTACAATGCCTGATAAGAGGACAACCCAACCTACTTTAGCCTTGGGGATGCTTCACAGCCTGGGGTGCTGCCTCTGAGAAGCAGTGCTGGGAAGATGGCATCCACCTAACCTGAGCCAGGCCGGAGAAGGTGCTGGAGTGGGCCATGCCAGGGACGGATGATGCTAGGAACAGTTCCTGTCTGGGTTTACTCAGTGAGAAACCAGGCTGCAAAGCAGTGGAGGTGCGTTGATTCCAAATGGCAAGCTTCCAAGGGGAGCCACGTTCCAGGGCTGACATCATCCCGGGCCGGGAGCCGACGCAGCACCGAGCATACAGGGTTTCAAAGCGGCAGCCCGACATGCTGGCGCTGCACCGACGGGAGAGGGAGCCCTGGGGCGCGTGGTGCCAATGAGGACCCCGAGAGAGCACACACAGTATGGCAAGGACGCTGTGACCAGCTGTCTTGATCTGCTCCCAGTGCTGCCGAGGGTTACAGAAGCTCTCCCAGAAAACACTCCCAGTGAGCTCAGGCTGAAAGCAGCCTTCCCAGAGCACTGCTGGGGCACGTCTGGAGCCATCACCCTACAGCATGCTCAGCTCCACCCCAGCGGCCGTGGGAGAGACCGCCCTGGCGCAAAGCTTCTCCAGACTGGCTTGCTCGCCCAAGTGGGAGCTGTCTCCCCGGAGCGGCTGCCTGCAATCATTAGCAGCCTCAAAACCCTGATCTCATCTCAACAGGGATGGGCAAAGCGCACAGGGTGTAATCAATCGACCCTGCCCCCAGACTCATCCCCATCCAAAGCATCTCAACTGTTTCCCAATGTTGGCTCAGTCAGCAGGAGCTCTGCAGCCTTTGCAGCCTCCCTGCTGGGCCCACCCCTCCATTCCAATAGCGATTTTGCACCCTCCAGTGCATGGGGGTTGGAGGACGGACCGACTACCTGCAGCTTGACTTGAGGGTGTGGGACTGACTGGCAGGAGGGAAAGAGGAAAGGAGGAAGATCAAGATCCAGCAGCTGGAAGTGGTGGTGTGCGGGGGGAGGGGAGGAAGGAGGGACTGCCAGCGGAGCTGGAGAGAGGAATGCAGCCGGCGTATCCAAAGGTTTGGATAAACACTGTACTTGATTATGCCTCTCTGAAAAGGACCAGCCAAACCCTGTGGACGTCAGCCCCTCGCTGGGTATTGGAGGAGTAGGATGCTGAGGCTGCTCTGAGGCAGCCCACAAAGAGGACGATGGCTCCCTAGCTCCTGGGGGACAGCCAATATTTTCCTAACACAGCCGCCTGTTCCAGCAGTCCCTGTGCCCTTCCCTGCCTGTGCTAGGTATTACACCCCACGGGCTCCCAAAAAGAGGCGCTCCGAGAGGCCACGGGGAGGAGGTAGAAGGGGAGGTCAGCTACATACCAGGCAGCTCTGTCATACTCTGCCCAGATCCGGACAAACTCGTCTAAGTGATGAGGCCCCAGGATAGAGGAATCCCGAGTCAGGTATTCAAAATTGTCCATGATGACAGCCACAAAGAGATTGAGCATCTAGGAGGCAAGGGAAGAGACAGGGTGGGACGGAGAGAGAGGGACAGAGCGTGAGAGAGGGAGGGAAGGCAGGAAAGTGAGGTACGGAAGACGACAGGAGAAAAAGGTCTGTAAATAAAGAGCCCAGCGGTTTTGGGGCAGCTCCCCCCACACAGAACCCCCGTTGAAGTGCAGGCAGGGGGCAGTTACAGTACCAGGCACGTCATGTCACACAGGCCTATCTGGGTGTTTTCAAACACCGCAGCGGCCTGGTGCACCACATCTGACCAGGGAACTAGCCTCTCTCAGCACCGGGCAGAGGACTCCTCCTGCCACGTTCCATGCGGACCTGGCCCGTTCCGCTTGGGAGCTGCGCAGCGTGCAGATCCAAACGCCCCACTCGGCACCAGCGTTTAACCGTCAAGCAGCCAAGAGCAGGAGGAAGGGACCGCCCCACTCTGGGCAAAGCCGGAGGCAGAAAGGGTTCGTACCTAAACATGCAGGCCTGGGCTGGGTCTAGCTAACTAGTGAGACTCCAAACAGCACCGGGGTTCCCCGGGGGTCACTCCTCACAAGAGGATTTGGCTGAGCCGGGGGTCAAAGAGTGGAGGAGCGAGGAGGTCTAGCCCGAGGAGGTCACCGCACACCTGGAGCACGGCCCTTCGTTACTTCCATTCCCTTACGTATGGGGCCCCCTCCTGACTGTCTGTCCGTCCCTCTAACACACAGTGTCTGCCCCACCCCTCTGCCTTCCTGTTGAGGGATGGGCAGTGTTAGATGGGCTGCAGTAACTGGGCCTCTCCGGCTCACTTCTGGCCCAGGCTTTGGTGTACGGGGAAATTTACCAGCATTCCTGTAACTGGGGCTCTAGTTATAGCTACACCCTCTCTTCATCGAACCCAACAGGGGAGCCCATGTTGGTCTTAGTGCTTCCCAGCCCCCAGGATCTGGAGAGCGATTTTACCACTGAATGGAGTCCCAGGAAGCTGAGACCAGACAGCGTGAGTGGAGCTCGGATTAGCTACATGGACTGACCTCTCCCGCTCTCACCCGCTATGTGTAGGGATGCTAAGGGCCACAGGCTGTGTATCAACTTATCCAGTGAAAGCCCGGACGGTGCTTCTCCCATGCACCTCCTGACTGCCACCCGCTTTTTGCAAAATAATTGAGGTCGCCTTGACCCTGAGAGCAGGGCAGCCGGCTCTTGATGCTTCCCGCAGGGAAGATAGTTTGAAATTAGGTGCGGAGCAAAATCCTGCTGAGCTGTATTCGTGACCTCTGGGTTAGGTCAGCCCCACCCTGCTGCTGTCCTTCAAGCCAGCTACGCGTGACTCTTGCGGTAATAAAAGCCCTTCTCAAACATTCCTAGCTGCCCCTGGGGTAAGAATTCCTTAGCAGCCAGGGGTCCCGCCAGAGCAGGGACCCTGGGGAAGAGAGCAGGATGTGAGATCTCCCCGAGTCTCTTTGTAGAGAGAATCCCACCCATGGCACAGCAGTGGCAGGAAGGACAGGGAAGGGGGGGGATGTCCCTATGTGGGGAGCAGTCAGCGAGGAGTCCTGAGACCTGAGAGACCAATGGGGTGAATGGAAGTGAACTCACCAGGAAGGAGCAGAAGAAGATGAAGGAGACAAAGTAGACGTAAGCCAGATCCGTGCCACAGTGCTCGTTCTGGTTCTGCCCGGACGTTGCCGTGGTGTCTGGCTCACAGCCTTTGCCCTCCAGGCATGACAGCATGATCTCCTGCCACGCCTCCCCTGTAGCACTCCTGCGTCCAAAACATGCCCACCATCAACAGCAGCTCCCCGCACAGCCCCTCTCCGCCCCACAACCTCATTGCATAGGAGTGCGGGGCTCGGAAATAACATCTGCCACCTCAGAACTTGTGGCAATAACCGACGGCAGCTGCTCCTGAGCATGGCATAAAGCCTCCATCACAAACTACGCTATAAAGCATTGTCTCACGGTGGGAGGAAAGGATGCTTCCTGACTCCAGCTAGTGATCATCTTATGCCCTAAAGCAAGAGGAGAAAGGACCCTTGTATTCCACCCTGAACGGCATGACTGCCGAATCTGTCCGCAGGCACAACTAATTAATGCGGTTTCATTTCTATCCTGCAGCAGTGCGTTCCACAAGTCAGAAATCCAATGTCTGAGGGTCGGCCACTCCCAGAGAAGGACTGGGCAACTAACAGCTCCAAGCATAAAGCTGAAAAGCCGTTGTTGTGTGTGTGGGCAAGATGGCTTGTGGTCCCCACCCGCTTTTTCTAGATGGGGCACCCTGGCTGATCTTCTGTGGCAGACACTCCAGCAGAGAGGGCAGCCTTCAGCTTGCTGACTTGGGCAGGGACGAGATGGTGAAAAATGAGATGTTTATTCACGATTCAAATTGCGCATATACCTAAAAAGGAGCATGAGGGAAGCCAGGAAGCTGCGGAAGTTGTTGTGACGGTTAATGTGGCTTTCTTCATCTAATTTGATATTTCCAAAAACCTAAGGGCACAAAGGAAAGACAACTCAACACACAAGTACTGCCCGGAGAAGAAGGGCATGGACCAGCGCAGCCAGGGACTGGAATGGGTTACCTTCCCACCCACCAACCAGGGGAGCAGGCAGCTAGTTGGATCTCAGCCCAGGTAACCTGTCCCAACAGTGGCTCTTTCTGCTGGAGTGCACCCTTCAGGTCAGAGAGCAGGCATGCTGAGGGACTACATAAACTAAACTAACTCACTCACTCATACACACCACCCAGCAGCAGTCTCACTCAGACGAGCAGACCAGGAAAGCTGTCCAATGCTTTTCATGCTACGCTCTCAAGGGATGTGTCTAGACTACATGGCTCCGTCGACGGAGCCACGTAAACTAGTTTACCCGACATAGTCAAGGAAGCGGGGATTTAAAT
>JANRFK010004893.1:7181331-7191996 GCA_030068395.1 Apalone spinifera | reverse complement strand
GGGCTAATTGGCTAGTTCTCAAGAAGTACTGGAGCGCAACCTTTTATAATATCATGGGAATGGCAGGGATCATGTAAAGCAGCAAATGAGTGCTGCTAGTTTGCATAGCTAATAAGAGCATGAGTAGAGACAATACCTTGCAGTGCATTTAGTTATTATTATTTATTAAACAGAGACCTTTGTAGATATTGCAAGGGGAGGGTATTTAGGCTGCATTTAGTTGGGCACATTAGCTCTCCAGGCAGAGTTTGAGGAGTGAAGATGGCACACCAGAGTCTTACGTGACACGGAGGAGTGGCAGGTGATCTATGGATCTGCAGCTTTACAGAGCTGCGTTTGTCTGGATTACTTTTCAATAATAAACCGGCTGTGGCTATTTCTTTGGAAACCTCGCAAGAACATGCAAAGAAGGCGCGGTTGTTTTGTGAGAAGCGTGTACCATCAACTAACAGTCTGAACACTGGAGTAGCTAAAGAGCCTGTTTCTCTGACTTGCGGCCTTGAATCCACTAGATCACATTAGATAACTTGGCTCATTCTACAATCATGGGGACCATCCCGGGGCAAACTTCTTTGAGTGACGAGAAGGCATCAATGCTTCCCCAAATGGACAGTACATTCAAATACTCCATGAGTGTTCTAGCGCCACGTCCCATGAAAAAGGGTAAAGCTGAAGACATAACTTTTAAGGATTCACTGTACATTCCAACCTTCCCAAGTCCCTGCTCCCCCCACCCTAGTGCGCATGGATCCCGTTTTCCATCTCGCTATCACTCAGCTCAACTCAACTTTAGGACTCTACTTCATTGAGATTGATAGCAAACGTAACAGACTGACATCCCCCACAGACCCAGCCTTTCCGATGTACAGCAAGGCTGTAAGACAGCCCCTCCTTCGCAAATGGCCTGGCAGTGACCCAACTCAATGTGCAAATACCCAGAAAGTCCAAGGCTGGACGCCTTTGTTTTGCTCACCCCAAAAGCTCAGGGGGACGAAGCAGAAGGGTGCATGGCCCCTGCGTGAAAACCAAAGTCCGTACAACGATCGTCCAAGGGAAAGAAAAGTGAATCCAAGAGCAACCCAAGAGGCGCGTCCCCTTGAAACCACAATGCAGCAAGGCAGGCAGCGATGGACATTTATAGTTGGTGAACATTCTGCATCTCCGCAGGAGCCAGGGCGGGCAGCAGAGGGTGCCAATGCCCAGCAGTGCCCAGTACCCGTGAAAAAACTCAACCCACCAGGCTGAGGCGGGGACAGGCCATCCGAAGGAGAGACAGGTGTTCTTATAAATGCTTTATAATGTAAAAGCCGATTGGAAACCACAAAGGAGAAGCCATCATTGCACGGAGGCAGTTCCTGTCTTCTGTCCCTACCCGAGCTTCTGAGCAGTAGATCATGTCTCGGAAGCAGGAGACACATGCCCCAGGAAAAAAATTTGCAAGTTTACATTATAAAGAGCTCTTGTACATGGTGGAAGCAACTACTGGTCTATCGATCTAGCACCACTATGCAGGGCAACATGTATGTTTGCTGCAAACATACATGAAGGCACGTGGGCCTTCTCTGTGTTGGAACTTGGAGTGTCTACACCAATGGGCAGGTGCTTTCCAGTGAGAATTCAGCTGCTCCCCAGTGCCAAAAGGTAGGCTCCCCTTCCTAGAGACGGCCAGCATTGGAAAGGAGTCGGTTGCCAGTCTCTGAGGAAGGCAGGTGGGCCTGCAAAACCCTGAGGACGGACCCTGGCCATTTTCTGGGTTGGTGGGAGGGAGGGGAGGTGCTGGTGACAGCCTCAGACTGACACGGTGCAGACTGGAGTTGTTTAGCTACCCAACAGGCAAGGCCCACGCAGTGACAATGCAAGCTCCCCCACATCGCCCTGCCGACGTGCCCCCACACGGACCCCACCCCCATAGGTGAGAGCAGCGCCATTGCCGCTGGCCGCGCAGCCCATCCTTGTCCTTTCTGTGGAGGCTGAACACCAGGGGGCCGGGTAGCGCAGTGGTTTTTGTGAGGCAGACCCTTGCTCATGGGGAAAAGGGCTGAGAAGCCACCAGCTTAGGGCACGCCAAACACCCACAGCCAACAGACGGCAAAAACTTGGAGTAACCACCTGGATCGGAATCGCAGCCGAGAGGTGAAAGGCTCCCTTACCCTCCTACCTGACCTCCCGCTGTTCAGCCTGTCCTTGTTGCGGTATCCCCGGCGCAACCAATCATCCACTAGGGCGGCGCCACAGCCAGAACAGCCGCTCAGACGCAGGTGAGTGAGAGAACCTGGACAGGCGGCCGGGAGACCCGCATTTCCTCCCCAGCTGCGGGAGCCATCCGCTGACACTGCTGACTCACTAAATCTCCTGAAGACTATCCCAGGCGCCGGAGACATATTCCCACCTGCTCGGTCGCCTGGCTCGGAGCCCAAGATACAGCACCAGGTAGGTCCCAGGGGACGGCTCTCATTCCCCAGCCTCACTTCCTGGCTGGGTGCCCCAGGCGTGAGCTAACTTGGGCAGAGGCCGAGCAAGCTGAATTCTCCCGGGTTCTTGGCGAAGAGGGAGCCGACTGAAAGGACCGGAGAGTGAGAGCGAGCGAGGGAGGGAATGAGCCAGGGAGAGAGGGGCAAGAATGAGCAGGTGTATGTGCCGGGGGGAGCAGGGAAAGTGACACATCGAAAGGCGAGGGATGGATTATGGCCCATAATCCATCGAGGGACCTCGGGTCTCAGGACCCCCCTGCACAGTACCTGAGCTGTGGACAGACAGAGGGCTTCACTCTCCACGGCTGCCAGTCCCTCCCCTTCCACCAGCACTAAAGCCACCAGCACATGTTTCAAGGGCACAAAGAAAGAACAACAACATGACAAACTCGCGGCATGCTGGAGCAGGGGGCCCGGCTCTCCGCGCCTTCCTTCCCGGGAGGCGCCCGAGCACGGAGCCGACGCGGCTTGGAGGCTCACCGGGCAGCGAGTCGCCTTTCGCTGGACGTCCGTTCAGGTTCTGACACCACGCGCCTCCTCGTGGACGTGGCGCCCCCTTCCCCGGCCTTCCCGTGGACGTACAGCTCCGCCCCTCGCTGGGCTGACCCCTCACCCAAGTGGCAGGGAATTAATTGCAACCCACAAATGTCCCCCGCGGAAAGAGAAGGGAAAAAGCCAGAGCCGCAATGGCTGCGGCGGGGCCCTCATGCTCCCTCTCTCTGTCCCCGGCACGACGCAGAGAAGCGGAAAAGCGCTAGTGCCCTACTAGGCTGCAACCGCTTGAGCGCTCAGGAAGGTCCGTGTGGCAGCTTCTCTCCCTGCTCCTCTTCCGTCTCCCCTGCTCCGGCCTGGCTCTTACATGGCAAGCCCGGCATCCCTCCAGACCGCTCGGGGCTAGGGAAACGGCGCACGCCACACGTCGGTGCCCCTTGGCAGCCAACGCCGAGCAAGGCAGCCCTGCAGGATTTACTGCCCCTTGGGACTGGCCTGGACATGCTGGCTAATGTGCCACTCCCGGGGTGTCCGGCCAGTGCAGCGGGTGGCACAGAAAACCAGGAACAGGTCCTTGTTTGCCAGAACCAGCTCTGCCTCACACTACATACGCATCTCCTCTGTCCACCCTACGTACAACTCGCGGGCACCTAACTCCATCTTTGCCGCCCCCGCTCTTCCCTGTCCCAGGCGGACATCTCCAGCTGCAGAACCCGCCAGCTACGAGGGGGAGAAGCCAGCATGTGGGGAGGCCGGGCCAGCATGTGGGACTGTGGATGGCCAAGGGTGTGGGAAGCAATCAGAAAGGGGGGGGGGGTGGAGCCCGCAGAAGGAATGGAGTCACAAGAGAAACCCCGCTGGCTCTCTCCGCCCCCCTCAGTGCGCCTTGCCCCAAGCGGCTCGGCCGGGCAAAATGGGAGACAGTCACTTACGCCAAGGCAAAAGCCACCAATGCCCCGACCACCACGATGAAATCCAGGATATTCCAGAGGTCTCGGAAGTAGGAGCCGTCCCGCAGGATCAAGCCCTGGTCTATCATCTGCAGGGAGGGGACGAAAGCACAGGCAGTAAGTACCTCGCTCCGCAGCAAGGGGCCTGACCGCTGGCTGACCACGGGGGCTGAGCTGCAGACACATGCTCCTGGCCGTATCGGGTGCCCAGCGCTAGCGCCTATGTAAGCAGCCTGGTCATGGGAGCTCAGCTCCTCTGAACATCAGGCTGGTTCAGTTGCCTGCGTATGGATTAAGGGGCCTAACTGTGGGTACCCAAATAGGGAAGCCCTGGCCCTAAGGCCTTGGAGGGCCACCTCACAGACTCAGCCCATGGGATTCAAAAGGCAGCTGGTGGTGACGACACTCCTAGAGAGCACACTCCATCCAAAGATCTCATCGCGCTTCACAGAGGAAGGCAGGATCATTATCCCCATTTTACAGAGGGGGAAACTGAGGCACAAAGCAGGCTGTGTCTTGCCTGCTATCACTGAGACTTGCCCAAGTCTCCTGCACCCCAGCCCAGTGCTCTATCCACTGGGCCATGCTGCTTCGGTCTTGTTGGGATGCCAGGTGTGGAGGTTCCAGAAAGTTTTTGTTTTTTTTTTTTTAATCCAAATTAAAGACCGAACTAAACCGAAGCTGCTGGTTCCCGCTGGGTTCTCAGTGATGCTCCAAAAAGCCCCACCCACAACGAGGAAGTCACAGGAAATTGAGATTATGCCAACAGCCTCCCTTCTCACCATCCCACTGGCTCTGCCCGGGCTCCCGCGGGGCTCAGGGAGAGATGGCTCCGGGCTGAGCGCCACTGCCCGGAGTACCCTCGCCTCCAGTGGTGCTTCACCCCCTGCACTTCAGCGCGCCTCGCGGTGACGGGGCAAGACACAGGTACAGATCGGGGGTCTCCTGGGTTTAACATGATGGCTACCCTCCTTTACTGACCAAACCGGTTGTGCAGAACATTGTACAGCAACCGCAGCAGCCTGTGGGACAGCCCAGACAGCCTCTCCACGAGCCAGCACTAAAGAGACAGCTGGCATGTACGGGATGAGGTTGGGAAAGCCATGCCCACCTGCCCCCTTCAGCACACCCCCACGGGCCCACGGGAGCTCCTCCGAGTGAGCCTCATACCTTGATAATCATCTCAAAGGTGAAGACGCCTGTGAAAACGTAGTCAAAATACCGCAGGACCTGTGGAGACAGAGCAGAGGCAGAGGGGTGTTTGGGAGGCAGCTGTGTGGTGCTCACGCACCCAGGCCCATGTTCTTGTCCCAGAGCCAATCTAGGAAAGAGCCTGTTGCCTGAGAGCGCGGCACAGCCCAAAACTTCATTCCCATGGAAACGTCCGGGCCATGCGTCAAGCTGCTCCCAGCGCTATTAAATATGGGGGGGCTCTTGTGTCTCAGCCAAGGGGAGCTGGTGGCCTCGCTGCAGAGCCTTGAGGCTGGGACCCCCAGTTCTCACCCCTGCTTACAGAAGGCCCTCTGGTCTACCCGCTTGTCCCCCTCCCAGCTAATGTCCCTCGGCCAGCACTCACTAATCACTGGCATTGGGACCAGAAATCACTCAGTGCCTGGGGTATTTCCAGCCGCCTCTGCAGCAGCGAATGCTGGTTTGATGTTTAGCTCTGGCCAGTGTGATGGGAATTTCCTCCCTGTCCTTCCAGCGCAGTGAGAAATAACAGGGGCACGTTCCTCCTCCCCCCACCCCTGCTTCCGTCTCTTTCTGCCCCTCTCTGACCCGGCTCTGCTCTCACACTTCTCTCTGCCTCCCATTAACCTTCCCCTCCCTCCCCCCCGCCCTTCCGCCAGGATGCTGCTGCACTAACTGCAGACTCCTTCTTCCTCTCTGCCATGGAGCCTTCTGCAGACCTTCCCTTCTCCTGTAAAAGGGGCAGCGCCCTGCCACTCTGCTCGCTGGGGCGGAAGGGGCTGCTCCAGGGGTGTGTCTGCTTGTGTCCCACCGAGGCCCCCCAAAGACGGCACAGATCCTGCACAGATCTTTGGGCTGCCCCTCTGCACGAGGATGACTCCCTCCTGCCTGTGTAGAAGTAGACAGGAGCTGATTCAAGAAGACGGACGCGGTGTTCAGGGGACCGCGGCAGAGCGGTGGCTCACTAACGCCCGCTTCCTGACTCAGTTTCCCTATGTGATCAGTGCCACCGATAGCAGAGACATGTAAGGATGTGCCATGGCCGCTGGCTCAGTTCCAGCTCGGGTGCTACCCCCCG
Source organism: Apalone spinifera (assembly GCA_030068395.1). NCBI lineage: Eukaryota > Metazoa > Chordata > Testudines > Trionychidae > Apalone > Apalone spinifera. Next base: position 7,185,814 of record JANRFK010004893.1, on the reverse strand, counting down.
TGGCAGGAGGGAGGCGAGCAGTTTCAGGTAGGCTCTCCTAGAAGGGCAGCCCTGGGCACGACAGCCGTGCAAAGAGGGTAGAGAGGACTGTGGCTGGTTTGCGCTTTCATCCCCAGCTCAGTGCACTCGGGCTGGTTACGTCCACGTGAGCCCAGGTCTCCAGGGACTGACCCCCGACCTGACACTCCCGTGACATTTCCACTAAGTAACTCTTTGTGGCTGCAAACACACCAGGACCAACTGTGTCACATTCGGCAACCAAGCCTGAAACTTAATTTCCCAGGGGCAAACCCACACAATCCCCTTTTCCTCGCCTGCCGGGTGATGTGCTGAGACCCACATTGCAGCAAGGACCGTCTCTGTCCTGCGCCCTCCCTTTCCTGGGAGCCGTCAGACCTCCGCCCACGCTGTTCCTGGGGCCACCTGGCTGCTCGCTCCCTGGCTCAGTCTCCTTTCCCTGAACCTGGATGTCGCCCTGTCAAACTCAGCCCAGGTCTTCGCTGCAGAGAAAAGGGACCGGAAAGCCACAGGAGGCGAGGCCCTGCACTTTCACTACAAGGTCAGTCACAGACGAGGGTACAGCACCAACCTCACCCTGCTACGTCGGGGGAGAACCACAGGCGCTTTGTCCGCCCCAGGATTTCACAGTGGGATAACAATCCCACATCTGACTGTATAGAACCCTACCTTGATGTTGGAGAAGTGCCACCCCCATGCCTTAGCCACCCTGTATCCTCTGGGCTGACAACCATGTCCTCTGCCCTTCCTCACACTGGGTACCCAGCTGCACCTTTCCCTCCCAGCTGACTCTCTTCCCCCTTCCCCCGCCTATTCCTACACTTCAGACCTGCCTCCCACGCCTAACGGCATGCTGAGGAGTGCCGGGGTTTGGACCGGCAACGTGCGCGTCTGGTGGTTCCGACAGGCTGCAGCCTGAGTTTGAAGCTGCAGCGGGACTGAGGGTGTCCAGTGGAGGCACGTGTGCAGTAGCAAAGAGGGTGTGGGGGAATATATCCCAGCATGCCCTCTGCTGCCACTCTGCAAAGGAGCAAGGCAAGTTAGCAAGTACAACTGCTCTTCCGCCTCTCCCCACTGTGGTCCGTGCGCAGCTGATGGATGGGGGCGGGGAGAGCAGTAAGAAAGTGAGCAATCACTTTGTTCCTGTCCGAGTTGGTCAGGACAGGGTCCTCTGCGGCCAGGGCGATGCTGCTAGCGGCAATCACCAGGAGGATGCACATCTCGAAGTAACGCAGGTTCACGATGTAGTGGCAGGCCCGCCGCACCCTGCAGGAGAAACAGGTCAGAGCAATCACGAGCCGGGGGTCTACAATACCCAGGCTTCAGACGAGGCAGCACACCACACCGCACTAAACAGCACGCCACTCTGCACTAAGCTGCAGCTCACGCTGCACTAAACGGCACACCACACACTGCCTAAACGGCACGCCACACTGCACACTGCACTAAGTGGCACGCCACACACTGCACTAAGCGGCACGCCACGCTGCACTAAACAGCAGCCCACACTGCACTAAACAGCACACCACTCTGCACTAAGCTGCAGCTCACACTGCACTAAACAGCACGCCACACTGCAACAAATGGCACACTACACTGCACTAAACGGCATGCCTCGCTGCATTAAATGGCATGCCACATACTGCACTAAGCGGCAGCTCACACTGCAACAAATGGCACACCACGCCGCACTAAACGGCACACCACTCTGCACTAAGCTGCAGCTCATGCTGCACTAAACGGCACGTCACTCTGCAACAAACGGCACGCAACATTTCATTAAACGGCGTGCCACGTTGCACTAAACGGCACGCCACTCTGCATTAACCAGCACACCACTGTGCATTAAACGGCAGGCCATAGTGCACTAAGCAGCACGTCACAGTGCACTAAACGGCACGCCACTCTGCACTAACACTGTGGCTGGCTGGGTGGCTCAGCCAAGCACCAGCCTTAGGAAATGCCAGCTTTGTGGTTGCCCTTCCTGGGAAGCCTTCCTTTGTCCCCCTGCGCGTAGAACAAGACAGGAGGCCCGTGGAGGGAGACAATACAATGGAAGATGGTAATGCACACGCCCAGGGGGGCAATTGAAAGCCCTGGAACCAGGCAGCGTAGGAGCTGGGTAGCTGGAGTGACAAGGAACCCAGGCTCCTGCAGGAGCTGAGCTCTACCCCTGCCTGGCTTCAGGCTGCTGGTGCATCTCCCAGCCCTGCTGTGGTGCTGCAGCCAGCTGGGCAGGTGGGCGGGGGAGCTTGGGCCAGTCCTGTTCCCACCCCCTGGAGCTGAGGAAGCAGCAGCAAATATAGGAAGTTGGTGGGGGATAAGTAGGGGCCCCAATGCTGGCTCAGGCTTCCCCTGCTCCTCTGGGAACCCAAGTGGCTGCCGGTAAAAGCCTGCCAGGCCCTGCCCCATTAGATCCTTTCCCTTCTCCAGGGCCCGGTTACTTCGGTCCAAAGGCCAACAAATATCTCACGGGTTTGTCGTGCTGAAGATGAACATGGAGCTGTGAGGCACCATGGCTTTGCCCGACCTGGAGCTTTTCTCCTTCTTCCGTTTCTTCTCCTTTGCCTCATCCTCTTTGGCCTCTGTCTCCTTTAAGGGGCTGGCTTCTCCATCCGTCTTGTTGCTAACTGCAAAAGAGACCAATCCCTTTACTGACCCATCAGGCTAACAGCAGCATGGCTCTGCCCCCTGGATGAAAGTCTGGGAGATTTTCCTAGGGGATGGGCTGGTCACATCACCACCTCCTCTGAGCTTTGGGTTATCCACATGGAACTGGTACTAGCTGATGGGATACATGGTCCCTCCCCTGTATGAGAGCTTGCAAGAAAGTACAGCTTGAACCTCTCTAGTCTGGCTCCCTTGGGACCTGACCAGTGTCAAACCAGGCAATTTGCCAACCCATGGGAGGTCAATCTTGTCTAGCAGTATTTCCAACAGTTCCACTGCTTACTGGGTTCTTAGAAGACATTTGGGGGTAAATTAGAACTAAGTAACAGCACAGAACACAGAGCCAGGACTGGTGGCTGTAAACAAACTTTATGGGGCCGCAGGAAACTTGTCCACGCCCATAATAAGCAGATATCCAGCTACCTAAAATCATGCCAGACCATGGATGCTGCCAGACTGGAGAATGTCCAACTAGAGAGGTTCAACTTGTATTGCACCCTGCGTCAGCTGTAAAACTTCCTGTGCCTCAGGCATTGTTTTGTGCTGCTGTGTGAGTGGCACAACCCAAAGAACCAGGCACAAGACTCAGCTGCCCCAGAATGTCATTTCTCCATGGTGAGGAGGAATGGGAACGGCGAGATTGCTGTTTTACATTCCCACGTCCAAGTTCTGCCGTTAGCGGGAGAGAGATGAAAAGGAAAGGACAGACACGGGCTGACAAGCAGAGACACAGACAAAGAGCTTTAACGAGGCACTTTTTGTGGTGCTGTTTAATTAATAACACACTTTCAAATCTCTCACTTAGAAGGTGAGGGGAAATGTTCCTCTGGTTTTTATAGGGTTTGATTGACAGGCAATCAGAGGGGGATGGGTTCGCTGGAGATGAAGTTAAATTTAGTGTTTGGCAGAGGCCCTGGCAATCGGGACGGAGACAGAAGGGCGGGAGGGAGACGGGGAAGGAGATAGGGAAAGAGGGAGGCAAGATGGAGGTGAGAAAGAAGGAAGGAGAGCAAAGGGAGAGAAGGAGGGGAAAGAAGTCCTATGAGTAAATGAAAGCGACAGTGGGACGGAGGAAATGAAAGCGACAGCGGGACGGAGCAATGGAGAGGGAGAAAAAGACAAGGCCCAGCATGGGATACAGAGGCTGCAGAGAGTGTGCAACGAACAGCCACTGTACAGCCAGGCATGACTGTAAGACACACCCGCACGGGGCAGGCGTCCAGGCCAGGATCAGGGCCAGAGCTGCACATTTAGGCACAGCACTGGCCCAAGGGGGCGATGCTCTGTTTTACCCCATGGCTGGAGGGTTGCCCTGGCCCATGCGCATCAGAATGTTCTGCCCGGCTGACACAGGCCTGGCTTTTTTTCCAGCACTGCTCTCGCGGGGAGGAGTTTCCCGATGGCCTCGAGGCGTGGCCGAGAGACTCCGCCTGCATGACCCTAGATACGGAAAGAAGGCTTTGCTCACCCTGGGGATCTGCCCTGGCTACAACCTGCTGTGCAGCTACACTAATGCAAACCCCTGGTGCAGCAAGAAAAAGTCGCCGTCCACTCCAGGGCCCCGTTTCTTCTGCTGCTTAGCTGTGTCTGTGATAGCAGTGCTGAGGCCCCAGTGTACTAGGCACTGTACAAACACGGCCCCGCCAGGAAGAGCCACGGAACTAGGCTGGGGAAGGGGCTTAACATACCAGCAGGGTGAACAACGGGAGGGTAGCAAGCATCATGCTAGTTCCAGAGGGGTTTTTTTAGGGAGGATGTTCAGTTCGGAGGGGAATCTGCTAAGCGGCCAAGCACA
>JANRFK010004893.1:7153670-7173783 GCA_030068395.1 Apalone spinifera | reverse complement strand
ACGTGCCTAATCTACCTCTCTCTGTCGACAGAGAGGTGTAGTCTAGACACAGCCCCAAGTACATATACACAGGACCTGCCTGGAACCAAATGCATGCAGATAACTGTGTAACTATACATGCCTCACCAGGGACAAGTATACCTCAGACATGCACAGAAGTGGTCATGGGGTTCATAAACGCATGCCTGCCCACATGGCGACTTCATAGCTAAAATGCACATGTGCAATTGTCAGTACATGTGTATGTGGTTATACGCCAGAACAAATGCAGATGGAAATGTGACCATGCCTACACACAGTGGCAAAACCCTAAATATGCCCATGTGCCGTTCCTGCAAACCCATCTGCACATTAAACACTGACATACCAGACCGCACACCCAAAACCAACCGGCACTGACACCACACACGTTACACACAAACCCACCCACACTGTAGGAACTCGCCCACAACACACACAAATCCTTCTGCATGGAAGGCACCCATGCACACTCACCCACACAGTAGACATTCACGCAAATCTGTTTCATACGGTAGGCATCCATATCCCATTCATTCAAATCTACCTTCACAGAAGACTCACTCTCTACCCACATATGTACAAATCCACCATTGTCCACACATGCCGGCACACAGATACACTTACTTCCAAAAGGTCACTTACTTCCCCACATCCTTTTACCATTCAGTAATCTCCTCTTCAGCTCTGTTTACACTCTACTTTAATTCCTACCATTCCTACCACTGGCTCACCAGCACGAGCAACCATGGAAGTACTAGGTAGACAGGCCACACACAGCTACCTAGAGCTCTGGCCAAATTAGAGTTCCCTGGTCATTGTTAGTGCTGGAAAAGCCTCGTGTAGACAGCCTTTGAGCATGAAACTTATTCCACTTTTTAGCATGTCCTCCCAATTAGCCTATATCTGTCCATTCCCTAGCCTTCTGCTACAGTCTTAATCCCTTTATTTCTTAAAATGCATCATTCACACAGCACATCTAGCAGCCAGCTTCCCACACATTCCCCGACAGCAGCTCTGGGGAGCATATCACAGCAGTCTGACTATGTGGCCTCTCCCAAAACCATCTCCCAATATAGCTCCTGCCGCCTTCACAGAAGAGTCACACGGGCAGTTCCTTCGCTAGGAAATGGGCAGTTCTTACAGGATCTCTCCCAACTAGAAGCAAGACACGCCTGAAATCCAGCAAATGAGGCTGTTCTGACAATCTCAGCCCAATGCTGCAGACTCAAGAAGTTCATAGTTTGGATGCTCTCTGGAGAAGCAGATGAAGTCAGATGCTTCTCTAAACCTTCACGGGAGAGCTGGTCAGAGGACATCCTCACTGTTTCGCAGAGGATGCCAGAATTTGGCTTTGTTCAGAATGAGAATGAAACCTGAACATTTTAGGATCCTCCAAAGAAGGAAAATTCCAAAAAGATTCCCTTTTGCATCAAAAGATTTGTCTTGGCAGGGGGGGAGGGGGGTGCGGGGGAATCAAAACACTCCATTTAGACTTCATTTTAGAATGCAGAATACAAAGTGCAAATATTTGAAATGCAAAATCGTTTCAAAATGAAACACGGAAATGACACAATTGGCTGTTTCAACATCGGCAGTGCGTTTTCTTACTTTTATTCTCCCTGAAACAAAATTTCAGCAACATTGAGACGATTTCGCAAAGGGTTTCAATTTCTATGGAATTGCTTTTTCTGATGGGAAATAGTTCCGTCAGGCTTCTTCTGACCAGCTCTAATCCAGAAGCTCCCTCTATAATCCCCCTTTTGTTCCCATAACGAAGTCACTGATGGTTCGGTGCCGCCTACTTCTGCTACAATGGAATCGTTAGTGGGAACTCCTCTTACAGAGGAGTCAACAGGGCTCCTTCCTCTTCCTCCTCCAGGGGTGACTGTTGAGTTTTTTTCTTCATCAGAGGACTCAGTACAGGCCTCTTGCAGAGGGTGTGGGTCTCTGACCTCGCACTCTTAGCACATTCAGAGTGAAAGCTTTCCCTAGCACTGCTCTATAAAGGCGTGAGATTGGGGAGTGTAGGACAATAAGCGCAACCAGTAACTAGCACTGTCTGTTGATGTAGCTACCACTCTGAAGATGCAAAGACCACCCCCCCAATTAACAGAAGACCTGGTCCCTTTCTATTGGTCTGATCCGATTGTGCTGCTTCAACACCATCAACGAACAATGCCCTGACCATGCACGAGAGCAACACCCATGTGTCGCCTGTACCCGAGATGTGCATGAATATAGGTACATGCCTTGCATTGTGGCTACCCCTTACATAGACCCCTTCCCTTTCATGACATGGGTGGCTATCACTATAAGGAGCTTGGGGACAGGCGAAAGTGATGGCTGACAGGGGGCAGGTGATGTGCGACTCACTCAAGAGCAGGCATGTTTGGAGCAGACATCGGGCTGACTTCCTTGGCTTTCTGCAGCGCGTGCTTTTGGTTAAAAGCCTCCTCTTCCTCCTGCTCATCCTGGATGTCAAACAAAAGGGCCCATTACTATGCAGCACCGGGGAGTTTACACCCAGGCGGACTTTGCAGGGGGTTGTGTGCAAGCCAAGCCTGGTGCAGCCAGGGGAGGGAGCCGCCAGCACCGAGATGAGTTTCTGAATTGCCCAGTGTGGGTTTTCTGTTCACAAAACCCAGTCAGAACTGACACGGCTTCCACACTGAGCCCGGTGCTTTCTAGGGGTGTCTCAGTTCCACGGCAGTGCTCCGTCATCTGGCACTCGCCATAGCAGGACATGTCATTAGCCGGCCCCGCCTGCCATTCTGACTCCCACTGTCGCTAATATGGGATGTGTTGTAGGGAGCGGATACAAAATCCCAGAGTGCCCCTGACTCATCGCGACCAGAACGTAAAGGCCAGGACCCAGGCTGCCTTCGGTGCTGCGGCAGAGAGGAGAGGGCAGCGTATGGCAGCGTCTCCTTCCCTCCCAGAGGCACGTGAAGGGAAAAGGCTGCTCGGGGAGAATAGGACACTCCCTGCCCCTCCCAGACCTGAGCACTGCCAGTGTGGGACCAGAGAGGGGCACGTGCTGGCCCCAAACCAAGCAAGTGGGGAGACAGAAGGGTGCACATGAGGCTGAATTTGGGAGACGGCCTGCCTTAGGGGGTGCATGGGGAAGACTGGTGCCCCCCCCCCCCCAGAGCACAGGGGAGGAATTGAGGAGCAGGGAGCTTACCCTGCCCACACAGACTATAGAGATTAGACATGCACAGGCACATAATTGGGGGGAGGGGGCATGTGTGTGGGGCAGGCACAGAGGGCAGGGGGGAGTGCAAGGGGTGTGTGTGTGTGTGTGTGTGTGTGCGCGCGCGCGTGTGCGTGCATGGTGTGATTGTGCAGTGCAGGGTGAGTGTGTGCATGCAGGGGTGTGGTGCATGGGCTGGGGGGCACGTTTTGGTGCTAATGTCCGAATATTTCCTGGGGCAGTTCTGAGCCTCCTCCTGAGTCACTTCTGTGTGTCCCACTGAACGTTAGCAGATTCTTCCTCAGGTTACAGAGGAGACTGTCACCGTTTGGGGCTGGGATAAAGGATATTTAGGAGCTTACCTGTATCTGTGCATACCCCATATGACCCCTGTATCTTACCCTGACTTCTGACCGTCCCCCCCCCCTTTTTTCTACATTCCTGCTTCTTGTCCCTGCTTCTCTTGGCCCAGCTGACTCCCTCTCCAGACCCACCCTCCGGGTGCTGAGAAAGGAGGGGTTGAGGTGAGGAAAAGATGGGACATGCCCTCTCAGCTCAGCCTGCACTGCCTGCAGGGCTATTCCAAGCCCATGGACGTCAACGGAAGTCTGTCCATGAATGTCCCTGGGCTTTGGCTCTGGCCCTCGGAGCAGCAGACAGAAAAAAGGACAGTCAAGGCGGGAAGGGGGGGGGGATCAGTCACCTACTGCCCCATCCCAGTATCTGCACACTGGGGCCTAGTGGCAGGGGGCAGCTGTGCTCATTAAAATCCAGCTACAGCCACCGCTGGTATTGGCCAGGCCTGGGCTCCCAGCCAAAGCGGGTCCTATCCCTGGCTGCAGTCTCCGTGTTGGGCAGCTGTGGCGTTTAGGTTTCGCTCTCCCTGTCTCAGCGGGAGGCCGGGGTCCATTCATGGCCCCACATGGGACCGTATCGCCCCGATGAGCGGGGCTGAGTTCCCACAGCAATAAATGTCCCGTCCAGGCGGCCCTCGTCACAACCCAGCCCGTGCGTTCCTTCCTTGGCGCGGCCCAGAGCCCAGGATGTGAGATGGAGGTCAAGGAGAAAGCCTCGAATCCAATCTCTCGGGCACGTCCCTCCCCGCTTTGGCCGCGTACACTCTCCTCAAAGCCGCAGAGCCACACCAGTCTCCTCCCTTTGAAGTCTGTGAGGCAGTGAGATAGAAAGGGGGCGGCCGCACTCCCCTGGAAACGCCGTCCCCTCACCCGGCACTGTGAGGAGAGGCGCGTTTGGGCCCCCCCGAGGGAAGTCTGACAACACCAGGGATTATTCTGCTCCATGTTACTCGGCTCAGACAAATCCAGTTTACACCGGAGCTGGAGGCTACTCACTGAGCCTTGAGGCCGTTCGAACAGACTGGCCACAGAAGACAGGGGCAGCCCAGAGCCTCTGTGCTTTGGAACCTCAGAGTAACCATAGTCCTGGCGGTTCCTACACCCACGCTGCACTCCAGATGGCTTCCCAGGCAGCAGGGCGCTGACGTCTAGCTTGGCCTTGTCCCAGGTGGCCAGTGTTAGCGCCTGATGATGCAGCGGTGCCAGATAGGTGCCAGGGGAGAGCATTTTAGAATTCTTCACACTGTCTCTTTTCAGCATGCTGGGGCAGCGCGGCGTGCCACTCCGGCAAGGAGGAACTGGCCGGCTGGGGCATTGACTTCAGGAGGCGGCGGCGTGCTCCCAGCTGGGATCTCAGGGCTTCCGGCAGGCTGCCGCACTAAGCAGCAGGCAGGAAGATTAAAGGGGCTGGATGGGGCACATTCCCCCACTGGCCCAGAACTGTCCCCAGGGCCGCATTATGACTTTCGTGGGCGCTAGGCACTTTTGCCTTCGTGGGCCCCTCCCACCATAATAATATCAATATTAAAAATTATTATTGATATAACTTTAAATACTTCAACTTTTTTTTTTCTGTTTTAGGCAAAATTTAATAGATTTTCGTGGGCCCTAAAAGTTTCATTTTTTTCTGATGTGAGAAAAAAAATTAAAACATTTTCTTCGACCCTAAAAGTTCATTTTTTTTCTTCTGATTTTAAGAAGTTTTTAAGAAGATTTAAGAAATTTTGAGAATTTAAAATTCTTCTGATTTTAAGAAGATTTTAAGAAGATTTAAGAAATTAAAACATTTTCGTGGGCCCCTAAAAGTATTGTAGGCCCTAAGCACTCTGCCTACTGTGCCGAAGCCCCTCCTAACCCCCAACCCTGACTCCCTCCTCCTCCACACACCCTAAACCTCTCTGAGCCCATCCTCACACTCCACAACCCTGACTCCTGCACCCCCGACACACCCGGCCCCTTGCCCTGAACCCCCACATTCCCAAGCTCCTGCCCTAACTCCTGCACTCTCTCACACCCCCACCTCCTCCCCTCAGCCCCCTCACATCCACCCTACCACAAACCCCGGCCCTGAGCCCTCCACCTCGCACTAGAATTTCTTAGAGGTACTGCTGTATCACAACCTCCCCTGGGGATGGTGCGCATGCGCGCGCGATGCATCATACCTGTAAGAAATTTAAGTTACTTTCACCTCTGCCTGGGAGACGGGCTAAACGGAAGTGGAGAGATTATGGCCCTGATTCAGGAGCTTTAGTTCAAGCATGGATTTGAGGAAAACTCAGACCAAAGTTAGGGGTCTATTGCCAGAGTGGGCGGGTGAGGTTCTGCGGTCTGGGGTGTGCAGCAGGTCAGACTAGATGGCCTGGCCTTAAAGTCAATGTGTGTGAGTGCGTTCTAGAATAGGGATGGACTTTAGCACGTGCTTTCCTGAATCGGGGCCTACATGCCTTGGAAGTTATTTCAGAATAAGGTAGGGTGGGAATTTGAAGTGCAATAGTTGGTGCAGAATAGCTAGCCCAGGCAATTTCCTCATGTAGACAAGCCCCATATCAGTGGTAGACCCAGGATTAGAAATCAAGCGTTCATCTCCCACCTCAGCCCAAAAGCCACGCCCTCTTGCTCAAGGCAGGCACAGGGCCTTGATACCCTTGCAGAGGTTCAACTCCTGCCTAGGCTCCGAGGGGAAATGCTGGCCAGTCTTACCCCCGTTTGCCCACATTACAAAGGCATCACCCTGTCAGAGAGACAGTGGTCACCGCTGCATGCCCGCCTCTTGCTGCGTGAGACAGGAGTGAGCTGTCCAGGCAAAGCTCTGAGGGAGACCCGGGCTAGATGCACAGGTGTGAGGACAGAGGCGCACTGAGGAGTGGACAGAGGCCGGCAGAGGCGACTGAGGAGAGGGCACCCAGGGTGAGGGTGGGGCACACACCCTCTGCTGCTAGCACCAGCCCTGGCCCCATTACTCTCCTGCTGTCCAGCCCATCCCACCCACACGTTGGGGGGCACTGGCCCCTCGTGCACGTCGCCCCTGGAGACAAGGCTCAGTGCAGAGTTACTAGCCCTCCTTCCCCCTAAGCCCTCACTGTCCTCACACGTTTACCGCTAGAGAATGGGTTTTCCAGGGGGCCATGACAAGGCCTCAGACATGGATTCCTGGGCCATGTGGGATGGGTCCTGTGTGGGGTCCCGATGGATGGTCCGAATGAGGCGTGAGGGGTGGTGAGGTGCAGGGGTGAGGGCATTAGCATCCCTTACCTTGGTCAGCTCCTGAGCGTTGGCTAGGTTATCCACGGCGATGGCCAAGAACACGTTCAGCAGGGTGTCTGGGGGGCGCGTTAAGAGTCCACACGGTATGTGATAATGGCCTGAGCTGCCACTGCCACAGAGAAAACACAGAGAAATCTCCCCTCGCCCTCCCCCCCCAACCCAGAGGAGTGTGCCAGCTTCCAGGAGAGGAACCAGCACCTATGAAAGGACCAGGCTGCTGAGAGGCCCTATGGCACTGCAGGGATAAATCCTCTACGTTTTTAAAAGTAGACGGAGTCGGGGTTTGGAGGAGTGTGGGAGGAGAGGAGTCCCCAAGCCAGCCTCTAGCATGCCCCTCCACCCCCCACAGGAAACAGGAATACAGGGTGTCAGGCATATAACTTTTTCCTCCATGTCTGAGGGGGTGACTGGGACCAGGCCCCTACCCTGGGATTTACGGGGGGGAGGGTCTAGCTGTAGCACCAGGCTCTACCCCCCTGCCACGCGAGACATGGGAAGGAACTCTGGGAGAGAAGAGAGCATTGAATCGCAGCAGGAGGTGTTACCCTCTCACAAAGAGACGGGGCAGAGGCACCACAGCAACGAGGCGGATACAGTTTCCAAACAAGGTGAGGATGATGAAGTAGATGGAGGACCACATGCCTGAGCGGACGCCGCCCTGGGAGCGAATCCCGTTGTACATCACCTCATTCCAGTCCTCACCTGTCAGGATCTGGACAAACACACCGGTGGCACCGTCACCCACAAGGTTGGTCCTAACCAATTGGCGGCCCCGGGTGACCACCCGGCTCACCCATAGTGTTGCCAGATGGTTTAAAAAAAAATACTGGACAAAAATGTAAGCAAAAAAAAAGGGGGGGGGGGGTCGGGGAGGATTTGGGAGGTCAGCCTGACATGTGGTCACGGCCAGCCCCTAAGACCAGCTCCCCAGGCTATTATTGGATATAGAGTCCACCCGTTCTCGTATGGCGGCCCTGTCTCCAGCTGCCCCACAGACACGTTACATGGGGAAGAAGGGATCCGCTCTGTGGTGAGGAGCTGCCTGGAGAATCAGGCCTTACATATCTAGATCTTTTGGTTGCAAAGACAACTTCAGAGTATGAACTGCCGCAGGGTCCTGACTCAGAAATCGAGCAAGGGAGTATTGCCTGTGTGGAAGAAAATTTCAGCGGCCTCATTTTTTAACCAGGTCCCTACCTGAAACACTGTCATGATGGCTGCAGGGAAAGTGTCGAAGTTTGCAGAAGGAGTCCCATCCATGAAATTAAATCTGAAATTGAACCAAAGGGAAATGGACAAGCGGGAATAGAGAGATGGAACCAAATCACTGGTTTCTGTCCTTTTAGGTCTGTTGCTCCTACAGTCACCTATCCCATCCAGTCCCCATTTCCCTGGACTTTCAGTTCCTCTTTGTCCCCGTTTCACCTCTCTCGAGACAGGTAAGGCACCCTGGGACACTTGTGCAGGAATCCGAATGGACCTCATGCCCTTGAAGGAACTGATCTAAGGTCCCTCAGAAAAAGGGACATTATTGGTAACCTGGTGCGAGCTGGTAGGTCAGGGACTTCCTTGAAAGGCTAGGAGATGATATTACACCCTGTAAACACATGGACTCCATTTTCCCTGCCCTTTGATGCCCTTACCTGCCTCCAAAGAGCTGCATTCCCAGCAGAGCGAAGACGACAATGAAGAGGAAAAGGAGGAAGAGCAGGCTGATGATTGACTTCATGGAACTCATCAGAGAAACCACCAAATTCCGCAGGGACGCCCAATACCTGGGAAACGCAGATGTTACTGTAGCGCTAGCCGCAGGACAAGGGGAATCTGGATCCGGGACAGCAGCCAGGCGAGAGCCACGAGGGGAGCCAACGCATGGTCCTCTTGACTTACTTTGTTACTTTAAATATTCTCAGAAGCCGAAGGGCTCGTAAGACGCTGATCCCGAAAGAGGTTCCTGGCCTGAAGATAGCCCAGACCACCTCAAAGATGCTTCCCACTGTGACCTGGGGGATCAGAAACACAGACGAGAATGGAGCTAGTATACAGAGCACAGGCCTTAGAGAGTCAAGGACCAAAGTAACCACAGGATATGCAAACCCAGCCCTATGCAATCGGAAGCTGAGAGTCTGGCTCTCAGTACTACTGGAACGGACTATAATGCTGGCCTTATCGCTTACATACAGTACACCCACGCACTCATCCCCACACCCACACAGCCCTCTGGAAGTACTATTTTCTTCCTCCACCTCTCTTTAAGCTATACAGCACCCCCCTTCCCGACCTTTCTGCTGCCCTCCATCACATGCCCTGGTTTCACATGCAGCTTACCCCACAGTCAAAGAAGTTGAAAGAGGAGTGAAAGTACAGGCGCGGTCCCATCCCATACATCTTTAAGGACATCTCCAGGAGGAAGAGGCCAAGGAAGAGGAACTCTGCATAGTCTGAAAGAGGGAAATCCAGGTGCTTTAGCTCCACATTTGCTTCTCCTGATCTCTGCTTAGAACACAGTGCAAAGAGCTGATACCGTGACCCCTGCCTGGGGTGCCAGCAGACACTTCAACACTCCAGGACCAATCTCTACCACTTAGTCGAAAGGAATAACTCCCTTAGCTGGTTGCAGCAGTAGGTTGTTATCCACTAGTGCAGGGGGACATGACAGACTTTCTCTGTGTCTTATGCTGATACTAGATTTTATGGGACTTTGTACAAAAACAAGCAAAATCCCTAATCAGTCCTCACTAAATCACTCAGTCTAATCTAGAAGACAGGACAGCCAGGTGGAGTGTGTGTTGGGGCGGGTGGTGGGGGGGGGGGGGGGGGGGGGGGGGGGGGGGGGGGGGGGGGGGGCAGGAGGAGGAAGAGGATCAAGGTCCTTTTCACTATTTCCCCAGAGAAGGAATATGAAATGGGATGCTTCTCTCTGGAGATCTAGGACAGTTGGGTATCACTAGCTGATGGGCAGAGTATGGATCAAGGTGCTTGCCTTCATGAATCAAAGGTCAACTGCACCCCCAAACTAAGTTTTCAAAGGGGTGTTATTGGGGAGAGTGTCACAGAAGAAGGGGTGCACTCATTTACACGCCCTCCCTTCTGCAGTGGAATGCAGCGGTGGCTCAGCAGCGCCCAAAAACACGACACAAGTTTTAGGAACAGAAATGAGGAACTTCTCTAACGGGACGTCTACACTACAGAGATGATCAAAACTGCCGGCATCAATCTTCCAGGGTTCAAATGAGTGGGTCTAGTTCAGACAGCTAATTGGAAGCGAGAGGGGTGCTCCGGTTGATACCGGTAACCCTGCTTTCACGAGGCGTAAGGGCAGTTGAAGGAAGACTGCTCTTCCTTCGACTTCCTGCTGCGTAGACAGTGCCAAAAGTCAAGTTAAGCTATTTCGACTTCAGCTGCGCAATTAACGTAGCGGAAATTGTGGCGCTTAACTCAACTTTGTCCCATAGAGTAGACATCCCCCAAATAACACTGCCGGGGAACTTTCATAGCCCTGATGTAACTATTCCACAGCTGGAATGTGACCAGGACATTCGGTCACCCGCTGCACGCTTGTGAAAAGTGTCACAGGAACTTTCTGGAATATTAGTGGCCAAGTTACTTTTCCCTCTTGTCCAAAAGGTGGCTCTCACTTAGAGCCAGCTCCTGACCGCACTGTCTTGTGCGGAGATCTCAGCAGACAGCACACACTGGAGCTGAATCCGTCTTTGAATGGGAGACTTTCCAGGTGAAACAGGAGAGGTCTACATTGGTGGGACATGCCCTACCACATCAGCACTGAACCAATGCCCCCGGAGCATGGCGTTGCGGTCTGTTGGGCGAAATGCAAAACTGAAGTTCTATTTATTATCAGATCTTCTGCAATTTTTTCAACCGTGGCGCCCGGGACAAACCGTCCTTGGGAATTACATTGTGTCTCCCTACAACCCTCATTGGCTTCAGTTGGCTGCAGTCCACTTCTCATTCATGCCCAGATCTCTTGTGCAATGTCACTGCTAATGTTTCCTCTACATTTTTCTACTAATCCGCAGACTAAATTTTGTTATGTGCGCCAAGGCATGTGCAGATATGTACCACCAATAGAAACACATGCTGCTGGCTGTGATTGCTCTGCTAATCAGTTGGGCGGCACCTGGATCTCTCCTGGGTGGCCACCCAAGTGCTCAGCTTACAGGGAACACTGGTCACTGCTCTCAATTAGGCAACTCAAGGATGGCTGCATTTCTGTGGTGAGACTTCAGCACGATGTGAATGAGTCTTTGCACATTACATTACCACAGCAGGGTAAACTTACTGGTACGTCCCCACTTCTCATTAATACAAAACAGGATCACCTCCCTTGAAATCTGCATGGGGCCAATCCAAACTGATGCGTGTTTATCCCCGGGGAGGGGCGTGGAAAAGGACAGTAGGCTTCACTGGAAGCGGGTGTGTACAATATTCTGGAGGGCAAGTGTGATTCCGATCAGTTCCATGCCACACTGACCCCGCTGCCCTCAATGGGGCTCCCTCCTGCTTTGCAATGGGGTGACGAGAATCAGACCCTGAGTCTCCAACAGCGAGATGACCCCATAACAGGCTGAGAGTCACAGCCCTGTTGGGAAGGCAACAAACCATGCTGTATGCTGGGGCTCCAAGCAGCCCCGGCTTCCTTCCACAGACGGCTGCCCTGGGGACTGGGAGGTTGGTGTTCTGTATAGCCTGTGTCACTGGAACACACCCGAACTGAAAGGGCCTGGAACTCACAGAGGAGGTGGGTGAGCCACGGCGGCTGGTTGTGATGGACAATGGCCACACAGGCCGTGTTGAGAGCCACCAAGCTCAAGACAATCCAATAAAAGACTTGGGACTTCACCATATGGCGAACGGAGATGCGCAGAAGCCGCTCCTTGTGCCGGAAATAGGAGGCGCCATCCACCTTAGCGCTCCTGATGCTGCCCCGAGCGAGAGGGGTACCTGAGGGAAGAGGAGAGAGGCCAGAGGACAATGGAACCCAGTGGACCTGGCCAGAGCAAACTCCCTCCTACCCAGAGGATGGGAGGGATTATTTCCTCACTCAGGCGACGTCTACACTATGAGTTTTCTCGGCAAAAAAGTATGCAAATGAGGGACTCATTTGCATGAGTCGCAATCTCATTTGCATATTTTCTGCGGATCTGTTCTTGCACTACCAATCTTGCAGAAAAAGGGGGTTTTGTGCAAAAAGAAAACGTCCACACTGCTTGTTTTTGTGCAAAAACCCCAGGGCAAAAACGGATCGGCAGAAAATATGCAAATGAGATCACGACTCATGCAAACGAGTCCCTCATTTGCATATTTTTTGCCGAGAAAACTCATAGTGTAGACGTAGACTCAAGGGCTCCACTGTGGCAGAAGGGGCGTAGCCAGCCAGCTCCTATAGCAGCTCTGTAATGCAGCAGAAACACCGCGAGAGCCCCATTCCCTAGGCTAACAATGGGCAGAAATGTAATGTCCACCCATGTGCACTATGGCTTTGCTCCCCATTGGGTTTTATGAGATGCTCCACAGCCTTAGAGGACTTGTGGGGAGGAGACTCTGGCCTGCCCTAGTGCTGGGCTCTGAGCAGGAGTCTGTCACATGGGGCTGGCAACCCAGCCTCCACTCACCCACGGAAGAGATGTCGACGCAGTGTTCATCGCTCAAGTCCCGATTCATGGCTTCTGTCCGGTTCCTTTTGATGGTTGCCCTCCTCAGCACTGGAAATGAAGCTCAAGTTACTACTGTATCTACTTGCTGTCTGCAGACGGCTCAGCCATCTCCTACCCGGGCTGCTACTTGGTACCCAGCTAACCCGGTAACCAGGAATGGTAGCTCAATGGACTGCCATCCAGGTCCCAGCCCTAAAGTGGGGCAGGCGCTCGGTAGCAAAAGAGGCTGCAGACTGGTTCCATGCTCTCTGATGTCCCCACCCCCAACCAGGAGAAGCGGCTGTCAAACCCCATTGCTCTGACACGACAGCCTCCTGTTAACCAGCAAAAGCAGTGGTTTGGCTCCCTGCACCTCCCATAATCACATATGCGGCTCCCACGGCTCTAGGGATTTAAACTGGAGGTGGTAGCTGGAGGCAGCAAAGAGAATGCAGCGATGCCAGATAGCTTATTGTTCTTCTTACCTTCCAAGGCTGATGTCCCCGCATTCTTATTCTCTTCAGCCAGCATTACTTCCTCTACATAAAAACAAATGGGTTAGGAAATTGTCTCCAAGAGTCTGATACATCGGGGGGGGGGGGGGGGGGGGGGGGGGGGGGGAGGAAAGAGGAAGCTCAGCGCTCTTACAGACCTCACATCTGGCGCTCTCAGCAAAGGGAGGATGGGCAGTGAGCGGGAGAAAGAGACAGAGGACCCGTTGGAATTAGGGGTGTAACGGTGTAGTCGATTAACCGATAAGCAAAAGCTTCTAGGTTAATGTTACAGGCTGCACGCAGCTCCCTTCCCCCACCCTTTCCAGTACATTTTTTAGCAGGCTGGCCAGCAGCCCAGCTCAGTTCTGGCTCCTCCTGGATCCGGAACTTACCTCTGCTGCAGCTCTGCATTTCAAGTTTATTAGGAGCCAGGTGGGCAGGCTGCCTGGCTCAGTTCCAGCTTGCGCCAGGTCCAGGAGCTTAGAACCTCCTTAGACAGGGCTGCTGCACTGGGTGATAGGCAGCCAGTCCAAACCAGGAGCTAGTTTTTAAATGGCTCCCCTTGTGGACCAGCTTCTGCCTGGCACCCCGCACTGCTGCCTCTGATACAATGGCTGCCGACCCCGCCTTTGGGGACTATAGAATAGTCGACTAACGGATAAAAATTCACGAGATTACTATTAAATTAACCGATATTTAACATCCCTAGTCGGAATCACAGAAATGTAGGAGTGGAAGGGACCTTGAGAGGTCTCCTAGTCCAGTGCCCGGCATGGAGGCAGCACTAAGTATTGTCTAGATCATCCCTGACAGGTGTTTGTCAAACTTGTTCTTAAAAACCTTCAGGGATGGTGATTCCACAGCCTCCCTCAGCACTTTATTCCAGTGCTTAACAGGAAGTTCTTCCTCATGCCCAACCTAAATCTCCCTTGCCACAATTTAAGCCCACTTCTTCTTGACCTATCCTCAGTGGGTAAGTAGAACAATTTATCTCCCTTCTCTTTACAACAAGCTTTTATGAACTTGAAAACTGTTACCACGTTCCCTCCTCAGTGTTCTCTTCTCCAGACTAAACAATCCCAATTTCTTTAATCTTCCCTCATTTTCTAGCCCTTTCATCATTTTTCTTGCTCTCCCCTAAGCTTTTTCCAGTGTGTCCACATCCTTCCCGAAATGTGGCCCCCAGAACCAATACTTCAGTGGAGGAGGTCTTGTCTTAGTGCTGAATAGAAGGGAAGAATTACTTCCTGTGTTTTGCTTACCCCACTCCTGCTAATCTATCCCAGAAAGATGTTTGCTTTTTATGCAATTGTGTTACGCTGTTAACTCATCTTTAGCTTGGGCTCCACCATACCTCTGAGATCCTTTCCCGCAGTATTCCTCCCTAGGCAGCCATTTCCCATTTGGTCTACATGGGACTGATTATTGCTGCCTCTGCAGATAATCTTTCATTTGTCCTGAGTGAATTTCCTCCTCTTTATTTCAGCCCATTTCTCCAGTTTGTCAAATGCAGTGTGAATGTGTTTTAAAAGTGAAACCATGGCAGGAAGGCAGCATTGGTTACACTAGAAACAGTTGCACCATATGACAACGCCAGAAGATAGCATAGGATTAGGCAGGAAATGTTGCTGGCAGTGTGACGGCCCCACCAGGACGGGACCGATTCGCCCTGCACTCAACCTGTGACCGCGCACACACTGCTCGGGGTAAGCGACAAGGCATGGGCCGCTTGCACCCAATGTTCGCGGGCCGCGGCACAGCTGTATGGCAACAGCATGGGCAGGGGTGGGACGCTCCGGCGGCAGAGGCACGCCGGGGGCACCGTGATGCCCCGGGCGGCGCGGACGGATGGGGGGCAGGGAGGAGGATGGGTGACGTCACCAGAAGGCGACCCAGGTAGGGGGATAAAAAGGACAAGGAGGGCCCAGGTAGGGAGAGGAGGGAGGTTGGGGAACACAAAGGTGGTGCAGTGGCGCTCCAACGCTAGCACCAGTGGGGCAGGAAGCAGCCCATGGTGGAGCATTATAGGATTCGAAGCTGGGCTGGTGAGTTACGGGTGCTACCCCACCAGCCGGACAGGATGACAGTCGTGCCTGTCCTTAGGGCCCTGGGCTGGGACCCGTGAGAGTGGGTGGGCCCAGGTCCCCCTACCCAGCCCCACTGTCAAGGGGGGGCAAATTGGACTGTGGATGCTGTACTTGGAGCCACGGGACTGGACATTTCAGGAGAAGCGGCCCTTCCTGCTCCTATTTTGTAGGGGAAACTGCAGGACCCCAGGGGAGGCGGTAGGATACACTCGTACACAGTGCCATTAGGATGGATCAGAACTGCAGCAGAGATCAGGAACCCCACCGAATAAGCAGATAGGATTGCAGAACAGTGGACAGAGTCAGCTAGATAACACTAGGTTAGCCAATCGGAAAGAAAAATAACTCCCAGTTCACTGCCCCGCTGCCTCCTCCAACAGGTAAGCGCTCTTAAAGGCTAACAATGGCGTTTAATAAGTAGAGCTGGGATACTTCTTTTGCACAAATAGTTCGTTGGGTGAAAAATGCCGTTCCAGTTGATCTTAAATTAGTCTCAAATTTTGACACATATCATTTTGGTTTGCCACAACATGGCCAAAGAAGGAGATGGTGGTCAGGTTACCACTCATCTATTTTGCTCAGACGTCAGGGCACTTCCTGGGGTGTGGGAGACATGGGCTAAGATCCCCAGTCTGGAACAGACCCAGCACAGGACTTTTTCCAATTCTGAGAAATTTCAGATTTGGTTTGATGAGAACTGGTTTTTTTTTTATTTTAATTTTCAGAACTGCAATAAAAAAATCAGTTACACTAAGCAGTGTCTGACTTTCACCTTGAAAGTCATCTCAAAGAGAAACTGCAGAGCTACAACTCATTTGACACGATCAATTTAGGATTATACAAAGACTGTGAATGGCTAGCCAACTACAAAAACAGTTTCTCTTCTCTTGGTGTTAACACTTCCACATCTGCTGCTAGAAGTGGGCCACGTCCTCCCTGACTGAATTGACAACGTTATCTCTGGCCCTTCTCTTGATTAGTACTCCCTTCTTTTCATGTGACGGTATATTTATACCTGCCTCTGGAATTTCCACTACCTGCATCTGACGAAGTGGGTCTTTGCCCATGAAAGCTTATACTCCAATAAATCTGTTAGTCTATAAGATGCCACAGGACTTCTCGTTGTTTATGCAGATTCAGACTAACACGGCTACCCCTCTGATACGTCTCACCTTGACCCATGACTCTAGTCAAAATACTATTATTCTCCATTGATAAAGACGATGGGACTTGTTTCTGGAATATGCCTGTGGTTTAGATTTTTAAACTAACATTTAACATGAGTGCAAAGATTGTAAAAGGGGGCAGATTTGCAAGATGATTCTTAGCCCCAAAATCTTCAGAGGTGTCAGCAGAAACGTGCCTCAGAACAACCCAGTCACAGAACAGAAAAGGAATCTAAATATCTAATGGATTAGATCCTTAACTGATGTTCAAAGGACACAGCTAAGTTCATGGATATCAACCGAGAGCTTTAGACCCTGAATGTTGATGTCATTCCTGAAAACAAACTAGATGGTGAACCTGATATCTTTGGGCCACCGGGTTGAGTTAAGCAACAAAGTTTTCAGATGCTTCAATTTATCCAAAATTCTTGGGTTGCCAAAACAGGTCTGGAAATTCCCTCTCCCCTTACAGAATTCCCAGTATGCCCTGCTTCCACTAGAAGCAGAAATACCATAGAAACAATGCTTCTTGTTGCATGTTGGGGCTGCTTTTTTTGTCCCCAGCCAGGACCAAGAAGCACATGGGCATGAACCACAACCCTATATCCAAACTCCCCCAAACGCCGCAAGAGTCCGGAACTAGATCGATAGCTGAACTTGGTGGCTCAGGCTCATCTTGAAGTTAACAAAACTCCTGTGAATCTCAACACATAGTTGGCATGAGTTTTGAATAAAGGTGCAAGTCCTTTCTTATTTTATCTGAATCCGCTCTCCCCAATCCTATTTAAAACCTCTTCCTACGCATCATGACCTAAACAGAATGCTTGGGATAAATTCTTCAGTGACAAATGAGGCCGTAAGTGACATGTTGGTGACAAGTTAGAAAACAGGTGTGATATCCAAAGTCTACATCATGCCTATGTGGAAATCTAGAGCTGTGCAGAAAAAACCTTCATTTTCTTAGAGGCAGTCACAGGTTGGGAGCTGGGGGCGGAATTGCTCACAAAGGGACCATGCATCCAGTGTGAAAACCCTGCCAGAGCAGAACTAGCTGGAAAGTGACTAACTGACTCTCACCTACTCTAACTTATAGCCCCGTAATGGGAGATAACTTTAAAGTCTCAGCCATGTTAGACTGTACCTTTAAAAACAAGTAGTCCTGTAGCGCCTTAGCCCTGATCTATACAGGGCATTATTTCGAAATAACCCCCCTTAGGTCACAGATATAAGCGGAGCAACCACACTACCAAGCCCGTTATTTCGAAATAACGAGCTGCTTATTTTGAAATCTGTACTCCCGCTTTCCTCAGGGAATAATGCTAATTTTGAAATCGTTATTTTGAAATAGTGTTAGTGTGGACGCTCCGGCGCCACTATTTCGAAATAACGACTTCCCAGAATAATTCGACCTAATCACTCTCTAGCACTTCCTGGGGCTCGAAGTCAAGGTAGCGCATCCACATTAACAGACTAATTTCAAGGCTTCCCTGTAGTGGGGGCTCACTATTTTGATTTTATAAAATTGGGGGTTGTTAAGTCTAATGTAGTTATTTCGAAATAATTTCCTAGTGTAGACACGCCCGTAGAGACCAACAAAAATATAGATAGTATCGTAAGCTTTCGTGGGCAAAACCCACTTCCTCAGATGAGATGAGCTTGAATGGAGAAAAAAAAGGGGGCCCCTCAGAATAAGAAGGGAGAGGGAGGGAAAAAAAGGACCTGTCAATTGTAATGCTGGTGCTAATGAACCTAAATGAGTGAGCTGGAAGTGTCCCACACTTAGCTTTTGATGTCAATGGGGTGTTGAATGTAAGGAAAGCTGGTTTTATAATAGGTCATCCCATTCTAGTCTTTGTCCAGGCCAAGGGAAACAGTGTCAAAGTTACATATGAAGGTTGGTTCCTCATTCACTCTGTATGTGGCTTGTGAAATTCCTTGGTAGAAGAACGGCTACTGTAAAGCCCAGGAACCAGTGCCCAGGCACATTAACTGTTCCCCTACAGGTTTCTGTGTGTTACTGGTTTTAATATCTGATTTGTGTCCATTCATCCTTTGCCATAGAGACTGTCCAATTTGGCCAACATAGCCTTGCTGGCACTTGATGGCATCTATCGCATTAGAGGACAACTTCAAAACATGCCAAGCCCCAACCAGGCCCCTCGGTGCGGTGAGCAATATGCGATTTGTAATTCCTATCCACACACACAAATCTTAGTTAGGGGGAAGTTTTTGACGTGCGTGCCCATGGGTTGACCTTTCAGTACTGTGACCATTTAAATAAATCACAGAAAACGAACGCTAGAAACCCAGGAAATTCAGGGTTAAGGGTAAATTAGAAATTCAAATCTTTGCACGTGTGGACATTCTCTGCTGCTAACAACCTGCCTTATCTCCTGCACGTAGATAGATGCTGGCCTGTTATGGGCACAATATTAAAAGCACGCACCCCAGAATGTGGCCTTGAGAAGCTGGTTCATACGTCCCTGTTCCCCGCCCAGCAGCTAAATGCGATGCTGGTTCATCCCAGGAGCACGGAGTTCATGAGCTCAGGCCAGGAGGAGTGTACCCGTGGAGCTGTACCCGTGGAGCTGTGTTAGCTCTGTCACTGAGGGCACCCGGACAAACAGCTGCCCCATGGGAGCACCCCTCCTGTGCTCAGCCTCTCGGAGGATCAGCCCACTCCGGAAGATGGGGAGGGATAGATCCAGACAGCAATCTGTCAGCTCCTGGCTGTGCACTGTGCATGACCGCAAAGGGGGCCAGACAGCAACATAATCCCACTGGCCTTGGCTCTGCAGTGAGCTACGTGCAGGCACAGCATCTCCCTGGAGGGAGCTCCCTGCAGACCAGGCAGGTGGAGGTTGCACAAACCCCGAGAGATGTGGTCCCTAATAGCTTGGAACTGCTTGGCACTGAAGGGTAAGTCTGAATTTCTGATTTCCTCAGGGCACCCTTAAGGGAGAAGAGCGGAGCTAGTTTAGCTGTGTCGCTGGGCAGCTGTGTTAATGGCCACTAAAGTTAGCTCCGATCCCTGCAGGCTCCCAAGCACGTTCCGCCCACTCGGCCTGGGATTTCGAGCTGCCTCATGCTGCACAGCCGGTGTCACCACGAACTGACCTGAATGCACAGCCGCCCCAAGTCCTGCCCTTGCTCCTGCCCTGTCACCCTCTCGAGCCGCCGTGGACTTTGCATTTGTCACCGCGGGTGGAATTCGGCCCAAGCAGGGCACCTTTCAGGCGCTTTGGTCTCCGCCGCACAATTTGGCTTCATGCAGCTCAGTGGAGCCTTTTCTGCCCCGGGGAAATATTTTGCGGGGGAGGCGGCATGAGGCAGAGACAGTCGGAGGTGTGGGGGAGGGGCAGAGAGTCGTATGGACCCACAAGCTGTGCAATACGGAGCAAATTCATTCATCAGCAACGGCAGCCTCCCACTGCGCAGGCATCTGCTGAACTCCAGAGCCCCGGGAAGCCTTTCCCATGGAGGCACTGCCCGGAGGACGGGCTCTGCCTGCCAGCGGCCTTACCTGCTTTGTCTATCCACGCCCGGTAGCCGTTCAGTTCCCGTTCGATCTGCTGCTGGCGCCGCAGCTTCATGAAGGCTCTGCGGTTCTCCACTCGCTCTCGCTCTTTGGCAAACTCCCTGCGGACATGGAAGGGGAAAGGCTGGTGTTATTGAGGGATCGTGGCCCGGCTGGGACAAAGAGGGTGGGGGAGAAAGGGAGAGAGCGGGGCAGCATGGCTAGGGCAAGGGTGTGCATGTGTGTGTGTGTGTACACACACTCAGGGTGGCACAGCCTGGAACATGCAGCACAGTCAGGGAGGGGACACTCTCCGGGCAGAAGGTCAGTGGCAGGCTTCGAGGAATGGACCGGGGGGGGG
>JANRFK010004893.1:7120671-7153570 GCA_030068395.1 Apalone spinifera | reverse complement strand
TGGATGTGGGCAGACTCCAGGGTGGCTCAGCTGCATGGGAGTGCTCACTCATCCCACAAAGAGTAAGGGGGGGAGGGATTATTTGGTGCCGTGAGGATAATGCCCAAAGCTCAGCTGAATCAGAACAGGTCTGCCTGCAGGAGCCCCTGCCCAGCCATCAGCCAAGGGGACGGGGAAACCCAGGAGCAGCCTTCCCTACTGTAATTCTTCACGGTGGTGAAGGAGGAACAAACAGATGAGTAAGTTTCAAAGGCAGATCAGTCACAGGAGTCCGGGATGCACCCAGCGATCAGCCTCATGTGTCACAGCCTGCGCGGCGCCTCACTCCGAGGCAGGAGGCAATTCCCTCCCTGTGGGATAAGGTTGCCTGGCAGGGGCTCGATTTTCAACCCAAGCTCAGCTCCCATTTGGGCTCTGGAGCGATTGGGCCAGGCCGGCCAGCGTTCAGCCCCCGGCGAGCGGCGCTGTGTTTGTGGGTGCTGAGCGCCCACACACGGTGTGTGTGTGTGAGGCAGGAGGGGTAGAGACAGAGAGTTGAGACCTTTCTCGCAAACACCCAGCATTGGCTGTGGCCGCAGGGGGGCCGCTGGGCTCTGGTATTTCCTACAGCTACTTTCATAAAAGGAAACCTGCAGAAGCGAAAATCGATGTCTGGATTCCCTGTGGTCTCTGGCCTACCCAACAAACTCTGGGATTCCCGCCTTCACCCATCCCGCTGTGCCAGCATGCTGACGGCTCACTGCATTCTGGGAATCTCGTCATCTCTGGGCACAGCAGGGGACAGCTAGAGAAAATGAAGTTTCAGCCTCAACTCAAGCTTACTCCTGACAGGCTGAGCCCCTGACGGCACTAGAACAGAGGCGTTTGTGGCTGGCGGCCCAACTCGCAGGTGAGTTAAACCCCAACTCCGTGGCAGCCATACTTGATGCAGAAGCTGCTCCTCCAATTCCACTCAGCCCCGTCCCTGATGCACCTGAATGGAGGGTCAGGGAGCCAGCACTGGTGCTTCAGACCCTGGAGCACACAAAACGCTAAACTAGCCTGGGCTCCCCTGGACTCTGCTGTGTGAGGGGATTGTGGGGAGTGTCCTTCTCCTCAGTCAAGGGCCTTGTCGGTGAGGGTTTGGGGGGGTTTGTTTTTTGGCTTCTCATTTGTGTGCAGTCCCCAACTGATTTTTCTGTGGGTCAGCAGCCCCCGACCCAAAAAAGGTTTCCCCCCCGAATCGACGGGAAGAACTTCTGAAAGGTTTGCAGGGAGATTCTTCTCTCTGCGGAAGCTGCTTTGCTCTAGTGATCAGCAGTGCACGCTTCCCCGATTCCGTACAAATAAAGCTTTGTTTATGGGTTCAGGGTCTCCTGCTGTTGTCATGGTAACTCTGTCAGACATGAGCCCCTCCGGGGTGGGCAAGCTTGCAAGATGCACAGACATAGTTACTTACACGTAGAGCTGTACACGTCTACTCCCATGAGCGAGACTGCTCACGCACTGGGACACAGAACTCGCCCCTCGGTTTACTCTGCAGACACCCATCCTGGACGTACACACACCTGTGACCCTACTAGCCCAAGCATACACTGTGACCATCATTCACAAAAAAATTCCCAAACATAGCAGACTTCGCAGTCACACACCCCATTGCTCAGACAGGCACACACCCGTCGACTCTACTCAAATGGATGGAAACACACAACAGAAATAAATTCATGAATACTGCCGTCTGCGATCACACACATGACCAAAGACATACATGCACACAACATGCATGCACACGGGGATGAAAACACACAAACACATACACACACCACACCCGAGCAAACTTGCAAACGTCCATTCCCGCAACTCTATATGGATATGAACCGTGTATACCCACTGACTCAAAACGCATGATTATACGCTGCTAGTTATGGCTCACACGCCCATGTACGCACCTCGGTGACCATGTCCATAAGCCAACAGGCTCTCTTCCTGTATGCCACTAGACAGAATGACCACGGACAGGAAGGCACCAGGGTTCCAAGCTTTCCAATTTTCCTGGGAGTCTCCTGGAATCAGGCTTCATCTCCCAGAAGCTACTGAAGCCAAACTAGGAGTTTTTAAACTCTCTGCCTGCCTGCCCTGGCCCCGCACCACTCCCACAAGCAGCCAGCATGTCCCGGTAGCCGCTGGGGGGGGGGCAGCTTGGAGTGGGCTTCGTGCGATGCCCCTGCCCTGCCTTCTGTCCCTAGTAGGGGCTGCGGGGACATGCCAGCCACTTCCGGGAGCCAGGGCTCACTTTTGCAGATTCAGATCAAAATGTTGTCTCTAGAAGCCTGCAAAATTGTGTTATAGCTGCGGCTGTCCACGAGGTCATTTCTGCAGACGCGGACACCAAATTAATATCCGTGCGGGGCTCTACCTCCAGGTGTGGTGCGTGCACAGCACTACAGAAGCCATATGCACCGAGACTCACGTGAATACATGCGCTGCACAAGGGGATGCATTTGGAATACACACCCACCCATGCATGTTTAGTCATAAGCCTAACATATGCACGCACACACACTGTGTTGCCACTTGCACAGACACAATACTTTGAGGATATGAACCTACATATACAACCACACACCTACGTAGCCTCCCACTCCCATACATACCGTGGGCCAAATTAATCTCTGCAGTGACTCCAGGTAAGGAAAGGTATGTAGTTACTGCTGTCCGTTGTGCCCAGACACACACAAGCATGCACATGCTGGTGTGTGGCATGTACACACATGCATACACACACCCCCACCCCCAAGCACATGGCTAAAGCAAGTGCCTGTCACAATACCTCCGCAGGAACAAAAGCCCATGACATAGGAAGAATAAGGCACAAAGAAGATCACTTAATATACTGCTCCCCCCTTGCGGCCCTGCAGCGTTCTAATTACAGCATGAAGGGGGCATGATTATGAAGAACAAACGGCTGTGTTCTTTTACAAGACATGTGTCTCACTCCTCTGAGATCGCAGCAGCCATCTCCCTCTTAAAAGCATTCAAAGAAATCTAAAGAACTGTATGTCTGCATTAGAGGGAGTTTGAGTTTATTACCCAAGCAGAGCCATTACACACTTAGCACTGTGTGGGCAATTTTTTGTGAAAAAAAATATAGATTCTGACTGTTCCCAGAATCCCTTGTTTATGAGCGCTAGACAATCTGAGCATTTTTAATACCACCCCAGGAAGGTGAAGTTTCCTGCCGGTCTGGCGTTCAGCATCAAAGGGCTCTCCCCCTCGATCTGCGGATGTCAGACTAAAAGGAGACCTTCTCTACTCCCACACTAGAGGAAGCGGGCGGGGGACACTGAGAGAAAAGGAGACTGAAAATGAGAGAAAGAAGGAAGGAGAGGGAAAAAAATGAACAGGAAAGGCAATAAAACAAGAGCCTGTTCAGACAATCGGCAAATAGAATCACAGTTCTTGGCTTAGTAGTGGGGAACAAGGTGTATTTGCAGCATTGCAGAGGGCAGGGAAAACCATCTGGGTAGAAGCTGTCTATTTTGGACGTGACAAAGCTCCTATGAAAACTCAGTGGGTTCTGCGTTTCCTGTAGGATTTTGCTTGCCTCAGAGGCTCACAGCAGCCCACAGTTTTAGGCACCACGCCTGGGGCTTTAGTTTGCTGTTTGTTGAGTGCTTCTCCAGTGTATAGTAAACAGAGAATAAACTCCACAGTCCTTTCCCCCAAGTAGAAATGGGGAGGTGGGTGTTGGGGGGGGGGACCCCAGGCCCACCCTCTACTCTGGGTTCCAGCCCAGGGCCCTATGATAGAAGCTGCCTGTGTGAATCCCCGACACCTGCTATAAGACAGCTCCAAGACCCCTGGCTACTTCCCTACCCCTTCCCCAGCCCCTTCCTTCTCCCCAGTCCCTCCTCCTAGTGTTCAGTTGTTGTCTCTTTCCACCTCTCCCAGCGGCGCCTCCCTCAGTCCTCTCAGTGACATGTGCCCCAACTGCAGGCAAAGCTTCTTTTATAGCCAGTCTGAACTGGCTTTCTTAATTACCCTCAGGGGTCCTAACTGGCCTAGGCTGGCCTGACTGTGCAGGGCTGGTCAATTAGTCCCAGGTGCTCCTCTGCCCCTGAAGGCCTTTGCTGGTTCTAAACTAACTCCTCCCTGTTACTCTGGGAACAGAGATCTCCTCAGTCTGAGGCTTATATAGCTCCCCTCCACCACATTTGTATGGCCTTCTGCTCTGACCCAGTCACATGGACCTTTCAGCACCTCCTGATCGCAGCTCTCCACAGGGCCTGGGTGCTGTAGAACAGGGAGATGCGACTGGGAAATGAAGGGGTTGTCTATGTTTGTTACACTACAGGGCTGCACCAGCACCACTGCCACGCTTCACTGTAGACACTACCAGTGCTGACAGGAGAGATTCTCCTGTCGGTGTAGGCAAGCCAGATCCCACAGAGGCAATAGCACTGTCTCCACCGGGGAGTTAGGTCAGCTTCATTAAATTGCTCAGGGGTGTGGATTTTTCACACCCTTGAGCAACGTAGCTTAGGTCGCACTAACTTTTTAGTGTAGACCAGGCTTAAGCGAATTTGGGTCAAAGGTTGGGTTGCCACACCTCCTAGCCTGAGCTCATTGCTTGGTCCCCTCACAACACAACATTGTCACGGTCTGACATCGCCTCATGGGCCACGTAACCGCCAGCACGCCCAACCTGTAGGGCAAAGACAGCGGATCTCCGACTACCTTGCGACAGGATCCTCTTGGTTGGTGAGAGATGGTGATGACAGGGATGGAAATGAGGCTCTACAGGAGCTCAATCTCATTAGCTTAACAAGGAAAAGGCTAAGGGGTGACCTACAAGTACTGTCCTGGGAAACAGACATTGGCTAAGCGGGGCTCTTCAGCCTAGCAGAGAAAGGTGTAACAAGAGCCAACAGCTGGAAGTCGACGCTCCAGACTAGAAATAAGGTGCCAAGTTTTAACACTGAGAGCAATTAAGCATGGAGATAACTTACGCAGGGCTCGGGCAAATTCTCCATCACGGGGAATCTTTCCATCAAGATGAGATGTTTTCTCTACAAGGTACGTTCTGTTCAAACAGGAGTCGATTTGGGGAAATCCTATGGTGTGATTTGTACAGGCAGCCAGACCTAGACATTCCGTGTTCTCCTCTGGCTTTGCGGTCTAGGAGATGTGTCCAAGAAGAAGCCCAGCCAAAGAGGCCATTTGGGAATGAGAACATCCATTTTCAGGGCCTGAATCCCTGGAGAAACAAATAGAAATTCACCCTTCCCAAACCCCCCTCTCTGCAGCTCCACAGGGAGCTCACAGCCTCGCAGTGCATGAGGGCAGGACAGTTCCATGAACCCTCGTGAATCCACATTCGGGGCAGCGGGGTTGCACTGATGGACTCTTTCCACTGCAATCAAACCTCTGTTTGGGAAGACCTAACGTCCGGGCTGATTCTGACAGAGGGCGTCCCTGGGAGCGACAAGGCCAGGAACTGGGCCTACTCCACTGCTGCTGCACTTTCAAAGATAAAATGTGGCAGATTGCGAATCTCGCATATGGGCTCATTGCTTTTGTCCACAGTGGGGGAGGGGGGGCTAAGTTCAGCTCAACGTAATTAATTATTTCATTTCAAAGAGACATGCTACCGAGCAGGGCAGCAGCGGGGGCTGGTGACATCTGAAAGTGGGTGGGCGAAACTGACAGATCAAGGATTGCTCAGAACTGATTTGCAGCACTGGGTAAAGATAATGCTGTTGCTGAGTAAGATCCGGGCAGGCCGTGTTGACTGACATCCATCAGAGGGAGGGTGAGCTTGCAAAGGCACCTAGAGGAGTGAGGTGCCCAACCATCAAAGAATGGCTTCGGGCCTGGAAATCCGACTGTTAGAAGAGCGAGGGCTGAGCTACACGGCATAGCAGAGGTGCCGTTTCACTGATGCAGCCGCACCACCATAGGGCTTCACGAAGACGCTCCCTACAGCGAGGGGAAAGCTTCTCCCATCGCTGTAGGTGTTCCGCCTCCCTGAGCGACGGCAGCCATGTCGATGGGTGAAGGCCTCCCGTTGAATAGCCTGTCGGCCTTCAGGATGGCATCTCTGTGAGGGTTTTCCACACCCTTACATGACGTAGCTAACCCGATATAGGACTGTAGTGTAGACCAAGCCTCAGATGGGGGGGGGGAGTTCTCTATGATCGTCTCAGAAGCGTTGTGAGGGTGTTATGTGCCATGGAGCAAAGGCAAAGTTGCCCCCCCCCGCCGCGTGGTGGGGCCCCAAGCCTGGCGCACAGCCAAGCCCGACCCTGGGAGGAGGGTGGGGAGCTTGTACCGCGTCTTCCCCCCTGCCCCTGAAGTTTGGGGCCGGGCCCCCGCACACAGTAACGTGCTGGCAGATATGGAGGAAGGTCGGGCTGGGGGCGGAGGGGAGGGGGGGAGGCTCCAGCTGGCAGTGACAGGCAGAGGAGGAGCAGGCGAGCCGAGGGATGACGGGAGGTGGGGAGGGGGACTAAACTGGCGCCCCCCCCAGCGTGGCACCCGGAGGCAACTGCCCCTCCTCCCCGCTACACCACTGGACCGTCTCTTTTCCCCTTCAAATACGTCTGGCTGGCCAAACCCAGCCAAGGGAGGCAGGGCCTGGCTCCCTCTGACACTACCCTTGTGTGAGCTACTCTCTCCTCTCAGGGCCTCCGCGTGTCATCTCTGCAGGCTCCCATATCCTGAAAGCTCTAGGAAAGTTTTGGGGATCCAAACTCTGGGCCCACTGAATGTCTTGGGCCGCCCCAGCCGCCCCATTTGTAAAATGAGGGCTGGGCGCAGGCACGTTCCCGCTGGCAGGCCGAACTGTAGCACAGTGGTCTAGGGAGGTGAAAGCCCACTGAAGTCAATGGGAAGACATCCCCACATGGGCCAGAACTGAGGGAGACCCTCCAACACCATTCACTAGTGACTGAGAGGAACACGGGGGGATGTGACAGGAAGCACAAGAGCCCAGTGAAGCAGGGGAGGGGGAGAGGCGCACCATCTGTCCCCCTACTTGGGAGACCACCCTCATAACGGCATGCCCAATTTGTCAGGGCATTCGGAGCACAGATGGTACATTCCTCCCTTCACTGAGAGTTCTCCTGGCTTCTTGCTGCTCTCCTTGGTGTTCCCTTCCTCTGGTCTGAGAATCTACTGGGAGACAGACCTCACTAGGCACCATGACCCTCAGCAACCGGGAGGGTTTCTCCTTCCCTATGAGCACACACATTGTATGGCAGAGTCAGACTGCTTGGATAAAATGGGGTCCCCAGGTCTAGGTGGGAGGAGCATAGCAGGATCAGTGGGATACGTACCCTCTTGATTTTTTTTCTAAATCTCACCTTGACAATTGGCTTCCTTTTTTGGTAGATGCACCAAAGAAGCCAAGGGTTGCATGGTGACCGAAATCCTCTGACATCCTACAGGTCTTCCCTCCGGTTCAGGGCTGGTGCATACTTGCAGCTCTCTGGGGTAATAACACTATCCAGGCTGTGAACAAAAAGCTTCCATTTCCAAGACCGCTGATCCCACGCCTTCCAGCAGCACTGACCAAACAAGTAAAACCTTCTGACTTCAGCTCCACTCCACCCCTTCCATAACGTGATTCGGATCCCAAAGCTGAGCTGCGCATAGGGGGTCCTCATGTCAGATCTTTGGAATCTAGTTTCCAGATAATGCGATGGAGAGTTCACGTCGGTCATGGTAGAAGTGGACTGGCATTTTCGCAGTCTAAGTCCTGCTCCCAAGATCCACTTGATATCAGGTGAGCATTCACAGAAAGATGGTGAATGCGTTTCTGCTGCCCTATTCTTTCCAATATATTTGTCTCACTAAGTATTTATACGTCAGCTATCACCATGACATCTGGCCTCCAAACTTGGGTTATTATTGTGGGAAAACCATGGCAAAGGGATAGTCTTCTATTTTGTCCTGAATGCATAACTGACCAAGCTTGGACTGACTGCAGGTTTGATCCAAGCCTTCGGTGGGTTTCCCACTTGAATTAAAGGATTAACTCCATTAATTGACAGCTGTAGCAAACTCAAACTACTTTTTTCAGAGCAGCCACTAGAGGGGGACAAAGATCCAGCCCATTTTAGTGTGGGTTACAAAAGCAATGAAATGGAAGTGCTTCCCTGCTCTTCTTAGAGGACGTTCCATTGCCGTAGCTCAGCCAACAAAGAGACCGCCTCTCTCAGCTGAGGGAGCTTCACTGTCCCTGAGGAGTGCTGCTGTCATGAGAGCCTTTGAGCACAGGGGAGATGCTGTTTGAGATTGTGATGCTACGCCCCCATATTTTTATGGCAATATGTTTTTGAATATGAATATGCAGAACTTGAATATGCTTTATGCAAAAAGCAAATCGTTGAAAAGCTTGCAATCTGCTGAATGTGTATCTTCAGTTTGTGTGCATGTATCATGTCAAGTTAGAAATATGAAGTGTCAATCTGGTTTATTAATCTAGGTCTTCTAGTGGAAGCCAGTAGTAGTACTTAAAGAACTTAATGGCCCGATGCTCAAGACAATGAGCTGTAAATAGTTTGGTTTTTCTTGTAAGTCCAAACTGTGGTTGGTCCTACAAAGACATGTGACCATGGGATCTGGTATTGGAATCTATCTTGAATTTACTACTCTTGGGGGAGGGGGAAGAATGGAACAAAGGATTCCTGCCCTGGGGATATTCTATTTAAGGGATGGGAAGCAATCAATTTTGGTCTTTTGCTGGCTTTTGAAAAGCCTCCCTACCCTAAGAGATACACAGGCACATCTGGGGAAAAAGAACTGCAATGAGAAGGGTTAGGAGAATTGCTGGGCCAGGCCAGAGAAAAAGATCAGCTCTGGCTCATGAAGAACTGCACCTGAAATAAGAACTAGGATGAGAAATATGATTTGTAACAACTTCGCTTAGTATATTAGGCTTAGCTAGAGTGTTTTGTTTATTTTAGCTTAGTACCTTACTTTGATCTGCCTGTCACCACTTGCAACCAATTAAATACTCTTTTTTATACTTAATAAAATCACTCGTTTACTATCTAACGCAGTGTAAATAATTGTTACCGGGAGAAGGGAGGGAGACAACAGTTGTGCATTTCTCTCTTCCATTGATAAAGGTAGCAAACTTCATAAGCTTGCTTTATGTAAAACGTTTATATGGAGTAAGACGGATTTATCTGGGGGTTTGGTCCTATTTGGGGCTGTGCTCCTGGGTGCTGTCAAGTCCATGTGACTGAGCCTTCCTAGAGTGGAGTTGTTCTCAGTGTCTGTGTTACGCTGCTGGGGGGCTGTTACCCCAACTCTGTGCCTTAGCTGGGAGAGACCAGAGGTTCTGGCCCAGCAGGACAGCGAGGTGGGGTGCCCCAGAGGGCAGGGAGGTGGTCTCAATAATCTGATCAGTAGACCAGGTAACAGTCTCAAAGGGATCTCCGTGACCCAGCCCATCACAGAGATCTCTCAGGTTCAGTCCATTGACAGCTCTGATGGTCAAGTTCAGGAATTTTAACATTTGATGGGGAGCCAGAGCAGTGACAGGCGCTCCAGCATAAGAGGTGCTCACGTTGTCCTACCCAAATCATCAAGCAAGTTGCCACAGCTGTTGCACCAGCTGGAGCTTTTCAAATATCTACCTTCATTTTCAGGTAGCACGTGTTGCAAAATCTAGCCTGGAGACCCTGAATGCCTGGATTGCCATGTCCGGATAGGTCAAGATAGGTCACGCTCTTCTTGCCAGCTGCAGGTAGAAGATGGCAATTTCAGCAGCTGCTGCTATTTGGGTATCTAACACCAGTAAGGAGTCTGCGGGCTACGTCTCCATTGTGAGTTTTTTTGGCAGAAAATATGCTAATGAGGGGCTCATTAGTATGAGTCGCGATCTCATTAGCATATTTTCTGCCGTTTCTTTTTGCACAAGGGGATTTTGTGCAAAAAGAAGCAGTGTGGACTTTTTTTTTTGGCGCAAAACCCCCGTTTTGCACAAGATCCTTATGCCTGTCCCCTATTAGCATATTTTCTGCCGAAAAAAACTCGCAGTGAAGATGTAGCCTAAGAGAACTCCTAGGCTTTGTGCGGTAGGGTGATGATACAGTGTTGGCAAGTTCTCGTAAAAGTCTCCCTCTACCCACCAGTGTTATCTTGCCGGGGTTTTGCTTAAGATAGCTGGCCTTCGCTCAGATGCTGATTTCATTCAATCATAGAGGATGCTAGCAAATGGTGCTATTTATGTTTGATGTGAATGAGATACAAAGTATGATATGTGCATCTTGCCGGCGGCAAAGGCCACCGTGTCTTTACCAGATCCTCACCGGCATAAGCCAACGCAGCACCACTGATCTCAGAAGTTGTAAGCTGTATTCTCAGCTCTTCCAGTATCTTCCACGGCCCTGGGAAAAATCACATGACTGCTCTGTAGTTCAATTTCCCCCATATTCAACTGAGAACAATTGGACCCAACTTTTTCAGGTGCGTCGAGATCCTCAGTTGAAAAGCATAGTACTTGTATTAATGCTGAAAACTAGTGGGGAAAATTGCCCGTGAATATTCATGCAATTATGAAAGCAAATTTCGATTCAACTGTGTTCCCCTCCCATTCATGTTCGCTTCTTGGGAACATTTGAGTGCTCAAACCGAATACTTCATTAGTCACCTAAAGTGAATTTTGAATTGTAAATCTGAGCACCAAATTCACAATCCACGCTAATTTGGTTAAATGTCACCCTGTCACAGAACACTCACAATGGTCTACATTTTACACAGTAACCAGTAAGCTTCATGCCTCAATTTTGGATGCTTATCACGAGTTGCCTTAATGGGGGTCTCATTTTCTGAATTACAGAACACTTAATCTCTTAAAATCAGGCCATTTACAGAGTCTAAAGTTGGACGCCCAAATGCCGAGGACACACAAAACCACTAGCCAAGTCTCAGGCAACGCTCCAGGTGTTTACGTCATTAACCCCCCGGCTCCACAACACAAACTGTGAACATTTCAAACACGCTTTTCACAATCAGCACAGCAAGGATTATCTGCTGAAGAGATTCACGAGGAATTCTCAGGAAGCAACATCTTTGAAAGACAAGATCCATTGGTGAATAATTCATGCACAGAAATAAAAGGGGGAAACGATCAACTCAGTTATTTGCTGGGGATTTTTCTGCTCAGCTGTAAGAAGAATTATTATTTCCTGTAAAGAAGGGGGAACACCCAACCCACACAGGGCCGTTGTTTGTCAAGGGCGCTGAACTGAAAGGTGCTACCAAAGTGCAAAACATTCAGCCGCTTATTGAATATGGATGCCCACCTGTCTACTGAATATAGATGACCATCTCAAAGGCTCAGTTGCTTGAATTATGGATGGCACTCAGATACTATGGTGATGGTCTAAGAGCCTTACTAAAATAGAAGAGAATTATCCGGGCGTGTTTTGCTCACTATGCAGAGTATTATAAAGCAGATCAGCTTCTGTAAATCCAACATGTACCTTGTAATGCCAGTTGAAATAACCCAGAGAGCTGCTATTTGCAGGATGTTAGGAAACAAGTGAGGAGAACTCTTCAGATGCAAGTGTTTCTTTACCCCCACCTCCCTGCCTTTCTGATTCAAAAGTAGTTCAAAGAGGCCACTTTCACAACTCATTCAGTTGTCATGGCAACTGGAATTTTCAAGGTTTATTTCTCCTCCCCTCTACTCCCCATCACCCCTCCCCAAAACACACACACACACACACACACACACACACCCTTGCGGGCTATATCAAAGCTGCATCTCCAAAAATGATACTCAAAGAAGAAAACGCAGGGCTGCGTTGATGCAGTCCAATAAGATATTCCTCCGCTGTGTTTTTCTGCCTCTTGCAGGACCTCTCCTCACATAAGTGGCCCAATTTCCATCCTCCTGAGAGGGGGGTAGGGAACCTCAGGCCCAGGGGCTGGATCCAGTCCCCTGAGGCTCAGGCCCCCCCAGTATTGGAGAGTCCACACTGGGACACATAATCTCCTAGGCTTGACCCCTTCCCTCCCCCGCCCCGCCCCGCCGGCTCTGGTGTGCAAGGGGAATGTGAGGAGTGTCTTTCTCCTCAGTTGGGGGCCACGTCCGCGAGGGGGTTTGTTTTTGGTTTTTGTTTCTCACTTGTGTGTGGCCCCCGACTGATTTTTCTGTGGACCAGCAGCCCCTGACCCAAAAAAGATTCCCCACCCCTGCTCTGGAGACGATTCTCCCACAGCACAAACCCCTCGCTCACTTTTCCAGTAAACTACTCTCTTGCAAGCATTTCCGTCTCGCCCTCCCAATCCAGCCGGAACACCGCTGGCCCCGGGTTTTGCACACAGCCAGCCAAAACCCCAGCCTCTGTCAAAAATGTTCACTCGCTCCTTTAATGGCTTTATTATTAATCACTAAAACTTAATCTTATTCATCGTTTGTTATGCCTCCAAAATTGGCTGGAATTTTTCTT
This sequence comes from Apalone spinifera, assembly GCA_030068395.1. NCBI lineage: Eukaryota > Metazoa > Chordata > Testudines > Trionychidae > Apalone > Apalone spinifera. Next base: position 7,141,121 of record JANRFK010004893.1, on the reverse strand, counting down.
TCTTTTTTTTTTTTTTTTAAATTAGGCAAAGTGAAAAAAATTTCAGCGAGGGCTCAGAAGCTTCTTGAAGAAGCTGAAGAATGCTCTCCGGAGACTGAGAACACTGTAGTAACCCAACCTGAAAGAAAGAAGATCTTAAGACAAAGAAATGTTGCCAAATTGATCCTTTAATTATAACATTAAGTCTTTTTATTTTCAAAGGCTTAATAGTGTGTGGAGGGGGAGGGGTCAGAAAAGACTTAAAAATGGAGAAAATGAGATTTAACATCCCCAGAATGACTGCAGGCAAGTGGAAGGAGATTTAAATTACTTTCTCACTTGCTACTAGGCAGCTGGATGGCACTTTTCTGGCCCTGCTGGTTAACTTTTTGAGCTGTTCTTTGGGTCCTGCTTCTCAGCTGAGAATCTGCTTCAGACATGGGAATCCTGTCTCCCTCTGCATTCAGGCAGCCAAGGTGCTAACTCTGTCTACACAAGCGACACCATCACAAGACCTAAGTCACGACATCGGGGGTCATACAACTGAATATCCTCTAATGTGATATATGCCGTCAAGTGCCAGCAATGCCCCTCTGCCATGTATATTAGTCAAACTGGGCAGTCTCTATGACAAAAGATAAATGGACGCAAATCAGACATCAGAAATGGGAATGCACATAAACCTGTAGGGGAACATTTTTACCTGCCTGGTCACTCAATCATGGATTTAAAAGTAGCCATTCTTCTGCAAAGGAAATTCACCATGAATGGTGCGGAGAAATGGAATTAGAGAGACTGCAGAACTGGAATTCATCTACAAATTTGACACTTTTATCCTGGGCTTGAACAAAGACATTAACCAGTTGGCGCATTACACAACCAATTTCTCCTGCCTTTAACATCTGCACTTCCACATATGTAAAAGCGGCGAGGGGTCCTGTGGCACCTTATAGACTAACCGAAGTGTTTGGAGCATAAGCTTTCGTGGGCAAAGACCCACTTCGACATGCATCTGACGAAGTGGGTCTTTGCCCACGAAAGCTTATGCTCCAAACACTTCGGTTAGTCTATAAGGTGCCACAGGACCCCTCGCCGCTTTTGCAGATTCAGACTAACACGGCTACCCCTCTGATACTTGACTCCACATATGTAGGGGACACATTCAGCCCACTTAATCAGACTCATTAACACGGGTCCTGCAATTGACGGGTATTTCTTCTGCTGTTAGCTATGTACCTTGGTTTTTGTTATTTCCACTCCAATGCATCTGGTGAAGTGGGTTTTACCCATGGAAGCTGGTGATTCTATCTATGTTTGTTAGTCTCCAAGGTGCCACAGGACTACTCATTGGGGAAAGAGGGAAGGAAACAGTGAATGGGTGGCTGGTCAGAGGCACTGCAGGCAGTGGTAGGGCCATGTGCTGTACTTAGGGGAACGGAAGGAATGGGGACTTATACCGCAAACCACCCGGGGAGACTGGGAACCCTGGGAAGAGAAGAAGTTTTTCTGCAGGAGAGAACACAGCAGGAAGGAACATGGACAACACACCCTTCTTGGTCCAAGAAACTCTACGGACCCTGGAAGTTATTCATGCAGAGCGTGGTTCATGTTTCCTTTCTTCTCCCTATTCTAACCAGTTTTGTTCTTACGGATAAGCTGCTTAGTTTGGCATCTCTCCTCCTCCCCACTTAGGATTTAACTAAAGCAACTAGTAGAACATAGGACAAAGGACCTCTCCAGGGTCTAACTTGGACAGCACCGCTGTGAGATAGGGAGGAAGAAAATATGGCATAATCAGTAGGGCCCAAATGGACAGGGAATTTGATACATTGCTCTTGATCCACACCGTGAATGCGATGCCCAGTTCTGGTTATCTCATATGAAAAAAGCTCTGTTAGGATGGGAAAAGGTACCGAAAAGGGCAACAGAAATGATTAGGAGTATGGAACAACTTCCATAGGAGGGGAGAATAAAAAGATGGGCACCATTCATGTTAGAAGAGAGATGGTAGATCTGACAGAAGTCTGTGCAACCAGGAACGGGGTGGAGAAAGAGCACAGGGAAGAGTTACTGAGCCTTTCACATAACACAGGAACCTGGGGTCACACCCAATGGAATGAATAGGCAGCAGATTTAAAACAAACAAAAGGGAGGACCTCCTCACACTAGTTGCCAGAGGATGTTATGAAGATGAAAAGTATAACAGGGCTCAAAAAAAAATTAGATACATTAATGGAAGACCAGCCAATCAACGGCTAGTAGGCCAGGGGGGTGACCCCGTGCTGTCGGTGTCCCCAGCCTCTGACTGCCAGAAGCTGGGATAGTATGGCATGGGTCACTCCCAACTGCCCGGCTGAATAAATTCCTTTTGAAGCATAGGGCACCAGCCACAGCTGGAAGACAGGCTACTGGGCTAGACAAGCCATTGGCCTGAGCCAATTGGGCCATTCTTCTGATCTGATTTTCATTTGTTCTGATTTGTGGAAAACCAGAAAGAATGAATCGGATCCAAAACTTTTCACATAAAAAAGCCAAATTAGAAAATGACAGACCGGCCATAGAAAGACTTAGGACATGAGCCTGGGCTATAGATGAGGAATACAAAGCCTAGCCTCAGTGGGGTACAACATTAACTTGCTCTGTGCCAGGCCAGTCCCCTTCCATTGGCCAACAACTCCAAGGGGCCAACACCCTCACCAGAGATCAGTAGGAAGTAGGAACACCACAGACACACCCCTTTCTCCCTAGCCATACCTCTCCCCCCACCACACACCAACAGCAAAAGGTGTTATAACACTCTACACCACCAGAAGATCCTCCGTTGGCTTTAGGGCCACAATCTAGCAGGAGTGAGTGTGCAATGGCCACACCACACTGGAGAATCTAGACTGTAATACCATAATGCACACGCACTCGGCGCGCTGCTCTTCCTCCTCCCTTCCCTGTGGTGGGAGAGGGGCTTCAGGGGAGGGGGCAGGGCCATAGGTGAAGCCGGAGTGTCTCAAGTCTTCTCAAATGTTCTCTGTGACAGACGGCATGATGGACATCTCTCCTTCTACCGTAGCATAGATGAACACACACATTTCCAAGACACTGCTCACCTTAGCATTTGGAGAAAGTCAATAATCGTTTATAAGAAAGCACTAATTCTCTCTCTCGTGTGCATATTTTGAAGCCACTTTGGAGCAAATGCATGTAGGCTTTTTACATCCTAGAGGTCATGTCACAGATTATTACCTGGGGGCTGACTGCTGAAAGGGATGAGCAATGTAAGCTGAAGACTATAATATTTGGCCTCAGTTGGATTTCTGGTGGCAGCAAATTCCCTAGTCCAATGCCCTCTCTACAGCCTGCGCATTCAAACCTCAGCTCTGTTGCCCATTGAGTCCATAATGGAAGCAGCTGCCCTGGTGTGCTTGCTTGTCTAACATTACCCCTCTTCGCAGTTGCTTTTTAATCCATGTTTGCTGCCTCAATTTTGGCTGCGCTTCTACAGTATTTCAGTAGAAGTGCCATCCAAGAAATCCTTTTCCTGTGCTACCACTTGGCCGGAAGCTGGGGTGTGAGATAAATCAGGCCCATCACTTTGGAAAATGCCCCCAAAACGACAACTTTACATTTAGTGGACAGGAAAAAAGCAGACAATCCGTCAGGTGCGCTACACTCTAGTGTGCAGACTGGATTCCTTAACGACAATCTTCATTAAGAGCAGGACTGTCAATTAATCGTGGTGAATTCAAGTGATTAATGCAGAACAAATGAACACGATTTAAAAAATTAAAACTGCGACCTCTTGCGATTAATCACATTCTTTCACAATAATAGAATACCAATTGAAATTCATTTTAACTGTTTTGGGATGTTTTTGTACATTTTCACATATATTGATTTCAATTACAACACAAGAGACAATGTATACTATGCTCACATTATATTATTATTTTTATTACAAATATTTGCACTGTAAAAGAGAGAAACAAAAGAAAGAGTACTTTTCAGTTCACCTCACACAAGTACGGCAGTGCAGTCTTCTTCTCGTGAAAGTGCAACTTATAAATGTGGATTGATGTTCATTGCCAGGTATTTACGTGACAGACATGCCAAACATTCGTGTGTCCCTTCATGCTTTGGCCACCATTCCAGAGAACATGCTTTCATGCTAATGACGCTCATTAAAAATGTGTTAATTACATTTGTGATTGAATTCCTTATATGTATATCGCCTACTCTCTGGATTTATCTACATTCTGCCATATATTTCATGTTATGGTGGTCTCAAATGATGACCCAGGACATGCTTGATTTAGGAACACTTTCACTGCAGATGTGAAAAATATAGAGGCGGTACCAAAATGAGATTTTTTCAAGATAGCTACAGCACTTGATCCAAGGTCTAAGAATCCAAAATGCCTCCCAAAATCTGAGAGGGACGAGGTGTGGAACTTGCTGTCAGAAATCTTAAAAGAACACCACTCCAGTGCAGGAACTACAAAGCCCGAACAATCAAAAGAGAAAATCAACCTTCTGTTGATGGCATTTGAGTCAGACGATGAAAATGAACATGTGTTAGTCCTCACTGTTTTGGATGGTTTTTTAACAGAACCATTCATCAACATGGAAGCATGTACCTCTGGAATGGAGAGGGAAGTATGAAGGGGCATATGAATATTTAGCATTACTGGTGCATGTAAATATTTTGCAATACTAGCTATCATAGTGCTATGAGAGCCCCTGTTCTCCCTTTCAGGAGACGCTGTAAATAAGTGAACAGCATTATCCCCTGTAAATGTAAACCAATTTGTTTGTCTTAACGATTGACTGAATAAGAAGTAGAACTGAGTAGAGCTGACAGCTCTACAATTTTACATTGTTTTATTTTGCGTGCAATTGTGTAAAAATAAGCCTACATTTGTAAGATGCATTTTCACAATAAAGGATTGCACTATAGTACTTGTATGAGGTGAACGGAAAAGTACTATTTCTCTTGTTTATCTTTATTCCAGTGCAAGTATTTGTAGCAAAAAAAAAACCAACAAAAAAACAAAAAACCAGCATAAAGTGAATGCTGCATGTTTTGTATTCTGCGTTGCAACTGAAATCAATGTACACGAAAATGTAGAAAACATCCAAACATATTTAAAGAGATATACTTTATCCTTTAACGGTGTGATTAAAACTGTGATTAATGGCATTTAAAATTATCTCATGATTAATCACGATTCATTTTTGTAATCATTTGACACCCTAAAGCAAAGCTCTTGCTGCCAAATGCTGTCGGCTTTCGCCTTCAGAAATGTCGGCGTTCATAACAAAGTAAGCCCACTTGAAAGTTATTTGCCGCAAATATTGTTCCCATCTCAGTGCCACGGAGAGCAGCTCCATGCTAGGGGAGAGAGAGTGCGCACCCTACAAAACCATTCATGTAGTGGCCAAGTTCAGTGCTAAGAACTAAGGAATTCCCCATCAGCAATCCATGCCAGCAAATGCCTACAGCACCTGTGTGGACACAGTGACGTGGGAAGAACTTTTCAGGGGACACGCTGCCCCCATGCTAAGCCAGCCCAGTGAACTGCAAAGAACACATAGCCTAAGCGGTTAGCACGTAGCCTCTTGGCCAGCAAAAGGTGAAAGAAGCTGTTTCCGGTCTACACTCTATCTGCCCCTTTACAGGATGACACATGAATGTGGAAGATGACCAGTGACAGGACTGAGACCTTAGGCACTGGGCCCATGACAGCTCTCCGCAAGCTCTGAGAGGGAGGAGCTAACGTAATGTAAGTGGCTTAATTTGCCTCCATCTATCGCTGGCGACGTCCAACAGGTCAGTGGCGGCTCATGATCAAATACGTCAAATGCTGCTAATAACTTAATACAGCTAAGTGTGGAAGTTTGGCCCCTGGCCAGAGCCCTTTGGAGAGTGCCCGTCAGCATTATGAGTTTTGTCTCTGGGCCAAGCCCATGTCTGAAGCAAGACTGGAAGGGTTCTTGGCTCTCAGAAGAGGTGTTTGTACTGCTGGAGCTAGCCAGCCATTGGTTACCTATGGATCGTATCCAGGGAAGGAGAGGTTAGAGAAAGGGCAGGCTGGCTGGCATCAGATGATTTCCCGAGCCCAGACCATATCAGAGATTGTTTCTGGGAGAGACTGCAATTTCAGAGGAAAGCAATTGTGGGGCTCTGTTAGAAACAATCCCCTTGGGTTCCACAAGGCCAAATGTCCCATTTCACAGTCAGGGTCATGGCTTCCCAGTCGCGTGCAGAATCTTTGCTTATAAAACTGGCCTAAAACCCGTCAGGGAAGGAGACATGGCTTCCTTCTCTGTCCCGGACTCTACTTCCCCAGAGCTAGAGAGTCTCAGATGCATTCAGACTGACACTCACAACGACTGTCTCGGACGCTAGCCCACAAAGCAGCGCAATAGCTTGGCGGAAATACGTATTTTATGTCCATCACCATAGCACCTCAAAATCCCATGCTATCTGACTGCAAATAAGCCTAGACATGAGCAAAGAGCCTGGATGTGACAGACTAAGTTTACATAGTCTAACTAGGACACTCGGGATTTTAAAGGGAGATTTTTGGCCACTGGAGTATGCCCCAAACGCTTCCCCTAACCCTGCAGAAACCTTGGGAACTGAGGTCATATTCTAAAGGTAATAAAGGCTAAAGAAGTTGACCAATGTGTTCTAACCAAAGCCCGACACGTGCACGTCCATGACAAACTTCATCAGACTGTGTGTCCCAGACAAAGAAAAGTTTTCTACATATTTGCCATAAAGGTCTCCTGCTGATGCTCCAGTAGCTGGGATGAAGGGCACAGCCCAGCTCCCTGTCCCACTGCGGCCCGGACGGGTAGTGGAGGTGCTCTCTTCCTTGGCTCAAGTCATGTCATTGCACAGCATGCCAGCTTGCCTCTCAACACCTGCCCTGCTCTGGAGTGAAGCTTCCCGCAGCATTGGAATGGCAATGAATGCAGGAAGGTCTCGCACCCCGGTTGTTGCCCGGCCATGCTGCAAAAGCCCAAAACGTCCCCTAATTCTGCCCTGCTGGGAGTTTAACAGACTTGCTGTTCCCTAGGTATCTGGCACGCCACTACCTCATCACCACTGCCAATTAGGCCAGCCACCCACTTGCATCCCGCCTCAATACAAACCCTCATAGGAATAAACAAACAGCGGAAATGCCAGCAGGCGCCCGGGAAGATCACTAGACAGCTACATCCAGTCCAATTCAATCAGCAACCAGTTACCTGACATGGGCCCCGGACAGAGAAACACCGAGACCTCAGCCTCACGCGGCGCAAAGAAAGATCTGTCACCAGCAGACCCTTTGCCTTGCACAGTCTCACTGCTGACGGGTCGCCCGATCTGGCCCAAGTCACCGGCTCTTGGCTGGCTGACAGTGTGGGACCAACGTGAGCTCCTCTTGCTACCCAGGCTGTTCTATTTGCCACACCGCCAGCACCCAGGAGGGTTAAATGTGGGAGCGGAAGAGCCATTCCCTCTCCTCTGGGCTGAGATGTAGGAGAAGGTCACTAAAAACAAAATCCTTTGAATGAGTCTTCTGAGACAAGACTAACCTGGGAAAGCTGTAGATCTCCAAACACCCAGAGGCACCACCTGACGTGGCGATTACAGTCACAAGGCTCACCTTCTTGAAAGACTTTAATGTCCGTGTAGATAATGCCTCTGACTGGAAAGCCCCAAGCCTCTTATACTAACCTTCCACATTATTATTTCTCATCGGCCTACCCTGCACCAGCACACGTATCTGGGCCCACTCTGGCCTGAATCCTAATGCTGGGCATGAACATTAGTAATGCAAGACCCATCTAGTTCCAGTTGGACCACTTCCTCCTTGAAGAGAAAATAACTCACTTTTATAGCAAGGCAGTGAGGAACCCAGCTGCCCACTCCCCACGATTGTCCAAAAAACCCTTGGACTTGGCCAGGTACTAGAACTGAATTATGGAAAACTTTACCCTGCCAAAAGGCCACAGAGAAGAGTCATGAAACAATACAACATTATCTCCAATGGCTGCTAGAAAGCACTCCCCTTCACCCCATTGACCACCCAGATTGCTACCGGTTTTGAACAGCTTCTGACAGAAAAAGAGGGAAGGAAGAAAGTTTAAGCCGCGGAGATGAAAAACGGAAGTCTGATACAGAGAAATTCCAACCAGCATTCCTACAAACCTCCATCATTTCTGTGAAGGAGGCAAAGAAACCATCGTTCATCCATACCACCCTCGATGGCAGAATTACACCACACAGAACCTACAGTTCTGAGAGATTACTTTTCCACATAGGGAAGATTACCCACATATGGAATTACCTCACAGACCACCGAGAACAATCCAGAAAGCCGGACCACTTTGGACATCAGCGAGAGCTGAGAGAACAACAGGTTATTTGGTTCAGTTGCCAAACCAAAACACACAAAAACCCCAAAATACCTGGGTTGCTTCAAAATGAAACTAAATTTTTTGGTTTCTCTCAGCAAAACAAAAAAACTGCAACAGTTTAGTTTGGGTCAAACAAACTGTTAGAATGTCTATTCAAAATGGCATTTTGAATCATTTCAAACCAAAATGTTGAAATGGGTTGTTCAGACTTTTAAGAATGTTTCCCCATTTTCCCCTTTTATTCACCAAGTTTGATACAAATTTGTGAATTCTCTAGTCACCTCAAAACTGCATTATTTGGTGAATTTACTATTGGACTGAGAACTTTCTCCCCATTTTACATGTTTTGTTTGTCTATAAAGTGCTACCAGACCATTTGCTGTTTTTTAAGTTTATCCCCATTTTATATCAGTTTTATGCCCATTTTCAATCCTGCACCTTGTAACACCCCAGAGCATTTTACCAGCTTCACAAACAGGAATTATTCCATCCAGTGCTGGGTAAGAGTGTCCAGTCGGGTGGTACCAACAATAATTCAGTGGTACTCACAAACTTGACAGAACCACTTGGAACAGGAAGTGAAGAAGAGTATCATCATGGACTGAAACTTGAGGAGAAATGATTTAGGCACAATGCAGACCTGGATAGTAGGGTCAATATCCCAACTCCTACATGAGTACATCTACAGTGAGATGGGACTGTTTCACCTGTAAAAGAGCATGCCTCGTACCACACCTCCCACTAGCACTAAGCTGGGACACTGAGTTGATTGCTGACATTAACATCGAAGAGGAATAAACTTCTGGGTTTGACATCATCAGCCAGTGGATGACACTTGAGAAACACCTATTGGACATTACAGCTGTTATACGCCATCCATAACCTCCTATTTACTATTAAAGTCATTATCAGTGTGGTCTGTGGTTTCTCAATGATGCTCAGACGCAACACAGAATAGTTCAGGCAATGACTATTAGGCACGTTGCAAAAGGGCACTGCTATTGCAGCAGTGTCCCTGTCATAACTTATTCCTTCCTCAGCTGCTGGATATGCGAGCAGTGCATATCCCCGACTTTACACGTGGAAAGTCAGCTTGTGGGATACATTTTCTGCCCCGCGAATGGCTGCCCCTGCTGTGTAGCCCTCCAGAACAAGGGGACAGGAGGACTGGGAGGGAGATCGACTTTCTGAAATTCTTCTCGCTCATCTCACGCTCTAGGTCTGACAGGATTTCAGGACATGCTGGTGCAGCCATGGTTCATCACCATGGAGACAAGAAGCTCTGCTTCTCTTCACTCCCCAGCTAATGGGTCTCATTAAACTCTCATGTCCTCGGAGAGAAGTAAAACGGTCACAACGCTGCTATCCATATGCACCCAGCCCTGCACTCACAGCTCAGCCACACCCTGTGCCGAGAGCCCCAGCCTGCGCTCACGCACAAAGCATTCACACCCCCACAGCTCAGCCGCACCCCGCACCCACAACCGCAGCCTACACCCACACACAGCTTTGCCACACCTTCTCTCGCAGCCACCTCCTGGCCTCATTCACAGAGCAGGCCACACCCCTGCACGTCACTCACACCTTTCACCCACACATCCTGCCCTCACCCACAGCTCAGCCACACTGCACACTCACGCAGAACTCAGTCACACCACACATGCAGAGCTCAGTCACACCACACATGAACAGCCACACCCTGGCATTTACACACAGCATAGCGACCGCGCACACTCACACTGTATTAAAGAAAATCCCTTTGCTAATACAATCTGCCTATTGCCATTGAAAGATTCCCCTCTGTAAAACGTCCCCCCCCTCCCCCAGCCATTCCTGGATAGCTTCTTGCCTCCAGGCTCCCCAAAACCTTTCACGTCCGAGCCCTTCCCTTCCCTACTTCAGGGCTTTGCAGGCTCTCTCTTCAGTCCTGACAGGAGATTCAAAGTGAGGTAACCCTCAGTTTCCCTCAATGGCTCGCCTGTCACTTCAGTGGCCCAGCATCGCCTTGTCCTGTGTTGGCCAATGGATCATTCCTCACGCCTGGTTTTGTGTAAACATCTGATTTGGGGGCATGGGACGCCTTCATTTGGGGAGGCTGGGCATGCCACCCCAAGGCCTGCCCCCATGCGGCCTCCACCAACACCTCACCCATGCTCCACCCCCGACCCCCACCTGCTCTTTTCCCCGAGGCCTCTGTGCCCATCTTGCTAGTATGGCTGCAGCAAGGGGAACTTCCTTGCTCCAGTACTGGCAGCAGCACAAGTCCAGTGCACTGTACCCATGAGGCATCGCTAGCTGGTACAGCGTACCAGAAAGACACTGTACCATCCCCAACCCCCTCACAGAGCTGCCTCTGCCTGTAGGGAGCGTGCAGGAGAACAGGGCTGGGGAGCCGGGGCTGGGAGCAGTACAGCAGCCCAAGAGCTGCCGGTGTTCTGCTCCTTTCCCTGCTGCCTGTCCCTCCCAGGGAGGAAAGGGGAAGAACCTCAGCCCCTCGTTCCCCAGACCTGTCCTCCGGCCGGGTGCTGTTGTACCGAGCCCAGAGGAGAGGCAGCTCCGTGGACTTCTGCTCCTTTCCCCACTGGCAGGGGCAGAGCAGGGTAAGCAGCAACACTTTATCACCCCCTGCTCCCACCAGGTAACATGGGATGGAGAGGGATGGGGCAGAATCACATGGGGGGTTATGTGGGGAGGTCACATCCCCCTCCCCCCCACCTGGAATGCCCACCCGCCACCTGTATTGGTAAGGGATTTATTTTACTTGCACCTCACGACAGGCAGCCCTGGAGGGAACAATGCAACCAGGAGCAAGTTCATAGCTATTCACAGAGTCCTCCAGTCTCAGGCCAGAAGGGACCCTCAGCCCATCTACTCTGACCTCCTGTACAGTGCAGACCATAGAGCTTCCCCAAACTAATTCCTAGAGTGTACCCTTCAGCAACACATCCCATTGTGATGTATCCATGGTCGGTGATGGAGAATCCACAATGACCCTGGGAAAACGGTCCCAGCGGTTAAGTCCTCTCACTGTTAAAAATGGACACCTCGCTTCCAGACGGCATTTGGCCAGCTTCGTTTTCCAGCCATCGGATTGTGTCAGACCTTTCTCTCCTAGATGGAGAAGCCTGTAACTAAGTTGCTTCCCCATGTACGTACCAGAGACTGTAATCCAATTGCTCCTTAACGTTCTTTGTTAAGCTTAATAAATCGAGCTCCCTGAGTCTGTCTGCTGCAGCTTCCCTCATTTAACATCTCGTTATCCCTTTCGGCCACTGCACCACACTGGGAGCTCATGGTCAGCTGATAACCCACCTCAACCCCAGCTGTTTTTCAGAGGCATGTCTGCTTCCCAGGACAGAGCCCTCTGACCCCTAAGTACGCCCTGCACACTTCGTCTCTAGCTGTCTACATTTATATGTAGCTGGATTCAAATGCGCATTGTTTCCTGGCACCAATTTACCAATGAATCCCCACCACGCTGTATCAGTGAGTCGGCCTTCCCACTCTCTGCCACTCCCCCAGTTTTTGTGCTCGCTGCAAACTTTACCCGGGACGATTTTATATTTTCTTTCAGGTGATTCAAACACACATTAATCAGCAGATGGCCAAAGACAGATCCCTGTGGGGCAAACGCAATGGCAGGCCAAGCCTTCCCAAGAGGAGTCGCTGAAGGAGGGCTCAGCATGAGGAAGCTCCCAAACACCAGAGTCCTAATCCAAGAGCAACCAGTGATCGGGTCAGGCCTGGCCAGGGTTAACAGAGCTAATGGACCCAGAAGAAAGGGAAAGCTGCTTGCTTACCCAGACAGCACTCCCAGGACAAGGTTAAGAACAAAGAAGGAGCCGATGATGATGAGGGGGATGAAGTACAGCCAGTTCCAGGTGGCTCCTAAGGCATCATTGGTCTGAAAGGGAAAAAAAAAAAGCATTATACTGTATTCCGCCTCTGTGGGCCCACGAAGGGCTCCGGTTACTCCCGGGTATAGATCCGGGGCCCCGTGCACCCCAGGATTCCTTGGCCCCGGAGTCGGCTGCAGAATCCCGTGTGTTACCCCAGTACCTTCCAACCGACTGTTCCACCCCCTCTCCCACGTTGTTCTTTGAGGCTGCTGTTTGGTACTTAGCACTGGACAGGAGCCTCTGCCCTGACGGTGCTGTCCTGTCCCCGTTAGGCACAGCTCAGCTGCCCAGCCCCCTTGGACAGCCCTGTCAGGGCAGTGCAGGAGAAACCGGCCTGGCATCTTCCTGTCCAAAGCCAACAGACCATCTAGGCCTGCCCTGATCCAACCAGGGGGAGCCACATGTGGCACCTGGCAGCTGTTGCTTGGAGCTCTCACCGCTGAGGAGCTGCTCCCCGCTCTGCCTGGAGGTGAGGAGAGAGGTCCGTGCCCGCTCCGACACTGCACACAGCAGTGTAGAGCCAGAAACCCAGCTCTGGCAGGAGGAAGAGTCTTTATCCCAAATCTTTACACAAGCGTGTGGAGCTGGGTGCTTGGTGTGTGGCATGTGAATGCCCCCGTTTCTCAGTCAGGTGCCAGCGCTGGGCTGGCTTCAGGTAGCTGGCTGCCTGCTGAGCTGGGTGGGGTGCGATTGGGAGGGGGCTGGAGTCTGTGTCACAGAATTTAGGGGGCCTTGGCCATTGCACTGCCCTACTGAAGCGCAGGTCTGATAACAAACAACCGGACATCGCTCATGTCTGTGTCTCCTGAAACAGAGCTAAGGCGGCTAGAAGCCCCTACCAGGCACTGCCTGGGATGGAGAGAATGGCACCAAGTCACAGACTAGAGCAGTGGTTCCCAACCTTTTCGCGCATACAGACCCCTTTTCAAGCTATTCAAATTTCCCAGACCCCTCCCCCCACACGATCCGTTTTTGCAAGTGGCCCAACTAACCCCTTCCCACCACTCTAGTAGCTTTGGAACACTTAGGATATGTCTAGACTACAGCGTTGTTTTGAAATAACACGTCTACACACAAAATGCATTTCAAAATTGCTTTTTGCTTTTTTGAAACAGCGCGTCCACACTGATTGGACGCTGAATCGCATTTAAGGCCAGCCAGAACTGGTTCCGGCAGGGCATCAGGTCAGAAGTTACCTTGAGGCCAGGGTAGCCAGCAGGGCACCCTGGGAAGGGCTGGAGGCCCCCTATTTTGAAATAAGCAATTTCAAAATTGGCACTATTCCTTTTGGAATGAGGTTTACCAATTTCGAAATAAGCCCCCTGCTATTTCGAATTAATTTCGAAATAGCAGTTGGCTTGTGTAGACGCTAGGAAAGTTATTTCGAAATAACTTTGCCATGTAGACATACCCTTAGAGCGGGGGGACGTATTCAAAAGAGAGACAAAAAATGTTAAAAAGTGACAGGCCCATTGATAAGCAAACTCCAGACAACAGTTGCAGCTTGTCAGCTTCAGCGTGGGCTGAGGGACATGCCGACTGCAGAGCACGGAGCTTCTCGGGTCCCGCTGGCTGTTGTTCACCCATGCTGCTTCCTCAGCACCTGTCCCCTCCATCCCCTGCCCCTGTCCCCTCCATCCCCTGCCCATCCATGCAGCGATGGGGCTCTCGTGGGCCAAAGGCAGCTCTGGAGCTGCCAGCTCCTAGAGGATGGAATCTCAGGAGGGAAGGAGGCAAGGGAGGAACTTTGGAAGCGTGGGGAGTAGGCAACAGCTGTGCACGCCAGGACACGTCTTACTTTTGATCCCGTTCTCCGGAAGCTAAGGGAGCATGGGGAAAGTGCTTGCATTACGCGCATGCCTCTCACACCTGGCTTGTGTGTGAGAGGCGTGCACTGGATGTAAGCACTTTCCTCTCGCTCCCTCAGCGTCCGGGGAACAGGATAAAAAACAAGCCGCTTCTCCCTCCCCCACCCCCTCGTTCCACTCGGAATGGGAGGCGGGGGGGGGGGGGGGGGGGGGGGGGGGGGGGGGGGGAAGTAAGCTGGTGGGCCCAATCCTTACTTTTAAAAACTTTCCGCGGCCCCTCTGCAGTGCCCTCGTGACCCCGAGGGGTCCTCAGATCACAGGTTGGGAACCACCAGACTAGATGATCCCAATGGTCCCTTCTGGGCTGAAAGTCTAGGAGCTGGAGTGTGGCCAAGACACTAGAGGTCCTCCTAAGCAACGCTTCATCTTGACCCAAATCAAGGGCCTAGAATACAGCATGGAGAATCGTATCCAGAGACAGCCTCGGCCGGCCACGCCTCCGCATGCTAGGTGAAGGCAGCTGCAATCTGCTCCGTTTTACTCAATCCAAGGTAGGTACTCGGTCTCCTGACACATTGCTAGTGCTGTCCTCCCCGCCGAGATCTTCTCCTAAAAAGGTCACTCCGTGCATACAAGTCAGGAACCCCTTTTCTCCTCCCCGCTTCTCCTGCAGCTCTGGGCTCTCTGCCCGAGTGCGGCAAGAAAGTGGCTGTCCCACTGCGCCCTGGGAGGTCTAGCGGCCCTCCCACAAAACCTCCCTCCTCTGGACTGGAATGTGGAGCCAGGGCTCGTGCCAAAGGAGGTGCCCTGTTCCTCTCCTCGCTGTCCCAAAAGGGACTGGCTGATGACCAGCACTGGCAGAGGAAGGGCGTCGGTTTGACTCATTTAGTGCTCTTCTGCCCTGGGCAGACGAGTGCCATATAAACTTCACCCCCCCAGCTCTGGCAGCCTGACCTCCAGAGCAGCCTCTGCTACCCCAGGCCTGGGCCCCTCACACTGTTCTGCTGGCTCCCCTCAGGCTTGACTTGCAGCATCTCCTTGCTGCTCCGGCGCCCGCCCCCTCAAAACCGCGGTGTAAATACGCCTCCATCCTGGCCTTCAGCGCCCTCTGCCCCGCCCAGCCCTGCGGCCCCTGTTGCTCTGGTAACATACCTCAAGCACCACCCTGTTATTTCCAGGCTGTCTCCCCTCCACAGGGACTGCCACTGGGGCTGGCGCCCTCACTGAGCGGGGGAAAGGGGTGAACACCGAGAACCCAGGCCGGCCGGCTTATTTCACGCAATCAGAGTCTTGGTGGGGGATCCATTTCCCCCCACTCCACCACCTAGGCCCCCTCTCAAAGCCTCCCCCACTGAACAGCAGCAGAGACTCTTGCCAGCTGCTGGCGTTTGCCCAACCCAATCCCTTCGGGGTATCTCAGGGAGCCCAGCTCTGGGTGAAACCAGACTTCTCGCTCAGTACAGCCAGGGGTTCCCGGTGCCGAACCCAGGCTGAAATGCGGTGCCCTCCCCTTCCCTCCTCCACCAGACCCACAGCGCCGTCTCCGAGCGGGGCAAAGACTCTGCCTCGCCACGGAGCATGGATTCTAGCTACACGCCACCACGGGCAGGGTGAGTGTTGGCTCCCAGCACTCTCTGACACCTCTCCTCTTTCCCGCTGCAGCTGGCCAATCTTGGGGACCCAGCACCGTTGGCCCCAGCACCAGAACCTGACATCTTCTCCTCTCTCCCCGCCACCATCCCACCACTCATTGGAATGGCCTCCCGCCAGAGGAAGGAGAAGGGCCTGACCAGCCAGCAGAGGGCGGGAGCTCAGGTTTCACATTACAATTAAGGAAGAGCTAAGCCCAGAGCAAAATCCCAGATCCAAACACCGTTGGACTCGGGAGAAGTTTTGATCCCCATCGGAACACGGAAGCCGGGACCCATCCTTCTCTCCGAGGAGATAAGGCCAAAGCAGAATGGGAAGTTTCTCTCTATGCCTGACTCCATTTGGAGCTCCTCCATGTCTCGCCTGCACCATGCTAAGCAATACAAAACCACAGGGTTTGCATCTGTGAAACATGGCCCAGGTTCAGAAGGAAGAATCACATGCAACGAAGTTGCCTTCTCAACTAGAGGCTGTCAACAGTTGCCCTTCCGGTTCGGGGGTTTTCCAAGCACATGTCTAGTCTGACCCCATCACTGTTAATAGCGTGCCATGCCAACCAAGCTGCGCTACAGCCTCGCAGCTGAATGCAGAGGCCCAGAAAGGGATGATGCCAGGGCCCAGGAGAGCACTAACTGCAGGGCCAAACCGTATCAGCTTGAAAGGCTTCTAGCGAGCACCGCTCCATAACATCTCAATACAATTATTCACTGATCCTTTTAATAAAGCCATGCGCCCTCTCCACTACCCTGTCCCTGTTCGTCCTCTTGTCTCATCAGCTGTGCATGACGCTGGCCCGAGCCGGGCTGTGGCAGAACGTGACCGTCTGGGGGAGGTGGTATCAATCTTGTTGGAAGGAAAGATTCTTTTTTCCTAATGCTAATTACGCCCTCGTCTCCCTCTGAGTCATCGGCAGCGCCGCTCGAGAGCGGGCCGCCGCGAGCCGCTTCTGGAAGGAAAGTCATCTCCAAAGACTGGAAGAACGAGGGGAAATCTGCAAGGTGGGGGAAAAGCCCCCCTCTCGCTGGGAGAGAAGTTGCTGGCTAACACCTCACAGCAGTGACAGTGATTCCTCACATTCTGTGCTCCCGACCCGGCCCTGCCTGCCAACGGCTTGGAGTGAAAGCGATGCCAAAGCACGAAATGCTTCTGAAGAGACTGAATCAAGGCTTGGAAGTGGCCCCTGCCAACAGCCCAAGGCAGACGGTGACACTGAGTCTCGGGGCGGGAGTGGGAAGTAACCAAGGGCCGGATGGGATTACGGCCACTGTCCAGAAGTCCTCCCGCTAGTGAACGTGGGCCTACTAGTGCCCCACACCCAGCGCTAACTAGTAGAGCCTTACACAGATACAAAATTTGTACCTGCATCTGTATCCACAAAAATGCGCCATGGATGTCCGCTTCCACATCCGTAGATGCGGAAACCTGCAGATACAAAGCGGATCTCCACAAATTTGCAGATACAAAATTTGTATCTGCATCAGCAAAAATGCACAACAGACATTCACATCTATAGATGCGGATACACAGCATATCTCTATAGGGGTCTACTAACTGGAATTGGGAGGAGACTCCTCTCCAAGCCAGCCGTCCCGCCTTCTCCTGCTCCCTCCCAAGACTGCCGTGGTACATAACTGCCCGGCTCTCTGCCCTAAGACTTATCAGCTGGTGCTCCCAGCCTCTGTCTCTCTCTCTTGCTGTCTCTGCCTCGCTTTCCTCACCTGCAGACTTCAATTACTGAGAGCCACACACAAACGAGAGGGGGATCATGACAGACGGTGAAAAGCAGCTTGGGGGTGGCGGTGCACCTGTGCCGGGAAAATGGTCTCAATTGCCAGCAATTTCAGCCGTGACGCAGCGGCAGTGTTTTCTTTGCCGAACCTGCCCAGCTGGGGGCGGTGCCACCTCCTCTCGCAGTAAACAGTCACACATGGCAATTATCACATTAACCTCCGGAGGGGAGCGCGGGATGGCTGCGGAGGCGGTGGAGGTGGAAGGATTAGAACCCGTGTCTCTCCACGCTTTGCAGGCAGCGCCCATGCCGGCAGCGCGGTGCGAGATGGGCGGCCCCTTCCCGTCCCGAGCCCTTTGGGGAAGACGCAAAACCCAAGGCAGGTGAGAGGAGAAGCCCAATTCATAAAGCACCAGGGAAAGGGAAGCAAAGCTCCCATCTTTCTAAAGGCATCTGCTCTCAGCCAGGCTGGGCTTGCATGCAAGGCAGAGATTCATTCCCCTCCAGCCCTGCATGTGTCACATACATGTTGGGAGCTTCTGCTCCCTTCCCAGCGTGTCCCCATGCTCTGCTGCCCCCCCCCCCATCACCGAGGGAGCTAGGTCTGGGGAGAAATCCCTTCTCTGGCCCTACTGACAAGCACCAGGATTCCCCCCAGTGGCCTAACTTTCAGGGTGGCCTGGGAGTTTAAGGGGGGCCTAGGACCAGCAGCTAGGGTCGGGCCTGCCTCTGCCCGGGAGAGGAGGAAGTGGAGCGACCCAGCCTGATCCGCTCTGCCACCTCCCGGCTGGGTGACTCCGCTTCACCGTGGCAGAAGGAAGCAGAGGGCCCGGCCCCAGCCCACCTCTCCCCTCAGTGAGGCGGCCGGGAGCCAGGCTGGGGGAATGCAGCAGCCAGGGCCAGCTCGCTCTGCTTCTGTCACCGCGGTGAGCGCCGGGGGGGCCCTGACACCCGCTGCCAACCCCAGGGTCCTCCAGTCAAATCCCCTGGACTGTGCCACTTGGGGGAAGCGGCTTGGGAAAGAGGCGCAATGAGGGTGGGAGGGGGCGGGAAGAGGCAGGCCAGGGGTGGGGCAGTCGGGCCTGGAGGAAGGGGCAGGGTCTGGGGTGCAAGGGGATTGTCCCGGGCTCCCAGTGGGAACAAGCAGCCTGTATCCCAGCTCTCCGAGCTTCCCCCGTCACATATGTTCTTTATGGGACTCAGCTTGAGGCCTTCACCAAACATAACCAGCTCCGCGCCCCAGCAAGCAAACAGCTGAGCCAGAGAGCTGCCTCCACACTGGAGCTGGCTGGGGGAGGGGCGGGGGGAAGGAGGCTCTGAGTTACTGCAGCAAATTCTTTCCCGGGGTCTGGCTGGTGGAGCTTGCCACATGTTCAGGGTCTAACTGGGCACCATTGTGGGGCTGGGAAGGAATCTTCCTTTCCCCTCAGTCAGATTGACAGAGACTCTGGGTTTTTTTCATCTCCTCTGCAGCATAAGGCAGGGGCCACTTGCATGTTGAAACATCGTGGGAATTTGCATATCTTCTTCCAATCATATTTTTGAAAGATTCTCTTTTGAAAATGTAAGTAGTCCAGATGTGGTTTTTTAAAACCCTTTTTCAAAAGAACCGCGTAACCCTCCTTTTTTTAGGAAGAGCAGTTTTTTCAAAAAAGGGGTTTTTTTTCGAAAAAACGTGTCTAGACAACTTTAATTTTCAAAAGATCCTCTTTTGAAAATGCGATCGGAAGAAGATATGCAAATTCCCGTGGACTTTGCATATCCTCTTTCGAAAGCTCTTTGTAGTTTAGCCGTACCCCATGAATGGTGAACTCTCTGTAACCTGAGGTCTCTAAGGACGATGTGAGGACTTCAGTAACTCAGCAAGAGGTCAGGAGTCTCTAACAGCAGTGGGAGAGGTTCTGAGACCTGCAAGGGGCGGAATCATACTAGATATTCACGATGGCCCTTTCCGGCCTTAAAGTTCATGAGTTTATAATGGCAGGCAGTACCTGGTGCAGGCCGGGAGCGCCAGGAACCACAAAGGCTGAGAGACACAAAACTCCGGCAAATGCAGAGTCTGGGGTGTGCTGAGCAGAAGCACAGTTGGATCCCTAAGCCACCCCCTCTTTGGGGCTGCAGCTGGACCCAGGAAAGGAAACAGTGCCCAGGGATGGGACACAAGGAGGGGCAGAACTGACCAAAGTCTTTCAAGGCTGGAAAGCCCCAAGGGCCTGTCAGAGACTGAGGTGAGAACAGTTCCCCGCATCCGGAAGGCTGACATTGCTTATTGCATTAAGCCACCTCCCCCCGCCTAGGGAAGCGTGATTCTGGTTGCTATTAAGCCAGCATTGCCTAGTGGGTAGGGCACTGGACTGGCCGTTAGGAGAGCTGGCGTGTATTCCCAGCTGTGCCATGGCCCAGCTGGAGAACCAGGAGCAAATTGCTTCATGTCTGTTTCCCTCTTTGCTTTGCCCGTGTTGACTGTAAGCTCTTTGGAGTTGACTCTTGCTCGGCGTTCAGACAGCACCTCACATAAGATGGCCCTGACTTCAAGTGGGGCCTTTTGGTACCACTCTGCCCTAGAAAACCACCCCCCGGCCTGGACAATGGTGGGGACTTCACGCCACGCAATACAGACCATGACAAAGTGGCCAGGAAGAACGGGGCTCCCTCTCACTGCCTATGGGATGGGTTGGTTTCTTTCCTTCACACTTTAATGTGAACTGACTGCCGGGGGCCAGTGCCGGACTCAGTAGTCTTCTCTTTATCTGCAAAATGGGTACAGCGTGGGGCAGCAGCCATCCCCACACCAGCCAGGCGTGCGGGAGGGCGTTCCACTAGGCAGGGGCATCACCAGGCTTTCTGCAGGGCAGTGCCAGGGGGCGTGCATGAGGGCTGCCCACTTTCCAACAGCACAAAAGTGAACACCCTTGTCCTGCCCCCTACCCTGAGGCCCCGCCCCCCCTTCTTTGAGGCCCTACTCCCTCCAGCCTCCCTCCT
>JANRFK010004893.1:7097430-7110592 GCA_030068395.1 Apalone spinifera | reverse complement strand
TCCTGTTTGTGTTCCCTGCAGAGTTTGCTTGGATAACTTCTCTTCGCTGGTAGCCTCCATGCCTACCCAGGAGAAGACATTTCAGGCTCTGGTCTTGTGCTTTTCAACAGACGGCACATTGCTGTGCATCAGTGCTGTGTGTTACAACATGATCCCCATATAGGCAGGAATCATAACTCTAGCGTTCGATACCTGTTTATGCATGGGAGCGTCTGGGTTGTTTCTGCTGGGCATCCATCTAGGATTACTCTCTTGTAAGGTTGACTCATTTGGTGTTTCGCATTTCAGCTTGTCAAGGTCGGTGGCAGAAACGTGTAGCATTTGAGTCATATTTACTTCAAACTCCTCTTCCTGCAGCAACTTGATTCCCTATTTATAGGCACGCTTGAAAGGAGTTTCTGCTGTAAGCCAAGTGTGGATTTCACGTTTCACAAGAACATTCGCCATTTCATGATGATTTAACGACTGCTGCTCAGTAGCATGGGCGGGACTTCCTGTTCTGCTCCTTCAAAACCTATGGAGGAGGATCCCTCCTTGGCTTGAGCAGCCAGTGTTGCTTTGCTGAAGGGTCTCCTTTTGTGGGCAGTATCTGACACAATCTCACAACAGAGGATCACACCCCTGGCTGTAAGCAAACGCTGTGCAGGACTACTTTTCACCCGGCTCCAAAGTCTGTTTTGAAATTTGCTTTTTGTCCATCTCTCTCAAATATCAAACACTAAATTAGAGATGTTAAAACAATTAACTGGTTAACTAGCATCGTTTAACCATTTTAACTGAGGTCCTTCCGCTGGCCCAGCCGTGGCCATGGGATCCTGCCGCCTGGTCTGCTGGCCCCTTAATGGCTGGTGTGGCTCTGGCCCAGTGTAGAGTTTACTGACAAGAGCCAGTTAACTAGTAAGCATCTTGGTAAACGTCTTGCTTACCCATTAACTGTTTAATATCCCTAACGCTAACCGGTGATAGCATCTTAGTCTAGAAATGTAAGACGACTGAACTGTTCCTGCATCCTCATGAATGCATTTTGCTTTTGTTTCTTTGCAAGTTGCGCTGAAAGTGACGTGCTTTTGAATCAGGGCTGCATTTTGTGGCACGACGGCCATTGTGGCTCTTCGGCTGGGCATCTCTTCTTTCTCCTCCAATTGCCTTCAGTTTTAATGCAAGCTAATCTGGTCTGTATCCTGTGCTTATTATGCCTTGCCATGTATTTTTAATTAGAGGCATGTCTGCTCATTAGCACTCCCATTTGGGAAGTGTGCTTCACTGGCCCTGCAAAAAAGCCATTATTTTTTGCAAAGCCAAGTCTGTGCCTTGCAATAACCTTGCTGTAGCTTGGTTATCAGCTACTGCACAGATCATTCCAGCTGTGATTATTCTGTTTGTGAATCTGACCAATCCCCATGGCTTCGCTTGATTAGCTCTATGACATAACCATCAAGAGGCACATCACATGGCAACTAGTTACTTGTAAAGACAACACGCTTTCCCCAGTGACCTTCCTGCCAGTGTCATGGCATTCTTGCCAGGTTTGAACGACTTGTAGCACTTGGCAGTGCATTACTATAATTACTATAGGTCTTTGATGCTTCTGGTCCTGCCCAAAGAAACCACACCCAGGTTTTCAGCCTCCCTACACTCTCGGTTGCTTCCAGTAGATTGCGTGTACACACACACACACACACACACACACACACACACACACACTTTCCCTTCCAGATTCCGAAGGACGTTATTCCGAAAAAACAAGGAGCGAGTCTATACAGTGAGCCATTATTTCGAAATAATGGTGAGCTGGAGGACTTCTTACTCCGACTCCTGTAATGCTCATTTCATGAGAAGTAAGGGAAGTTGATGGAAGAGTGTTCTCCCTTCGACTTCCTGCTGTGTAGACAGCACCAAAAGTCAAGTTAAGGTACTTCAACTTCAGCTATGCAATTGACGTAGCTGAAGTTGTGTAGCTTAACTCGACTTTAGCCCACAGTGTAGACGGGAAAAGAGTAAGCTAACTCCTGACACCATATAACAACAATGTGATATGGAGGAAAGCTGTATCACACTACATGGTTCTGGGGTACGCCAGGGCTGGGCTCTGGCTAATGCTCCAAAGAATTAGGAAATGATCGTCCTTTGGCCGGAGCAAAGGACTAGGAGCCAGGAGCTCCTGAGAGCTAATCCCAGCTCCCTCTGGGGCTACGGACAAGCCCAGTGTTGTTGACTCCTGCAAATCTCGCTAGAGTTGGTATTTTTTCTTCAGGCCCCGGATTCCGGAGTCATGTGATGAGACTGGACCTTAAACTCTTGACAGCGTTCTAGTTGGGAACAGCTGTCGTCTACCTTAGAGATTACTACAACGTCTTAGGTAGGAGTCTCCTCTCCTTCCAACACCTACACAGCAAGCCTCAGGGAGCCAGATGCGGATCTCCACACTCAACCCACCCTCCCAACCCAATAAATACCATCATGGTTACAGAGCTAGCTGCCCCTCTGTCCCCTTCTTTGAGCTTTCCTGGGGGAATGCTGCAACTTTCCCATATTTAGACTGGCTCCTTTGTTACAGTGCCCTGAATATCCAACGTGCTTGTCTAGCAGGTCCGACTGGCTTCAGCACCCTGCGGGTCTTCCCTTCAGGGGACTATAACAAGCAGTGCCCAGAGACCAGAGAGACTGTGTAAAGCAGTGAGAGGCAACCCAATCTCAGGCATGAGTGGCCCTCCGCCATCTCGGTGGGCTGCAAGACTGTCGTAACCAAGCCCATCTCCCGGGTAGGGTAGCTGTGCTAACGGCGCTGGCGTGCTAGAATTTGCAGGGAATGCCAATGGAACTGCAGCAGCAGTTTGACGGGAGGCAGAGGGAGCACCCGTCTCTCACAGTCAATGTTGTGAGCAAGCAGCCCGCATCTCACTTCCCGGGCCCTTGCTTGACGTGCGTGTCACTTTTGTAACAGCAGCAGGAAAAAAAACCCCAACGTGAATGGAAAACTAGACAATGTGGCAGCCCTCCGCATGGGCCACAGCAAACAAAACGTCTCGTGGGCCACACAGAGAGCCCCAATGGGCCGCAGGTTGCCCACCACTGCTGTGAAGCCTTGTTTACATGAGCAGTAGGAAGAAAGCAGCTAGGGAAAAGGGATTTCAAAAGAACCGTTTCTGTTACCCACCACCCTGCCCTCCTGTGGTGTTGACACCACATCAGACACCGTCCCCAGCCACTGCCTGTGTCACACCCTCCAACAACAATCACCTTCTCCGTGAGAGGGGAGCCCTGAGATCCAGTTCTTTCACCCTGCACTGCCGGAGAGCAGGCACATCATCAAAGCTAACACTGCTGGCATTGCCCCTTACCGACTCTTGAACCCCTTTTCCTTCCTGCCTGTTTTTCCAGACAGCCCCGGTTGAGTTAAATCAACACCGAAAACACCCCCACAACCAGACCCACGTACACAGGGCCGTTCCAACTCCATCACACACATCGTCAGCTCTAAAACATTTCCCCTGCAAGATGAGTGGTCTACAGAGGATGGGAAAAGGTGCGGCTTTCCCAGCATGCGTTTGGGGCAAGCACCTCATTTTGCTCGTGGCTCACCACTCACAAGTGCAGCAGAAATACTATATATTTATGCTGCTACCATGCTTTTTGCACCCCACCTCACCAGGCACGCTTTACACATTACTGCTGGGAGGAGGCGGAGGCATTGCTTAGTGGTGTACGGGCTTGTGAGTGCGCAGCAGCAGGAGGCAACGTGGGTGAGGGAATATCTCTTCTTGCCCGTGAGAAAGCCACACACAGCTCTTCCGTGGCTCAAGCTGACCCAATAAAAGCTATGACCTCACCCATCTTGTCTCTCTTGTATGCTGGGACCGGCCTGGCTACAACCACACCGCCCACATGTATTAGACAGAGGTGGCGCCCCATTTGCTTCATTTCTGTTCAGCTTTCGGTTCTGCATCTGGGCAGGGCCCCAAAGAGGGCTCTGAGGGAAAACGCTCCTGAACTTGCCATACACGGCGCTCCATCCTGTGACGGTCTTTCCACATGCGCCTGGTCCAGGCCTCTCCACGCCCAGGAGGGCTGTAAAAACCCTACGCGCAGGAGTGGACAAATGCTCACATAAGCCACACAATCCGACGCCTGCTGCCGGCCCCATTTCTGAAGCCACTAACCACAGCCTGTCTCTTCGTTCCTGTGTACTGCCCACCCCCGTTTGCCTGGGCTGTGGGAAAGCAGCTCAGGCTTGCGGCATACTTGGTCAGAGAGGATAGTCGCAAGCCCAAGGCAATCAAGAAGTGTTGTCTAAGCACGAGGCACGCGCCCTGTCTCACACGCAGACTAAACACCAGTAATTACTCTCTGCAGTAACCTTCCGCAGGCGCTGAGGGCTGGTATTTACAGCGGCACACGCAGCAGAAACTGACAGGCGAGGGCTTTGTCTCTCTGTCAGGAGGGGCTGGTGCCAGCCGGCACAGGTGGCTGAGAACAGCTAGGCAGCCCCATCCCCTCCCAGCAGGGGGAGTGGAGCAGCCACACCCGCCCTGCGGTGCCGGCTCCGAAGCGGGCAATCTTTTCCCAGCACCCGCCTCACTCGGGGGCGTTTGCTGGTGCTTTCATCCCAGTCACGTGACACGGGACCCACGGGAGTTGCGTCATCCCCACACAACACAATTACCCAACTTGAGCACATGTGTGTGATTGGAGGGGGGGGGGGGGGACAATCTGAGGAAAGGGGTGGGCCGGGCTGGATGGGGAATGTTGAAAAGTGTCACTTAGCTAATTGCCAGCTCTGCCCGTGTCAGGCAGGCGTGTGTTGTCAGGAGCCTGAACTCTGTGTATCCGTGTGTGCCCCTCTCCTTCTCCCGCCCCGTGGATGTTTTGACAGGAGCTGCGCAGACGAACAGGCTGTGCTGTGCGGTGCTGGCAGTACCACAGGCAAATGTCTCCCTGCCCCCTGGCGAGTCTACGTACGCGACGGGGTAGCATCTCCCCCATCAGCTGCTGCCCCTGATGTACAGGGGGACGGGGTGCGTTGGGATATGTAAAAATGAATAGGGGTCTGGGATAGTGTTAAGGGATCAGCCACAGCAGGCGTTGCCCTTTAAACATGTTTTCCCCCTTTGTCCTGCAGCCTTGAAAGACAGTTGCTCTGAACAGCGTCTTGTTTTGTCTTCACACTTGTTTTGTACAAGCCCGGTCAGGGTCAGCGTTCTTTCCCTCTCCCTATAAGCTGCTGATTCAGAGAGTATGTAATGCTGATTTAACTGAAAACCAGTGAACAGGTATAATTGTATTCATCAGCTGCTTATTAATATTCATGGTATGGGAGTTAACATTACTAGATAAGGTTTTGGGGAAAGTAGTAATAAATAAAAAGGTGTAACTGATGCCAAACTGTTGCCACTAGGAACGTTGTGTCGGAGGTCTGCGGTTAACATGTGTGGGCACTAAAGCCGTTCCATTTACCCCATCCACTCCTGAGTCACCTGTTTCTTCTCTAACAGGGAAATCCCCCAAAACAACCCCATGCAAAATAAAAAACCCAAAGCAACGTGTTCTAGTTGAACAAAATGTTTTGTAGCGGCAAGAAAAAAAAAAGGTCCCGTTTCAGTTTGAACCAAACGGAAAGGTTTCTTGCAGATTTTCCATTTCTCTCTCAGCTCTGGTGGGCACAACTCCAAAGGCCCAGGGAGAAAAGCCTACCATCAAGTAGGTAAGCAAGCCGTACGCTGGGCTGAGCGGGAAAGCCGTAATTATTACAAGGAGAGCACAGAAACGGCTAGAGAGACCAGCTGAAGTAGTTGTCTCTGTTTTAGGTGCCCTGTTAAGTGTAAAGACAATCGGACACAGTCCTAACGCAGCTAAAAAGGTCTCTGGCGTCACGTACAAGGCCTTGCGGAGAGGCTGGGGGAGCCTTGTTGGCTGCACGCATGAGGAAAGAGATGCTCAAGAGGGGATGCAGTAGAGGGGTGCACAGGCCTGACAGCTTCTGGAGAAGCAAAGCCAGTTCAAGAAGGGAGCATGCCAGGAGCAGAGAAGGGTGAACATTTAAACCAAATGCCTGCATGGAGAGCAGGAAACAGCCTGCCAAAGGCAGCAAGACGAGTTGCAAATGGTCATGTCCTGGGAATAAGGGCAAGGCTCGGAGCAGAACACAAGCTTACAGGGCCAGCAAGGTAGGCGGGGGGCTGGAGATGGGCTGCAGTCCCACTATTCCTAAATGAACAATAGGCTAAGCGTCCCTATTACCGTGTCGGAGAAATGTGTCTGTCTTCGCTCGCTCGTGTGTGCATGCATCGCAGAGCAAGAGACAACACACACGGACTGAGCTCAAGTGTTCACCCTGGTCTTCCCAGGCCATTGCAGGACACTGCGTGGGAGACAGTGAAACAGCTTTAACAGGCAGCTCTTAGTTAAATACTTCAAAGGAATGGAGGAAAAAAAATAAGCCTGCAAGGCTTTCTGTGGGAGAAAATCTCATTCCACCTCCTAGTCGGTTCTGCGTGGGCAGTCACCGCCGCAGTTAAGCCTGTAATTCCATTTATACCCTCAGACACCACTGGTGTCCAGGAAATTTTCAATCTTAAATCCAGGAAGGTGGTTTCTCCCTCTCCCAGAAAATTCTCAACATTGAAGGCCTTCTGAGAGGAAGAACAAAACCCATCTGTGGAGTTAACATACTATCTCTGTTTTCCCCGGCCCTCTGCAATTCCACCACACACACAGTGCCTTGCTCTCCCCCAGAAAAGATCAGTGACTCATATATAGACTAGGAGGACCCTTCTAAAGTTCAGCTAGGCCGTACCATGTCTCTTGTTGATGTAGGGTTAGGTCAGCAGCTCTGCTGAGAAAATACACATTCAAACGAAGAGCCCCTCTACACAGCATCCAGCAGCAAAGTTTGCATGACACGTTGCTCTCCTGCAAACCCCAGTGACTGTTCCCAGATCCCCGTGACACATGCCTTGCTAAAACCTCTGTACAGTCTCGACAAAATGGGACAAAAATGTCCTTGGTGTACAAGTGCTGGTGTCAGCAGAAATTACACCAGGGATGAATCTGGCCCAGTTGTTTCTAACCCATAGCTTAAAACCAACATACACTGGCCAAACTCCAGCCCCACCACACACATGGGCTTCACTACCCCCTGAGATGCTGTCAGTGTTCCTCCAGCCCTTCTGCAAAGCACATCTGTAGGCACAGCACGGCAGCTGCGCTCTTCAGGGAAGTTTCACATACGCACTTGCTGCATGTCTATTTGTTCCACGAGGATTGGGACCGGGAAGAAACTGTGCCACAAATCGCACTGCTGGTGTGCTGGCTGCAGATAGGTGTGTGTGTGGGGGGGAGGAAATGGTGTGTGGAGCTGAATCTGATCCCGCCCACTTTTCCAAAAGCACCATCCCTTAGCAGAAGGTTCGTTCGAGCTGGCACAAAGGACAGGTCTTTGCCATTTAACCAGCTCTTTGCAGCAGGTCACAAATCCAACCCACCATTGGGTAGAAAGTTCCAGGGGTAAATAACTTTTCCTTATTTACTGTCTCCACAGCAGTCAGGATTTTATAGACTTCTATCATATCCTTCTCTTAATCTCCTCTTTTCTAAGCTGACTTTAAGGGACTTTTCAGCTTATTTATTTGTTCCCATAACGCAAGAACGAAGGGTCCCCAAATTAAATTAATAAGCAGCCGTTTAAAGGAAACAAAAGGAAGTTTTTCTTCACGCAACACAGAGTCAACCTTTGGAACTCCTTGCCAGAGGATGTTGTGAGGGGCAGGACTTTAACAGGGTTAAAATAAAAAGAGCTAGATAAATTCATGGAGGTCCATCAATGGCCAATAGCCAGGAATGGTATCCCTAGCCTTTGTTTGTCAGAGGATGGAAGTGAGCGACAGGGTGGGATTGCTGGATGGTTCCCAATTCAGTTCATTCCCTCGGGGGCCCAGCATTGATCACTATTGTAAGACAGGCTACTGGGTTAGATGGACCTTTGGTCTGACCCAGGATGGACGTTCTTATGTCTCTTTAATTAATTAGCTTCCCCTCCTTGCCAAGGTATCCAGAAGTGCAGTGGAACCAGACTGAATCCAGTCTGGGCAACCCTGTACATCCCACCGCTCAGGAGCAGCCTCGTTTCCATTCTCCTCCCAAACAGAAGACCCCAGAGCACAGACAGCTCCACGGCCTGGAAGCTTTGTTCAGAAAAAACACACTCCACTTCTGCTTCCCCGGAGCCCCCCGAGAGCCCAGTGCACCGCCGCAGCCTCACTCACGTTGTACAGCACTGTGGTCCATCCTTCCATGGTAATGCACTGGAAGACGGTCAACACAGCAAAGAGGATGTTGTCAAACTGCGTGATCCCATCATTGGGACCGATCCACTCCTTGCACTCGTAACCTGAGGGGCATCCCTGCACCCCACACGGATGAGGGGGATCCAGTTCTTCCAGTTCACCTGCAATCACACAAGAGCAATGCCCGGAGATCAGGGAAGTCACAGAGAAGCAGACAGAGCCCAGCCTGGGTACCCAGCAGAAGGCGAGGTGAGATGAGCATCCCGCCGTGTTAGTAAAGCTCTCACATTTGGGAGTCATTAGGCTACTGGAACGTTCATGGAATTCCAACCTGCACTGCCCTGATTTTCCAGTCCCCACCTCCCAGTTTGCTCCTGTCCTTTTGACTGCCAGTGCTCCATGAGTACATCTCCTTGATAAGCCAGCTCCAGGACAATTGCACCAGTTTCAATGCTCACTCCTGACCCAAAACAATGCTGGGCCTTCTGGCTTTGGTCCCCGAGCAGGGATGGCCGGCCACGTTAAAGTACGTCTGTATGTTTCTTCCCCTTCCCCACCTTGGACTTGGAGGAGGGCCCTTTCCTCTTTTGCCTGTCTAGAAAGCACCTCATGCACAGTGGCCGTGACTAATAGCCAGCGAAAGAGTTGGCTTTTCTTCTCCGTATTGAAGTATTGCCAACCCTCACGACATCACAGTGAGTCTCATGGTGCTTGGTGTTCTCCTTAAAGGCCCAGTTCCCAGAGTCCTATGGTTACTTGGGCATCCCAGGGGAAAGGGGATTACAAAGCTAGGTTCTGGCCTTTATAGTTGTGGAGAAAAGCTTGCGAATGTGGGTCACATGCACCCAGAAGAGGCAAAGACCCAAAGACAAGAAGAAGCCTCATCGGATTACCAGTATTCTTTTAAATCCGTGATTTGTATGCCAGTCTCGTGGGTTTGGGAACACCTCTAGCTGCCCGTGCTAAGTCTCAGGAATGGGAGCCCTCTCTTTAAACGAGCTCAGCTGGGTATGAAGACAAGACAGATACAGGTGGTGATTTTGATTGATAAAATCCCCTCATGACAATATCAGTCACTGGGCTTCGGACCATACGTGCACCTGTTATGGTCTCTGGGTGCTTTAAGAGCTGGCATTCTGGGAAACCGTTCTCCAGGAAGGACTGAGACCCAAAGTCATGTGACCAGAGACGCATCCTTTATAAGGGATCGCTTGAGTGCAGTGATCTGCTTTACTTCACTGTTACCCTCCCAGCCTGGTAGCAGGCTCACGGAGAGGAGGGCAGAGCGTGGCGTTCAGTAACCGAAGAGGGGAAATCACTGAGCCCTGAGCGCCCGCAAGAACATAGCCACGGGAAAGAGGAGTGAACCCTGCCTCAGATTCCAACCGGCACGGTGTGGGAACAGAATTTCTCCCCACCCTGCACTGGGGCCCAGTCTTCTCAGCCAGCAGGATGACAATTGTGTGCAACAGTCTGAAGTGTCCGTGCCACCATGCCCCCCACAGCGTGGCCTTATGACTTGCTGCAGCCCAGACTAGGCGAGCCGGGGCACCGTGCAGCAAGGCCACAGGGTGGCTCATGCACAGTCTACCTGCCCATCTGAGGCGGTGGGGGGGACAGGGAAGAGCATTGCTCCCCATGGTGCAACAGCCAGTGTACAGGGATGGAGTGGGAAGTGCGGCGGCAGCTGGCCTACCTGAATTGTTGGTGTAGCAAGCTCGGTGCAGTTTTCCACTGTAGAACTCCAGGCCAATGATGGCGAACATCAGAATGGCGAAAAAGAGCAGGAGGCCTATCTGGAGAAGAGGCACCATGGCCTTCATGATGGACTTCAGCACGATCTGTAAGCCTGGGGAAGAGGAGAGAGGACACAGCTCACCAGCCATCCCACCATCCTAACCCACAAAGGGAGCCAACGGCCGTGACCAGGCGAAGCGCAGAGTGAATAAACCTTTGCCAAGCAGGCTTCGCACATCGCCTCCTCCCATCTGCCACACCGATAAATGCCCAGCGTCGGTTTCTGGGGTTTTGTTCTTCTTTCTAAGGGCACATTCTGGAATTTCCACTGAGCTCTACAGATTTCTGCGCCAGGAGCCAGGGTAGAATGGGCAATAGAACCATAACAGTGAGGACGAGGGAGGGGAGCTTTGCCCGTAGAGGAGAATGAGCTAGTGATAGGACAATGGATTCAGGATGGGTTCTATTCCTGGCAGCGCCGCGTGACCACAGGCAAGTCATGTCACCTGCCTTTGCCTCAGTTTGCCCTCCAGCCCAGGACTGTCTTGTTAATTGAGACTGAAAACACTCCATGGCAGGGATCATCTCTTGCTTTGTGTGGTGCAGCAAGCACAACGGAGCTCTGATTCCAGTTGGGGCTTCTAGAAGCTGCTCTATAAAAACAGCCACTACCTGTCCAGATTTGCCTGCCAAGTGGGAACAGCAAAGTACGCCGGTAACACCACATTTGAACGTCCCACCACAAGGGATAGAAAATCCCAGCCAGGCCCCCCTGCAGAGACATGCTGGCATGCCACATTTTGTGACCGGAAAAACCCCATGGCCAGCCACCAGTGTCCATGCACAGTATCTGGTTTGTGCCTCCAAGTGCACACACACATTTGTGCCTGCACAACAGGGCAGGTCACATGCTGCATGGCTCCCCTGTCGTGTGCGGCTTTTGGCTGCTGCCCTCTAAACATCCTTCCCGGAATGCCCTTTGGATAGCAATGGGGAAAAGCCAGAGGGAAAGCAAAGCGTTGCCCCGAGCACTTTGTAGGAGGGGAGGTTTGTAAGAGTTTCCCCACTGACCTGCTGCTCGTTGATGGGTCTGGAGCAGCCCTGGCAGCTGTGCCAGGAGCCCAGAAGGATGTAAGCCAAATGCAACTGGGTGTGTTCTCCACACCCAGCTCTCTCACTGCTTGTAACAGGTTCAGTCTTGTCTGTGCACCCCTTAGTGGCTGAAAGGGTTTGGGAGTGACCCAGGCCCGCCCACTCCTCTGGGTCCCGGCCCAGGGATCCTATAGGTAGCAGTTACCTGCCCAGTTTCAGAGTCCACAGTTCTAGTCGTGTCCCTGGACCACTTCCCCGGGATGCCATCTCATCCTAGCCCTTCTCTAGGGCCTCGTTGCAAGTTCCCCTTGTCCGGGGGTCCTCAGCGTAGCTGCCAGCTAGCCCTGTGCCTAGCTCTGCTTAGCTGCAAGGGACCTGCTCCCACTCAGAGCTGACCAAGGTGCTGGTGTTCCCAGAGGTCTGCCTCAGTCAAGCTCCAGGTTGGAATTACCTAGCCTTCACTAGCAGCCCCTTATATAGTAGCCTCCATACTTTGATTGGCTACAAAGCAGGCTGCCTCTCTACCCTGCTCGGAGGACTTCTCCACTGCCCCGCTTCTGGCCAGGGTGCTGAAAGGCTCTGTCTGCCCCATCACACAGCTCCTCGCTCCTGACCTGTTCTCCCAGCTCAGGGCTCTCCTGAGCAGGGGCCTCAAGGGCCACGTTGCTGTCACATTCAAGCAGATTTTGTCCCGGGGAAAAGTGCCAGACCTAGAGGGGACAGATGAGGGGCACAGACAAATCTCTCCCACCGCAGCTCTGCGACTGTGCCACCACTCCGCTCCTGGCCGCTCTCTCAAGGCTCTCCACCAGAGAACCCCTTGCGGTGACATGGCCTCTGGACACTAGAAACTGGGCCGGGACCATCTTACACAGACCACGGACCAGCTCTGAGCCAGAAACTGAGACCACCCAGGGGCCCAGAGTGGAAGATGTCACATCCCTGCGACCCTAAAGCCAGGCCCGTGAGGTCTCTCTTCAGAAGGGAGACCCCTTCCTAGCCCCTACTGATGAACGAGCTGTACGTTCATAGCACAGAAGGGATCCCTACACCTCCCTCTGTGTAAAGGGGGGAGAAAAGAATTCTCCCCCCCCAATACAATGTGCCCCTGGAGGGACCTACACACTGCCTTCTCGTGCCACCTGTGTGAGAGCAACACCGACACTCTCCTCAGCACGTCATGTGGCATTGCAGCCTGGTGAGGGTGGGGGCTGCCTCACCCAGATTTGTCCCAATGGCCTGGCCCAGCAGCCTCCACTCTGACAGGCGGACAGCAGAGCCAAACCTGTGCAGGGCTGCGACCCTGGTGTGCCACGTTCCACCACCCGGGGTGGGGAGGAGCCGTGAGGACCACCCTGCTGCCGCAGGCGAGAGCTGATCACGCTCGCTCTAACGCCATCACTACCCTGGCATCCCCTCAGGGGTGATTTTTTTGGAAAGGGCAGGGGGTCAGCTTCAGCATTTGCCCCAGGCCCCCAAGCACCAGGCCCCCAAACGCCTCTGTGTGGCCCTGATCTGAAAGGTGGGCCCCAAATCTCTGTACACTGAGTTTACCCCTCTCCCTTCCATGTGGTCAAAGGCCCGTCTCCTCTGGAAATCTGGGCGAGGAAGCACTGCTCCCTGGTGGAGAACACAGCAGGGGAAGTCACAGTCTGGCGGAAGTCCAGGGGCATGTTGTCGTTGACTGTCATAAGGCCCAGAATTCGCCCTCTGTCTCCAGTGGTGGCCTGCGAGTTTCCCCGTGCCCGAGGGACACCCCTGAGTCATGCGCACTGTCAGCGAGCAGGACAACTTACTGGGAATGCCTGAGACGAGCTTCAGAGGCCTGAGCACACGCACCGCCCTCAGGGTCCGCAGGTCCACATGGGTGTTGAAGTGCGTTCCAGCCGTGGCCAGGATGCTAAGGCCAGACAAGGAGAAAGCAGAGTTATCGCCACGGAGACCTGGCCGTGCGAACACAAGAGGCAGGCGCCGTGACCAGGCTCACCTGGCCCACAAGTCAGCACCGACTGCGGGGCTCTAAACTTAGCAGGGCTCATGGAGAGGTAAAG
>JANRFK010004893.1:7051147-7064230 GCA_030068395.1 Apalone spinifera | reverse complement strand
GGAGTTAGGATACAGGGTGGGGGAGGGGGCACCTTGACATCAGCGCCCTCATCTCCCACCCCTGCCCAGAAATCAGGGGGCTCCTGAGGGAGCAGCTCCAGGCAACGGGCAGGAGATGCACAGCAGCGGGGGGAGGGAAGCTGACGTGCCGGCACTTTTGGTAACAGTCTCTTGTCCAAACCAGTCAGGATCTCCTGTCGGGCTCCAAGATCTACCGGTAGCTCCGGATTGACTGGCTGGTGGCCACTGCTGTAGAGGCTCATGCACCAGGCTCCAAAGGTCCCAGATTTGTTTCTGCTTGTTGGTGTTACAGGAGCATGGTGGGGCAGGCTAGAGAGGTCTGGTGGTGCCTTGCCATGTGGACCCACTAAGCCAGGCAGCTGTCTAGCAATTAGGGTTCAGCATTAGCTCAGAGCGCTAATTAGGCCCAGCTGAGTTCCGTTAGGCTCAGCACGTTGCACAGAGGAGAGGCTGGGCGACTCCCCTGGGATGAACCCAGCAGGGAGGGGCTATCAGGGAGCTCTGGGGAGCCACAAGTGCCGGCCCGTATGTCTGCGTTGGAGCTGGCTCGCGGGAGCGCTGCACGGCAGGAAGGGAGCAGCCAGGGACTTCTGCCAAGTGTGCGCCACTTGAGTTACAGCAAAACTCTCGCCCCAGCTCTGACAGGGAGGGATGGTGTGTTAAACCAGAGCACCGGCCATCTCCTCTCCTCCAGCTGCCCGCCCTCTGGCCCTGACATGCACTGTCTAGCTACAGGAACATGTGCTGTGTAGCCACCCCGGGGCATGGCTCTCCCGCAGCCCCTCCCCAGACCCTGCCACCCCTCCTGCTAAGCCAGGACCCTCAATCATGCACCTGTGTGCCCCCCGCACTGCCTCCCCTGCCAATCCACCTCAGTGCGAGCCTGCGCCCCCTGGGCTGGTGAGCACGGACCGTCCCAGCAGGGGGATGGCTCTGTGGTCTGAACACACACACGCTGGCGAGGGATCCTGCTGAGACCAAACGACTCATGGCTACCCTGAAACCGCTGGCTTGGGGCGGTTGTGACGAGGAAGAGGCAAAGTCCCGTGGGAAGCTTTGAGCAGTAGGCCAGACAGACCTTGGACTGGGCTCCCATTCTGCAGTGAGCCCACTCAGAAAGCCGCGCCCCAGAACGACTTGTAGGACAAAGCAGATGGGCTGCTCTGCTTTACTCCAGCTGGAGCTTTTTCACGGCCTGCCGCTTTGTTCCCTGCTCAAACCAGGAGATCGCAATCATGCCTGTCCCCATAGCCAGCTCTGTCCTACCCCGGGACACATCTGGCCAACCACATCTCACAGGGCATCCTGTAGTTCTGAGAAGTCCAAAAGGGCTTGTAAGCTGCAGGCCAACTTCACGTGAGGCCAGATGCCCCAGGTGGTGGGTGGGTGAGACTGCAGAAGTGGGAGGACCTTCAAAGCACTTTGCTCTTGCTCCCACCCGCGCCCCCTTCTTACCCAGCGTCAGCTGGCTGCTCTTCTACCCAGGGGCTGACATGCACATGTGGAGCCAGGACTGACCTTGGCTGAGGGCTTTGGAGGGACAGAGATTCCTGACCCTCTGGGGGTGGTCTAAGACCTGAGCAATTTTCAGGGCACATCCCTCCACTTCTGCTGCTCTGTGGCAAGGGTGAGCAAAGACCGGCTTTCAATCCATGTCTGCAGTGACCTCACCAAGGGGAGCGACGGCAAAAACTCGGACTGCTGCCTCCTGCTCCCGAGAGGAGCCAGTGGGGGTCAGAGGAGGAATGAGACAGGCCACTCACTGGAATGCATGGCTGATCATTTAATATCGCCGTGTGGGGCACAGGAATTCACGGCCACAAAGCCACACCCTGGTACCTGCTCCATGGCAGCATGAATCACACCCCTTGCTCCAGAGCGTATCCTGGTCTCTCCTGCGGTCAGGCAGGGGGGCTACCGCATGCTGCACTACCCAGTTGGGTGCTGCGGAGGGGAGCAAGTCTCCTAAACAGGGGTTCTGCCAGTGGCAGGGTGCTGGCTTGGCAGGGGGGCTGAGTGCTGGGGCATGTCCTCCATCCTCAGATGAAAAGCAATAGAGAAATCCCTGGTGGCAGCACCCCTCCAGCGGAGCCTGTGCTGAGCTCAGGCGGAACATTTGCCTTGCGGGGGAAGGGGGCACTTCCTGCACTTGCAGGAAGTGACGGAAACACTCAAGACGTAACCAGCCAGGTACCAAAACGTTTTCCCAGGGGGCTTTATACCAGCTTTGCTTTCCCTTCCAGGCTCCTGTTAAGGCCGCACGTTGCTTTGTCCCCCAGCAAACTTCCAGCGATTGCATGAGAAATAGTATTTGGACAGGAGCCACTGGCCTGTTTTGGGTGTTTTGCTCCATTTTCCTGAAAACCTGTGAGCAATTAGCACCAGTTCAGAGCAAACAAGCGCGTTAGCAGCGCTGCTGCAGCGAGCGCGACAGGTCCCTAGGCGCAAGAGCCACTCGCCGAGACGGGGAAATAAGGGGCTGGCTGGCAGCACTGGAGTCTCTCTCCCCGCCGCGGGGCGCCTTTCACCCTGCCAAGTGGTGCTTGTTCCCTCTCACTCCCCTCCTTTCGGAGCCAGACGTTCAGTGCCTCTCACTCCTTCCTACAATCTTTCAATCTGATTATCCCGGGCTGGAAAAATCCAGATGGAAAAACCAGGTCGCTCGGAGAGACGCAGGAGCCAGACGGAGACATGAACGCCGCGGCTGAGGCATGAGAGTGGGACAGGGAGCAGGGCAGAGGCTGGTAGGGCAGTGCCCTCTAATCTTGGTCACTAGGCTGAGCCCGTTCCACTCAGAGGGGAGAAGGGGTGTGTAGAATGACACAGAGAACTGGTGCCCAGAGACACCGGGGGCAGCTTTCCAGAGCCCAGCATTGGCCGGATTCTTCCCCAGCTGAAGTCACAGGGAGTGTCACTCTTGACTTCAAAGGGAACCAACTGAGGTCAATACCCCTCTCTTTTGGGGATCCCACTCTGACGGCCCAACCGGGAGCGGCTCTTGCAGCAAGCGCAGGCATTCGCACTGACATTGAGCCCTGCAGGCAAGGATCTATGGCCTCCACAGGCCCCACGCCGCCAAGCCGGAAAGGGCCGCTTTGTTCAGCCCCACTCTGTACAAAGGAGGTGGGGGGCTTGGACAAGTTACCAACCAAGCCCTCAAACGGGTCAGCGTTGGGTGTTCCTGCTTTGGCATCTCCCCTTCCTCCAGGGCCGCTGCCACTGAACGAGCATCCCCGAGTAAGCCGGCCCAGCCACCTTCCTTCCTTCTGATCCGGGGAGTCAGTAGGACCAACGCTTTCAAAAGCCGGGTGGTTTCCATGTTCAAAGCCGAGTGGGTTAGGTACACCGTGCATGACACTTTCGCCCGACAGCTCAGCAGTGCTGAGTCCCGCAATTCCAGCTGGTGTCAGTGGCCACTTCAGGAGGGGGCGGGGGGTTGGTTTCAGGGGGAAAAAAAACCTTTTTCGAAAAACTGTTCTTCCTTAAAAAATGAGGTTTATATGGTTTTTCAAAAAAGGGGGGGTTCCCCCAAAAAATCTCACATCCAGACTACTTTCACTTTCAAAAGACCCGCTTTTGAAAGTGAGACTGGAAGAAGATATGCAAATTCCTCTTTCAAAAATAAAGTGTAATCTAGACATAGCTTCAGAGAACGGGGCTTGGGGTCTCTCCGTTTTGTTGGAAACATCCTGACTTAGAGAACACTTTGGAAAACTGGGCAGTAAGTGGCCTAGAAGTCCCCAAATTCCTCTGCCACTCCCCCTCCCCCAAGAGAGAGCAGAGTTGGAAACAATTAGCAAAGAAAGAGAGGAGATTCAATAAACATTAAAATCAGTCTGCCAAGGAAGTGATGATCCTCACAGCTCAGAGTGGGAGACCCCAGAAGACGTCCTCTCTCTCTCCCCCTTCTTCCCTTCCATGTTAGGTGTCTAATTATACCTATCCACCCAACATGCACCGTAAGACTTGCCTCCCTCTGAGCCTGGTAATGAAAGCCTGTCTCTCTCCTGCTCTCTCATTTTACCTTCCTCTAACTCCTTGGATAAGATCATTAGGGACATGATAAAAATAGGTTTTCTTATTGATTTATCTCCTTTATCCAATGCTCTCTCCCTTGAAAAGTTGACTTGTTTCCTTAGCAACTCAGCTAATTCCAGCCGTGTGGCACACCTGCCGGTTGTTAATTTCCTTCCTGGTGAATTTCAAGCTGGGGAAGGAGATGAGAGACCAGTGGCAGCCGTGTTGACTTGTTCTGAGTCACCGCGCCAGGCAGCAATCGTCTCAGGCTTCGGCAACAATGCACCCTTCTGCCCCGCCCCAGCTCTTCCCTGTCTTGGGAGCACCTCC
The DNA here is from genome assembly GCA_030068395.1 of Apalone spinifera. Classification (NCBI taxonomy): domain Eukaryota; kingdom Metazoa; phylum Chordata; order Testudines; family Trionychidae; genus Apalone; species Apalone spinifera. Next base: position 7,059,862 of record JANRFK010004893.1, on the reverse strand, counting down.
CTAGGTCCCGACCTGGTCTTGCTTGAGCCATAAATCTGTCACAGTGGGGTGGTGCGGCAGGGCAGAGCCCTCTTCCCCCCTCAGCTACTGAATTCCATCAGGGCGATGGAGGCAGAACTTTTCTGCAGTCACCATGTGGGGGGAAGAGCTAAGCAGAGCAACAGTAGGGCGAATGGAGCTCATTGCTTTCTCCTAGAAGGAGCGGCCAGCTGAGGGATATGTGTGTCGAGGGAGCAGCCTATATGCTACCAGAGGCTGGTCACAAGGGAGAGAGCGTCTCCACCGACGCCAGATCGGGAACAGGTCTGTCTGGGGTAAGAGCGAAAACCAGATTCACCCAGCGCCTACTGCTTGTGCAGAAAGCCTGCCCAGATCCACGCCCAGAAGGAGGACTCATGAGTCTGACTGACCGCAGGCTGATGAAAGAGGCCCAAGTGGCTGGATGGGACACACATCACACCCTGACTGGAGGCTGCAGAAAGCCTCCGCTGATTCACCCGCAGCGCCTGACACTTAGGGACCTGAGAGCAGTGGGCTCATGCTAGCTCCCTCGCCCCTCCAGCCGTCGGGAATGAAAAGAGGCTGAGAGGAGGGTGGGCCAGGGAGCTGGGATACAGCTAAGCAGCCATGGTAGCCTCGGCCTTGTAAACCAGTGGTTCCCAAACATTTCGGCATCATGCCCCCTTTTTGATTTTAGAGAAACCCTCACGCCCCCTTCCCCCCCCAAAATAGCAACAAAACTTGTTGAGCAAAAAAAAAAAAAAAAGAGGAACTGACCAGAGCAGCAAAATTTGATGGGGGGGGGGGGGCTGGGTTGCCTCGCGCCCCCCCAGAATTTCTTCATGCCCCCCCAGTTTGGGAATCCATGTTGTAAAAGAAAGCAGCTGGTAGGGCAGGAAGTCGAGTCTCAGATAGAATTTACGACACTGCCTCACCAATGATCCACCAGCCCTGCACTCAGGGAACCAGCTCCCAGGCTTCCGAGAAACTCAGTCTCCACCTTCTTTGTGAGGCGCCGCAAAGTGCCCTCTGGCCCCGTTGGCATGAAAGAGCCCAAAACACAGTGGGGGCGGGGGCTGTCCCAAATTCAGCCCAGAGCTTTGCCAAGCTCCCACTTGACTGACCCTGCCAGGGAAAGAAAAGGGGGCGCAAGAGAGCGAAGAAGCTTTTGTCAGCATCTAGGGAAGTTCGTCTTTAGTCCATGCTCTGAGCGCTGGGGTGTCCAGAACAGTCTCATAAATGCGCTCAGTCCTGTGGCCTCTGTCCGCTTCAAGTCCGGCTGAATGCTTGAAAGAAAACTGGGCTTCTTCTAGAGCGACGGCCCTAGCCCTCGTACCCACCATGCCGACTGCCATTGGGAACGCAAACAGGCCGAATCCTGAAAGTGCTCGAGGCCTATATCTTCTAAGGCAAATATTTATATAATGCATGGGAGGGGGGTATGTGCATTTGATTCATGTCTCTTTACAGGGAGGAGCTGCAGAGCCAGAGCGAGGCCTGCTGGCCCCTAAGGGATGGCCACATTCACACTGCCACCGGCTGCGCAGCACTGGATGGGCTGTGAGCTTTGTGGGCCCAAGCGCCCACAACTTGTGTGACCCCCAACTTGACTGGCAGGGCTCCAGGAGCTCCTGATTGGTCCAGGCACGCTATTAAGCTGGGTGGGAACATTAGGAAGGTGTCTGGGCAACTAGGTGGCTCCTAACTTGCCTGCTGTACCAGATCCTGCACCTTCGCCTTGCTTTGGTTCCTGGTATCCAACTCCAGCTGTGACCCTTGGGCTCAGCTCTACCCACTAGGCAGGACTGCCCATGCCCTGACTGTGACAATAGATTCAAACAATGGGCCAAGCCTATATTCCTGATATGGTCCATTCATTTCCAGAGCATGATAGAACAGTGACGGTGAAGGGAGGCTGTCAGAGCAAGGGGAGAGGTAGGGCTGAGGCATGCTGCACACCAGCCATCCCCAACGGGAGCTGTGCCGTCAAGAGGGCTTCTACTGCCAAAGCAAGCTAGAAAGGCCTAGAGGCGGCTCTTAATTGCAGAGTGCGCCAAAAGTAGCCCCAGCAATTGGGGGAGCACAGACATGGTGCACTACCAGCCTTGCCCCCTCCTCCTTGTCTCTTCCCACCGGTGTCTTGCATCAAAGAGACCTCCACCATCCTGGAGGACTGAGCCTTTTGAACCTAATTCTACTCCTTTCACGCCAGTGCCACTTAGTTGACTTTAACGGACTAGCTAAGTTCCTGATTTAGGCCACTCCATGGTATAGGAGAACCAGATTTCGTATCTGGAAGCATTAAAAAGCAGGGTAGACAATTCGGAAAGTTCACCCTCTAAATCTACATGGAGGGTCAAATGCAAACATGTGTAAGTGGGCACAACCCTACTGCTGGCCTCCAACTACAGAAGGTTTGGATTTGGCCGCTGTAATTTATACATGTATGCACATATGAATAAGTTAGATGTATATGGTTGTTTACCTGTTATCTGCAATCATATCTGTATGCAAATCTCTCTCCCCTCCCCCCAGCTTTGCCTTCATAACTGGGACCCAAAGCTCTCTCTCTCGCTCTCTCTCCTAAACAAAAAAGAATCACATCATATGATTTTGCTGCCTTAACATCAGTTTTTTAACTTTGGTTGCCATAGAAATGGGATGCAACTTGGCATCACCATGACAACAGCTGCCTCTGTTTAAATTCACCATCTGACATGCAGCCTCTCTCTCTCTCTCCAGCTGTCAGAAAGATGGACCTGCCATTACACCTACTCCCAAAGCAGGCTGGAAATCTAATGAATGAAAGGCAAAGAAAGCAGCACTGGAGGAAAAAGCAGAACAATGTCAGAAGGCTCAAAATGTTTCTCCTCAGCAGCATGGCCATGCTACCGTGCCAAGGCAGACGCCAATGGATTAAATTACAGCCAGTGGGAAATCCCCAGGACTAACCGTTTTCTTTTAAACAAGTCCATGCAAAACTTTTACTGCCCTTCTACAGGCTCCTCTCCGGACCCTAATCACCTCAAATAGGGCAATGCAGTAATAAGCAAGGGGCACTGCAGTCGGGCATCCCCCGCGGCTGGTCCGAACTGGGTGCTAACGGTGCAGTGTGGATGCTCTGACCAATGGCCCTGGCTGGGCACTGAAACAAGGAAGCTTGTCCCCCAAGTCATCATCATGGCATTGCTAGAGTCCTCATGGGGCCCCAATGGAGTAACACAATGACATTACTCGGGGGAAGATTCGCCACTGCCGTGCACACCTGTGCAAAGCGACAGCCGAACAGGTGTAAAAGGGGCAGACGGCCTCATGGGATGCAAGGCAGCGGAGAACACAGCTGCTGCTAGCTGGGATCTTGGTGGGCACCGCTGTGAAGCAGTTGCCCCAAGACCGCCCCGGCCCCAGAACCTTTTGACACAGCTGCCCTCCAAGCAGGCACCACAGAGATGTCATAGAAGGGAGCGAGAGAGCAATGTTGTCGGGAGGCCAGCAACACACCAGCTTAGCCCTGCGCCTTTGGGCAGCCGTGTGACCTCCTCCAGGTAAGCAAAAAGATTACGAGAGCATCACACTCATTGCCACAAAGTCGTTGCTCCCAGCCCAGCGGCAGACAGCTCCCGAGTCGAGCAGGGTTACCTCACACCTTCTGAGGTTGTAACCAATCCCAGTCAACACAGCCGGCTTTCACCTGAACAATCACACACATCTCAATGCGGCACCTTTCTGGCTAGGTTGGTTTTCAGCGGGCAGTGCCAATGCTGCCAGCACACAGGGACACATCCTCAGCTTGTATCAGTGATGGGAGCAGAGAATCAAGCCCTGTGTGTCTCCTGCACGACAAAATCCACAGACTAATTCCAGTTCCAATCTAGCGAAGGGACAGCTAGGCTGCAGGGTCCTAAACTCAGCTCTGGACTTTCTGTCCCTGGCTAGGAAGACGGTTCTAATGGAAATGCAGCTGGGCTGGATTTGAGTTACTGCGATCTTGTAAATTACAGAAGTTGAAATTCTCTGCCTTTGTGTCCCAGAGTAGAACAGGGTCTGTGGGGAGGGGTTTGTGGTAAGAGACTGCTCTATAGAGCAGTGGTTCTCAAGCAGAGGTCCGAGGCCCCCGCGAGAGGTTTCGGGGGGGCTGCCAAACAGGGCCGCATTAGACTCGCTGGGGCCCTGGGTGGAAAGACAAAGCCGCACCGCGTGGAGTTGAAACCTGGACTTTGAGCCCCACCACTGGGTATGAAGCCAAAGCCTGAGCAATGGAGTTTCACGGGGGCCCAGGCAATCAACTTGCTTGCTACCCCCTATTGCTGGCCTGGGCTTTTGTCTGCGGAAAACCAGCTATTATGCACAGGTGGGTCATGGAGTTTTTATAGAGTGCTGAGGGGCCTCAGAAAGCACAAGACAGAGAAGCCCTGGTAGAGAGGCTTTTGGTCTTGATTAGCATAGGGATGTTGGAGAAGAGAGACAGCTGCAAGTCCCATGGAAAGCCATTCTCCCCTCTGTGTGGTAGGGATGTTAAATATCGGTTAAATGAATAATTGATTAACCTCATGAAGTCTTATTGGTTACTCGATTATTCTATAGTCCCCAGGGGTGAAGCCGGCAGCCAGTGAGTTCTGGCCCCACTCCCAAGGAGCCCCCATCACCCCAAACTGCTGTCTTTGTATCAGAGGCAGCAGAGTGGGGTGTCAGGCAGGAGCTGGTCCACAAGAAGAGCCAATTTAAAAAACAGCTCCCCTCGTAGATCGGCTTCCCTGTATCAGAGGCAGCAGTGTGGGGTAGCAGCAGCCCCTCTCTGGGCGGGGGGCATGATATCCCAGACCTGGCACGAGTCGGAACTGAGCCAGTCTGCCCTCTTGCCTGGCTCCTAATACACTTGAAATGCAGAGCCACAGTGGGGGTAGGTCCCAGACCCAGTGCGAGCCAGGACTGAGCCGGGCTGCTGGCCAGCCTGCTAAAAAATTTACTGGCATGTGGCAGTGTGAGAGGGGAAGTCTATAGCATTAACCTATAAGCTTTTGCTTATTGGTTAATCAACTACACTATTATGTCCCCACTGTGTGGCTGGATAAATAGTAAAAGTGGGTCACATACAACCATCAAGGGGACCCTAAGCCCTCCGCTGGGTATTGAATTAATCAAGACAGAAATACCAGGAGAGTGGAACCAGAGAGCAGTAGAAAACACACACACACACACACACACACACACACACACACACACACACACAGATTCTGTTTCTCTCTCGGGAGCAGTAGAAAACACACACACACACACACACACACACACACACACACAGATTCTGTTTCTCTCTCGGGATAAAACAACTGCGGAGGAAGTGCCCACTATTTATCACACAGGTGTCCAGACAAGCTTAGGACAGAGGGGGAGACAGCAGAGAACAAAGTCTCCTATTTCTACCCAGCGCTTTGGTCTCTCTTTCAGAGAAGTGAGACAGAAGAGAGACGGCTGGAAACGCAGGGGGTTTCTACAGCTGCCTTTCTCCTGTGCCACAAACCTTCCAAAGTGCCTTGCTGGAGCCCGTGGGACAATGCACCCACGTAAAGTTTAAGCACATGTCCAAACGCGTTGCTGGATTGGGAGCAGAGCTCTTAGCATCTTCCAGAATCACACCCCCCAGTACCAACACTGGGGTTAAAAAAATAACGTTCCCGGATCTTTCCCCAGCTGACCCTCTGCAATAGCGTGCCTGCATCTCCGGCTCAGCTCGATAGCTTTCCATGCCAGCATTCACCAAGTAATCCCAGGAAAGCCTGCATGGCCCATGCATCATTCATGAGGATGCACACAGGAGGCAGTCCTTGGGAAAAGGAGCCATCATCACAACCCGGCTTTTGTTTGCTTTTCCCCCCTTCCCCCACTACACTTTTTTTTTGTTGGAGGTGGGAGTTGCTCTAGTTGTGGTCAAGCCCGATTAATGGAAGATGAATTGCGCAGATATTGATAAGCTCCTTCCCATCTCAGACTAACCGAATTGGAGCTCTCCAGGCAGCCAGGCAAATGAAATCAAGACAGGAGGCCTGGGCATTGACAGCTGCTCCCCCGGCAGAACAAATGCAACCAAGGGGGGCAGGAATGGGCTCTGGTTTTAACAGATGTAATTCCATTGGCGTTTGAATGTTAAAGATGACTTCAGAAAAAAGAAATGGAATGATCCTCCATCTCAAATGCAACTGGCTGCTGCCTAGGATTTATCACATTAGCGGGGGGGGGGGGGGGGGGGGGGGGGGGGCGCAAGTCAACCTGAAGCTAATCAATCTGGTTTGAGAGGCTTGGACACACATACAAGAAAATTAACGCCATTCGCTCACATTTCTCTTTCTTCCTTCTAATGTATCATCCCTGGTTACACTGAAAAGCAAAAGTGAAGAGGCTGCTGGTTATAATTACACATTTATCCAGCAGATACACAGGACTGAATCACCAGTTCCCAGTTATTTTTATCCCTATTACCTAGTCAACTGGGTTTGGATAAAGAAGGCACCTCTCCTCCCCCCACCCTCCTGATCCAAGTTGGTTTTCCTCTGTGTCACCCTCATGATAACCAGCACCACTGAAAACAGCCAGCCTCCTAGCTTTGGCAAGTCACCTTCTCATTGACTATGGTCAAGATCTAAAACTCACCTCCATCGACTAGTTGCATTGCAAGCTTAGAGGCCGTTCCGGGATTCAACCCGCAAGCTTTGCTCTAGACTTTGCAGAAACTCGCACAAGTATTTCGCGTCTCTAGAACTGGTTCGAGGCACTATCCCTTTTAACTGATTGTACCAGTGTACAATTACAAGGAGAAAATAACAAGCATTTTGCATTATCTGATAATAGTATGCAATTACCATGCCCCCTCATTAGGCGACTCTGTAATAAGATTAACCCTGCCCTAAATGATTGCACTTTGAGCTCTGGAGTACATTAAAAACTGTCCTCTCATTTCAGACCTCTTGTCACCACACAACCTTGCTGAGGGGCCCTCAGTGCTGTCTAAAAGAGAAGGATCATATTCTTGTACTCGCAGACTGAAAAGATGCACTGGGCACGGCGTTGGCGCTTCGCCTCCAGCGGCATTTCAGTTTTCATTCCCAGTGCGTATTCCGCTCTGCCCAAGACACACATTCTTTGTCACGGTCAAAACACCTCGTTGGTGCAAGAGACAGCAGAACCCTCCAGGCCATGTGCTAAAGAACGGCACGAATGCTTTCAGACAGATGAGTTTCCTGGAAAGAGGAGACCTCCGCTTGTTCCATTGGTTAAATGGACAAGCGATCCGAAGGAGGCCACAATGCCAATAGTTTTATTAGAATGGCGCAATGGGAATAGAGTGTTGGCTAAAGAAACGATACGTTTAAACTATTGCTTTATAAATTCCTGGGGAGGGTCCCCCCCTCCCCCAGCACAGTGGGAAAGCACTCTGAAGGTAAGCTGTACAGAGCAGAGACTGGTTTTCTAAGATGTGTGTGTACAGCACCTCCAACAAGGGGACCCGCTTGGGGATTCCAGCCATCAGCAGCAAAGTCATTAGTGCCTCCCTCCACCTCACAGAACGAAGCGTACGAACAATTTGCCATCTTTTGGGAAAGGAGGCTTCTGCACCTAAGCAAATGGCACGCAGAGCCCCGAAGACATGTGCACGGATGCTCCTGGGCTGAGCTGTAGAGCTCTCTCGATGCTCAGATGTCTCAGCCCAGACTGCAGCGAGGAGCGACACGCTGCCGGGTAGTTAAGAGAATGAGATTTAAACCCACCATAAAGCATCTGAAGCATTTAATAGACCCAAGCAGCTTCTCCAATACCAAAAAGCCCTTTTATTTGCCTTAACTGCCTCACACACACTGCCAACGGCCTAACCTCTGTCATCATGTCACTCGGGGGGGCTGGCCCTGCTTCAGCAAAGCATCTGCGCATGTACTGTGGAGTTTTGCTGAACCTCAGTGTTACTATGACTGATGCCTTGGCATAGCTTTGTTCAGGCTCTTAAATGAAAACCAATCCCTCCAGCCTCCTTTCCTAGCATAGCCTGTCTACCCACAGTGGACTAAGGGCATTTGCTCTGGGTACCAGGGCAAGCTCCTTTCTGTCTAAGCACAGAAGCATTAAGTCCATCAAGCAACCCAGGTAGCATATGGGGGGAAAGCAATTTGCCACTGCAGGATATAGGGCAAAGTTAGGAGGTGAGTGGGGCCATCTCTAAACTGCCAGCTTGGCTACTGTCTGCCCCAAGGAGGCAGCCCATCAACCACATCCCACTGCTAAACCTCCAGGCTCCCCTGCAACCCACCCCACGCCTGGAGAGGGGGGAAGCCAGGCAGTGGGGAGCTGTCCCTGGTGCTCAAGGCGAGCGTTGGCAAAGGGCTGAGAGCAGGGTGGACCCTGGGATGCTGGCTAAGGTGGGGGGGAGAGGGGAGTCTCTGCAGCGGTAGCAGGAGTTTTGTGCAGTGCTGGAGCTCCCTGTGAGAAGGAGGGGAGTTCTCTGAGCCAGTGCCCGGCCCTGGACACATGGCCTTGGCTGCTGGGGTAACCCCAGTCACCGTTCTCCTCACTGTGGGACACCGCAGAGCTGTCCCGGGGCCGAAGGGGGAGTCTGCTTCCAGAACAGGGGCCGGCAGCTCTGCATGGGGCTGCGCTGAGGGGCATGGGGAGACCCACAGAGCAGCAGCTGGGCGGTGAAGCCAGGGAAGGGGATGGCTGTGGGGGGGGGGG
>JANRFK010004893.1:7033355-7051047 GCA_030068395.1 Apalone spinifera | reverse complement strand
TGGGCCCAGCTCCGCAACCCCGGCAGCGCGAGCCAAAGCCCGGCGCCCTCTAGCCCTGGCTTTGGATCCTCTGCCGCCCTGCACGTCCACCAGCCGGGCGCCCCACCACCGCCACTACCCCAGCCAGCGGGGCCAGCAACCCTCCAGCACCTCCCCCTCCCCCCAGCAACCAGAGGAGCACTGGGGCCAGCGGGGCACTGGGGCCAGTGGGTGCCAGGAGGTGAGCGGACCTTGGCAATCTTAGCCGCCTTTCCAGGGGTCGGAGCCCCTGCCCAGAAACTAGCACCGGTACCCAGCCTCTCTGCAAAACCAGGCCCAGCTACCTGGAGTCGGTGACTGAAAACCAGAGGCCGCTGCTGAAAACCTTGTTTGAACACGCCCTCTCCTTGTCCCCAGTCTGCCAGAGCCCACTTCCAAGTGTGGCCTTTCCTGTTTAAACCGTAGCCCCATTTAGGCAGGAGCTGTCCCATGCTCTGGTGGGACAGCTGGGCAGAGTGGCCCCCAAAGTGCTCCTGTCAGGCATAATAAACCACAACATCTGTGGTTGCTTTTTGAGCAGCCCTAATCAGGCTGCTAGAAGGCAAGCAGGGTTTGGAGGCGGGGTGGGGATACAGAGAACCCAGAGCACAGGCCTGCTTCTGCAGGGGGAGTGAAACTGGGTTTTTGTTTTTTCAAAAGGTGGCTGTGTGGATGGGGTTAATTTTAAACCCACACAGCTGTAAGGAACCTGGCTGCTGTGTTTTGGATCACCTCTGTGCCAGCCAGCATTGATCACACCAGCTAATCAAGTCATAACTGCTGGTCTCAGCCTGGGTGCGTCCGCACAGCACCGTTATTTCCGACCAACGCCCCTTATTTCGAAATAACGAGGTGAGCGTCTACACCGCAATTCCGTTATTGCAAAATAAAATCGAAATAACGGATGGCTTACTCCGACTTCTGTGACCCTCATTCCACAAGGAATCATGCCTCTTCCAAAACAGCTATTTTGAAATAGTAGTAGTGTAGACGCCCCACTGCCGCTATTTCAAAATAGCTCCTCCCCCAGGGCCATTCAAAGGAATTACTCCCCATTGCCTCCTGGGGCTAAAGCAAGGTAGTGTGACTACATTAGGGGAGCCTGCCTTGGACTAATTGTGAGGCTTCCCTGTAGTGTAGATGTGCTATTTTGAAATAAGCTATTTCAGAGTATTTCTTCTGGAATAGCTTATTTTGAAATATGGTGCAGTGTAGACGTGCCCAATGGTCTTACCAGCTCCATTCGAACTACCCTACTGCCATTGGCCTCCGTTTCCCCAGAAGGCACTGCTGAGTTCCCAGCGCCAGCACAGAAGCAACCAATGAATTTCACTCCCTTCCCTCCCCAGCTTGGCCAAGTCTCCTCCTTCATCCAACCAGCCTGTGAGCTGTTCCAGTAAATGCAGGGGAGGGTGAACAGTGTGTGGTGAATATTCACACTTTGCAGGGTGCTGGTAAGTTTTATATAATCACATGGCACCAATTCTGGCCTCTGATTGGATGGCGCATATGTAGCAAACCGGTGTGTGCAAACAGCAAGCTGAACCACCATCCGCACAGTCTGGCCTGCCCGTTGGGCCGATATTCCAGCATTCCTGTGTGCAGCAAGCGCGGAGCGTCCACTCCTGCTGGCCCCTTCCAGCAAGGGCGACAGGACTGTCAACCCCCATGTGGGACTTAAAGGCTCTTTCTGCATGGGAACTGGGCCCTATACCCCTTACACCCGGCAGCCCAAAAGGCACCATCCCTGGTAATCACCTCCCAGGCACTGGGACAGAGCTGCCATGGCTTCCCCTCTGCTGCTGGGCTGGTTACTTGGGAAATCTCAGCGCTGGCACAATTCAGAGCAAGCCATGCTGGGGAAGGACAATGGTGGATTTAAACCAGCCTAGTTACCTCTCCCTCCCCCTGAGCCACAGCTTTGCACTAGTCCTCTCCCCTACCTGTCAGGAGCTGAGAACTCTTCTGTCCTGCCACCCACCCCTCCCCACGGATGCCCCGCACCGAGAGGGCGCAGGGGTGCTAAGCAGGGAAGCAAGGCGTGGGATCAGGCTCCTGGAGCTCGGTGCTTGCCTGTCGGCACTGCTGAAGTCAGAGGCTCCGCAGCCCCAGAGCTGGCCTGCTGGCTTCGTGGCTGGCTGCGCCGCAAACGAGATTCGGCGCCATCTGGAGCGGTCCTTGCCGTTGCCAACATGCAGCCAGCCGGGGGAGGGGCGGAGGCCGTACTACTGACTGATGCCTAACTACAGTGCAACTGATTCGCGACAGGCAAGATGCGTCGGGAGGGAGGTTGCTCTTCCTACCTTTGGACTATGTTAATTCAGCCTGTAGTATGGCCACAGGCCAGATAAAGCTCCCCCGCTCAGCCGAGCGCTCTGCCCTCCTGCTTGCGCTGCCAGGTGCTCCCGGGGTTTTCAGATTCGTGCCACGTTAGCAACGCTTGTGGCTTCCGGGATGAGCTTTTGCTCTGGGCCAAATGCTTGTGGCTCCAGCTAGTAGCCAAATCTCACTAACTTCACAGGGAATGATGCAAAATTATGTCCCTACCCTCCAGCTCCTGCTCTGTCTCACACACCCAGCTAGCTCAGGGCAACACAACAATAGGATTTTCCCCTCCCAGCAAAGCCCACGGAGGTGGGGACAACTTTCTCCCATCAGAGCAAAGACACGTGTGGCTCCCACGACAAACTCCAGGCTCAGAGCAAAGAAGGAACTCTTGATTGCTCCCCTCCAACCACCCAGTGGCAAGGGAACAATCATTTTGCCCCTCCCCACCCTCTCCTCCTTCCCATGTGCAACAGGGGATCTACGAGAGAGGAATTCCTTCACAGGATGCAGTGAGTCTGGGGAGCAGCCTCCCCACACCACTGCGACCAAGAAGGCTCTCTACTTCTCCCTACATGGCAGAAGGGCAATGCAATGGGCCGTTCACTGGTCCCTGTGCGGAACCAAGGGAGTGCCAATGTTAAGAGGGGATATGGGAGAAGAGAGATGTTCCTTCCAGAAAGACACAGAATGCCTGAAACAGAATTGCCCCAGCTAGTCAAGGGGCTGAAGGACTTATTTCCCGCAAGTATCAGTTTTGTTTAATGATCCCACTCCAGCATACGGCTCTGCTAACGCCTTGCTGGGCAAGTGGGAAAGTAACGAACCTACAGAGGTTTGAACAGTGCAAAGGCCCTATGGGTTTAGAGCTGGTTAAATTTCTTAGGAATGGAAAAGATCAGGACCCAGTGTCACTGACAGGCAGGGGGATAGGGTTGTGCTTTGAAGGTACAAGGACTGGGGGTGTTGTGATGACTGAGCCTAGAAATTGACTCCAGCTGTGAGCTTCACTGCAAGAAGAAAGTGAAAGTCCATCCAATGCCACAGTAACTTATGACCATATGGATGGGGCAAGGAAGAAAAGGAGCTGGGCAGACTGAATTAGTGCAGACAAAAAGGGCCCCTCTGCTAGAACTCAAGGACTGTGTTAAGATGGTGCCTGGTAAACAGAAAAAGTGTGGAACCAGAAATCAGTTAATTGTGTCAGAAATTAGACCTAGACAGGGTAATAAGGAGATGGGCTATTCCATCCACCCCTCTCTTGCAAAAGAGACCTGTGGGGTGAAAACTAGCTATTGGAACCAGCGTCACCATCAGGTCTGCCATCCCGCCATCTCCTGGGACCACAGACCATCCGTGCCCTAATCCTAGGAGATGTCCTGATCAGACCAGGCAAGAGTGAAGGACCCAGCTGATAGGATTGCGCCAGCTGACTCCCTGGGGTGAAACGGGATTTGACTTTAGCTGCGGCAGCAAAAGTTCCTGCCCATCTCAGCTAGCATCGCCTTTCCCCACAAGGACGGTGATGGCCACTTTGCTACCCTCTACAAGATGGCCAAATAAGAAGAGTTTCCTACTAAAACCTCCATCCGGCTCAAGGGAACACGGGAATAATGGGTGTTGTTAAAATTAAAGCCTCGCTATTTCTATTGCTTTGTTTGTCTTTTGTTTCTTTATCTTTAATAAAAAGTTACATTGATGTTAATGGTGTCTTTGCCATCATTCTAAGCAGGCTGAAGCTGCTCTACACCTAACACACTGTTTAATGCTGGACAGTGACGGGGTTATGTTAACATCTGTGGCCCATTTATTCCATCTAAATTAATACAGTAGGGAGGGATTCATCTTTACAGAGCACTGGCTAGTTCCTAAGTATTGACCAATCCAGAGTATGGCAGAGAGCAGCACACTGCAGAATACAGGTTTCCTCATGGCCTGTCTCTGAAATAATATTTTTAGCATAGGCCCTTATTTTTAAAAGTGCCATTGTATTACATACAGCCTGATCCTGCACTTCACAGGGAGCAGGATCGAACCAAAACGGTGGGGCAGTTTGCAGTTGTGCGATAGCTTTGATTGGAACAATGACTGTAGAATTCTGAAGCTCTGTTAATAAGGCAAACTGGATTTCAGGGAGCTTGTCCATTTTCATGAGCCTCACAGATCCCAGAAAGATGACACTGAACACCTTGTCCAGCTTTGTAATCCCAATTTTCCAGCACCAGTTCTCTCAAGCATAAGAAGGATTTTTCTCCTCTATGAATTCATATAGACTTGAATGTGTCCTGAAAACTCCTCTCTGCTCCCACAGCACCATCTCCTGGCTATTTTTTATGACTCTAACAGAACGAGAACCTCATTTCAGTTCCACATTCCTCTCCAAAAAGAGTGAAAAATTCCTGTTAACGAGACAATTTACAGGCAGGCATCTCACTAACCAGGATTTCATAATCACAATGACTTTTTCCTTTTTGAAGAATCTGGAATATGAATCAAAGCCTGCTCTCCTTCCAAAAAAAAAAAAGCCACTGTCAAATGCAAACACTCTAAGACAATATAAAATCCCACAAAAAAGTACAACTATTTCATACAATATATTTTACATTTTCCTTTTGTCCATCAGATTCGATTTCACACTAATCCGCAGACATAACAAGTGTTCCAGGAGATTCTACTCACTTCCACTAACCACGATTAAAATATTTCACACTAACTGTGCAATGCATGAATACAGCTAAAGCAATGTCATTACCATCTACCACGGATAATCACACAACCCCAGAGGCTGGACACAAAGGATCAGTTCACATCGATAAATGTTTTCTTGTCGCTTATAAAAGCTCAACTTCACAATGAGCGTCTGGGGTGAACACCATAGCAAACAGCCTCAACCAAAGCCCAGGGAAGCCATTAGGAGTTTTTCCGTTAGCACCAAAGTATCTTGGATCAGACTCATTATAAAAGGAAGGGCTGCACTGTAACAAGGCACTGGAAAGGGACTAAGGAGATTGAGGTTCAGTTACTGGCTCTGACATAGCTTGACTCTGAGGAGGAACAAGAGCTTTCTTGGGGCCAAGTTAAGACTGTGGGGTGAATGACCCCAGAAACTAAGGACCATCACAAACCCGGCTAACCTTCTGCTCTAAGTGCACGGCACGTTTCTTTGCCCTTGCCTTCCCTAACAAACTTGTATGATCAACTCCATTACAGATGCTTCTCCCCATGGGAGAGGAGGATAGAAACATGTGACAGATGTTGGTCATGTTGCTTAAAGCACTACTGGAAGGCATTCATATAAGACAGTACCACGTGTATTATAAGAATCTACAGAGAACGGAACTCTTTGACCTTGTCAGGGGTGTGAAAAACCCGCATGCCCCTTGGCCATAGCTATACCAAGAAAACCCCCAGTCAGTGTAACACTTTTGGAGGAAGTGGCGTTTCTACACCAGCAGGAAAACTCCCACTTTCCGGGCTTGTCTTCACTGACCCAGAGAGCGATGCTCCAGAGATCAATCTCTTGGGGTTTGATTTAGTGGTTCTAGTAAAGACTCACTAAATCGACCACTGATGGCGGCGGCCCCCCCCCCCATCAACCCTGGTACTCCACCAGGTTGCCAGCAGGCAAGGAAGTCGACAGAAGAGTTTCTCCCATTGACCTCTTGCAGTAGGGATGTCACAGAAATTCAACCTAACGTACATCAACTCCAGCTATGCTAGTCTCTTAGATAGAGTTGCATATCTTAGGTCAACTTTCTCCCGTAGCGTAGACCTAGCCTCTGTAGACTGCATGTACAGTAGGAGGCTATACTGACATAGGCTCCATAGTGTAGACATACCTTAATCTCTGTTTCTCAGCTCCTCTTCTGTACAATGAAGGTAATAACACCCCCTCTCTTCCACCATTTTTCTGTTTTATATAGTTTGATTAGAACCTCTTTTGAGCAAGCACTGCCTCTTGCATGCCATTGTAAAACATATAACACAATGAAATGCAGATCTTGACACTATCTGCTAATAAAAATAGTCAGCATCCTCCAACATATTTATAGCTCAGTCCAATTTCAGAGCCAGTCAGGTGATGGGGAGAAACACCAACAGTGAATCAGGAACTGAGAGTGTTGGTGAGGTTTCAGATTTGACCTTCTTTTCAGGTTTTCATGTTTTTAAAGTGTAAAACAAAGGCTACGGCACGACTCCTACTAGCCAGTTGTGTTCATCAGGGACAGGAGACCTGCTAGCCAAGTCAAGGATGAAAACCATCAGATCAGACTTATGCATGTTTGTGGATGGTGGAGAGCTCTTTCCTCGACTGTGATGTTGCCATAACATTGGATCAGTTATACCCTCTTATTAAAAGTTGACTTTTCACATTGCTTTTTTTAAATGGCATTTCAATTACAGGAAAAACATTTCTCAGTGTCAAATTAGTGTCACCTAAGAAACTGGTGCCAGATTTTCAAAGGGACTGGATAATTTTATCACCAAGAACAAAATTTGTAGCAACACAGGCAATCCAATCTCCTGCTTCAGGGCATACTTGATTACTGGTAGGGATCAGGGACATAAGTGGCCAAGCACATTATGGATTTAGGGCAATTCTTCCCTCTGAAGGGAGAAACAAGTGCCAGATAGCAGGTATGGTCAGAGATGGATCTCCGGAATTCTTGGACTATGGAGACGATTGGGTAAGGATGATCCTGTAATATTATTATTTTGTTTCTGTAACAGTGCATAGGACCTCTCTGGTCAATTAACCCTCCCCTGCAGCTACAATGATTCTCCCCAACTCATGGCACTGAGTGGGGGAGAAGATACTCCTCAACTGGTCTGGTTTGCATCCCAAAATGCCATAATAGCCTTGCCCACAGTAGGCTATGGAAAGTATCATTAGCCTGGCCCTGAAATTAACGCTGGACCGCAGAGAGCCTTTGGGCTCCATTTGCTGCCGGTGTACTTGGGACACCCAAGGCAGCTCCAGTCTTGTCCATCGCCCCGCTGACAGCATGCTGCTATCGGCTGAGCTAATCTATGCGATCTGTCAAACCCACACTGCAATGTGGCGATGAGCAGTGAGGCGGGAACGGAGTGTAAAGCAGCCAGTGCACATTGGAGGTCTGTAGCTCCTCAAGTCTAGCAGCAACTTTTTCTTCAGGCCTGTGTTGCTGCAAAGCCGATGCCAGGTAGCAGCGTGTGTCTGTAGAATGAAGGCACTTCAATCCATCGGGTGAAGAACACCTTGTACAGCCAGACCCAGTGTGTATAAGCCACGAACTGAGCAGGCTGTTCGGTGTTTCACAGCCATTCAGCCCAAGTGCATATGCCCTTGCAAGGCAACAGAGAGGCAGACTCTCGAGGAAGATTTTCCAAGGCACAGATGGGAATTGAGCACTTTCCACTGAAAGTCAATAGGAGCTGGGTGCTGGCTGCACTCTGAAAAGCTCTCTCTTGTCTACAAGGAGCGGGTAGGGTCCTCGTACCAGTGAATCCCACAGAGCCCCCCTTGGCTAGCACAGTCATCACAAGAAAAAAGCCATTACAAGATTCCTCCGCCTACCCATCGGTAGGGGCAACACCATGAACGTTAAAGACGCCAAGGTCAGAAGTTGGATTTCCAGGGTGTCTGCAGCTGACAGCAGCAGTGTGTGTGGATTGCAGGATGCATTACACTATTATACACATTTCACTTAGGATGGGTGGAAACTCCTCTCCCATTGCTGACTCTGGCCGCGTGGCCTGGCATGGCTGTTCCCTGGGGCTTTAGGAGATGTGGCAGTTAGTTAAATTTGGATGCATAATTTATAACTTCATGTTAAGTGTACAGGCCTCTCTGATCTCTTTTATCTGCATCACTTCTCTTTGAATACATAGCTGCTTTTGACCTTGGGAAGGCAGTTTCTTGGGTTTGCCTAGGTGACATGTCCAGGCATGTATCCAAGTGGATGCTGTTTGGAGTCATTAGAACCGACAAAGGAAAGTCTAATAACCATGTAGGCAGCTCCTGGGGGCGTGCGAGGCGGAGGAGGTAACATGAGTCAGACCAAACTGCTATTGAAAGAGAAATGTGTAATAATGAACAGACAGGAATAAGGAAATACCCATCTTGAGCTGGACTATGGGATGAGGTAATCCCCTGAACATTAACCCCAATTTAAACACTTTAACTGCCAAAGCCATGGGGTTATAACTAGGGATGTAAGTGACTAGTCGACTATCCGATGAGCAAAAGTTCCAAATCAACTAGTCCCTCGACTAGTCGCTTCCCCTCCCCCCCACTGCCTCTATAAGAGGCAGCAAGGGGGGGCGGGGGAGCTGGAAGTGGTGCTTAAAAGCCAGCTCCCCCAGCACTGTCTCCACGGAAGGCAGGAAGGTAGCGGGGGCCAGGCATGAGCCGGGAATCAGCTGATTCCTGGCTTGCACCTAGTCCCAGATGTGCCTCTGCTAAAGTGCTGCAGAAAGGACCCAGCGCGAGGTGGGACAGCTGATTCCCGGCTCGCGCAGGGCGCCCGCTACATTTAAAAGGCAGAGCCGCAGCAGGGTTAGCTTCCAGGCCAGCAGCTAACCCCGCTATGGCTCCCCTGCCTATCGACTAATCTGTGGAAAATCCATCAACTAGTCAATTAGTTGATTAAACTAAATTTAACATCCCTAGTTATAACAATAGGATCTTCAGCTGCAGTGAGATGCGCATCTTTCTTGGACTAGCAAACAAACCACTTGGTAGCCATGGGGGAAACAAAGGGCCAAGTTCTTTGCTGGAACAGCACCACTCCTCAGCATTTCTAGGAGTCCCTTCCATACAGAGGATCTCAGTCCACTCTGCAAAGATGGAGTGAAGTTTTGCTCACTCATAGAAGCTAAGGAGTCTTATCACCTTCAGACGGGCGAGAAAACGGAGGAAGAGAGAGGTTAAGCAGCTTGCCCAAAGGCTGGGCTGGGAGCCATTGTCAGAGCTGGGAACAGAATTCATGAGTCTCCCTTTCCTCCGGACACATATGCACACACCTCCTTGCGCCGGTTTTCTTGTGGTAGTCACCTTCCCGAGTGGCAGAGCTCTGCCAAAGGTGCCTCTGCAAGTCATGTTAAATGTCAGAACAGGCCTCCTGTCACTCTGAAACCTCCCCCTCACCCCTCCTTGCTGTTCTTCAATACTAAAAATGCTGTGGGGTCAGGAGTGTTTGGAAGGTACAGAAATCAGAGGCTCCTGTAATATCGTGCTACACGTGGCACAGAGTAGGTAGTTCGAATTAGGATCTCTAATTCAAACTACCATTATTCCACGAGGAGTAACAGTAGTTCGAATTAGAGAGCCTAATTCGAACTACCTACTCCGTGCCGCGTGTAGCCGCGGGCACGGAGTTCGGACTAAGGGGGATTTAAAAATGGCGGCGCCCGGGAACATGCAAATGAAGCCCGGGATATTTAAATCCCGGGCTACATTTGCAACTCCGGTTGCCCTCATTTGCCTACCTAGCTCGAACTAACGAGCTAGTGTAGACATACCCTAAGTGGGTGTGAGTTCTATTTTAAACCCACTTTAAGGGCCCTTAAAGCAGCAGAAAGAGGCACTAGAGTGAATGAGAATTGGGCCCATATCCATGATGCCCATTTCTCCAAGGCTACGTCTACACTGGCGGCTTCTTGCACAAGAACATCTTGCGCAAGGGTTTTTGCACAAGAGCTCCCATGGCAGGGTGGACGCTCTCTTGCACAAGAAAACTCTGATGGCCATTTTAGCCATAGGGCTTTCTTGCACAAGAAATCCCTGCCGAGCGTCCACACTGCCCTCTTGCCCAAGAGCTCCTGCGCAAGAGGGCTTACACCTGATAAAAGAGCGTAACTCTTGCACAAGGAGCCCTCTCTTCTCACCCCATACTGTAAATGTCCTTGCGCAAGAGCAGGTGGGCAGTGTGGACGCTCTGCAGATTCTTGCACAAGAACGGCCGTACTTGCTCAAGAACCTGCGAGTGTAGACATAGCCCAAGTGTTTATAGACTGCCCATCGCTGTGCTACCACAGTCTACAAACCAAAAATGGCTCTTCCCATACATTCTGCCATCAAATAAATTATATGCCAAAAAATGTGACAAACTCATTTAAACAGCTTAAAGGGCACAACGAAAATCTGTCAGATTAAAAGCTTGTGCAGCCCTGGAACAATCAGAACTGCACCACACCGCACCGAGGTCAGCAGCGGCACGATTAGGTGTGTCACCACACACGTCACAATCACAAAATGCGGCCTCTGCACTATCCATCCTCCAGCCACTTGGATTCACACTTTACAGCATCCCTGCTGGGTTTTGGCCCATTGGCTTCGTTCTCTTTTAAAAACCACAAGGCACGGCTGGTGCCTCTGCGTGGAAATTTGGTAGAAACTTGGTTCCCACTGCCCAGTAGGAGAACACTTCCACCTCCTGGGCACCCAGTAACAGATTTTAAAGAAGCCATCCTGCTACAAAAAAAACCCCTTCCAACTCAGACCTCAGAGAGAAATGGCAGAGCTGCAATTCGTTTGCAAATTTAACACAACCAAATCAGGATCGAATAAGGATTTAGAATGGTTCTCTCATTACAAAGGCAATTTCCCCACTCGGGTATTCACACCTGCCCATCAACTGTGGGGAGTGAGCCACACCCACACAGACTGAATTGGCCTCTTTAGCACAGGTCCAACACATGTTATATATATCTCCCTACCTCTGTGATTTCCACATCTGACAAAGTGGGTTTTACCACAGAAAGCTTATGCCCAAATAAATGAGTCGTTAAGGTGTGTGGCAAGGTCCTTGCTCAAGCCCCTCACCCTGGGACACTTTCTTTGTCCACAAATCAGCCAGAGACCCTTTCTGGTACAGTTACCCGTGCCTTTTATTGACAGTTTCCCACCACCTTCTACTTACAGTAAAACTCCAGTGGTCCGGCATCCAATGGTCCGGCACTCCTGATGGTCTGGCACCATCTGGAAACCGGAAGTGCTCCGGGCAGCCGGACAATTGGAGCTGCTCTGCCCCTGGCTTCCCGGAGTCAGCCACTGGCCAGTTTCAGCAGCAGCTGACTTGGGGAAGTCTGGGGCAGAGCAGCTGGGGTGCTGCCGGGTTGGTCCCACAGCGCCGAGGGGCGCATTTTCCCCCACTCCACCCCAGACACCTCATAGCCCCCCCTTCCGATAGTCCAGCATATCTGGGTCCTAAAGGTGCTGGATTATCGGAAGTTTACTGTACAGAGCTTTGGTTTACAGCAAACTCAGCCAGCCTCTCCTTCTGCCTGGGGAAGCCCACTCAGCCACACCCAGGCTCCTCCCCTTTCACTTCCCCTCTGGTTGCCTTATCTAGCCCTCTGGCTAATGAGGCCCACAACTGCTTCCAAAAGCCCTTCAGCCCTGGGAAGCTCAGCTGGCTGCAGTTGGCCTTTTCAGCCAGGCTGTCATAGGTGCCGCGGGACTCCGCATTGTTGTCGTTTTGCAGATACAGACTAACTCCGCCACCTCTGGGAGACATGCAGCCTCAGTCCCTGAGCATCTGGCTCTCAGGCTTGTGGGCAGTGATCTCTCCCATTCATACATCCACAACAAACTCACGCTCCTTCCAGAGTGCACAGGATGTGTCTCTCTGGTCTCTGTCTCTGTCAGATGCTAAGTCCCTGTATCTGCCATGCAGCCGATCTTATTCTCTAACAAATCAGACAATGATTGGGAGGGGTTGGTTCTCCCCTGCCACACTCCCGGCTCCAGTTTGGATCACTTCTATTTCCTAACAAGAACAGGACACTCCAGGCAGTGTGTTCACTGAAGAGCGCAGCGCTGACCCGGCCCCTTTCCTCTGCCTTAGGCTGCTGTATTTTGCAGCCCGTCCAAAGAGGCATGAACTAATCAGCCATTAATCACCTGCTGCTTTATTTAGCTTTTGGCGCTGGTCTCAATTCGCGTTCCCAGCCACATCCCGGCTTCTGCAGTCCCCTTTCCTTGGCCACAAAGATACACTGTGCACCATCCTTGTCCCACTCCTCAAAGCCAGGCATGCCCCTTGCAAGGTGGCCCCGGCCCCCGTGGGTTGTGTAGCTCAGGGGAAAGAGGTTCTCTTTTTGATTGCCCTGCCAAACAAGCCTTTGTCTCCTCTTTCTAGGGTTGCCAGATGATTTCCCAAAAAATACCGAACACACGTGCTAAAAATTTGTCGAGCAGAAAAAAAAAACACCCCATAAATACCAAACACACATGCTAAAAATTGTATAGCAAAAGAAAAAAAACCTCACCGCAACTATGCTTAACACTGACTGGGAACATTATTAAAAACAATCAACAGTCTACATCATATATTTTGACTACGTGAATCTCCTAACGCCAATCGCAGCCCCGCCTCCCCAGCCACTCTCCCCGCCCGGTTTCTGTCGGGCGCCCAGATGGAAAAGTAGAAAATACCGGACATTGCACATGTCTGGTATTTTCTGAATTTTTTTACTGGACAAGAGGGCACAAAAAACAGACTGTCCGGTTGAATACCGAACAGCTGGCAACTCTTATCTTTCTCCTTCCTCTCCCCTAACCACCTTTATCCCCTGCCCATGAGGTGGAAGCCCCATTCGTGAATCTCCCAGGCATGCTGTCAACTTGTTGGGAGAGGGAGCCTCGCAGAGGAGCTGAACAAATAGACAAATGGTACAGGGGCAGCCAGTGAAGCCTTGCTGAGCCTTAGCTAGGAAGCTACAAAGCGGCGGATCTTTAAAAAAAAAATCCCTGAGACAAAAATCAAGCAGGCTCGACGCACTTTTTCAAATCTCTCCTGTACGGCGTCCCCCTACCCCTGTGCTTTGCAAACCCCATGCCAGGACTTTTTGCAATGGAAGGGGCTCTGGACACCCCTGCCAAGCAGAATGGGTAGGACGCCTCGGGCAGATACTCAACGCTGCCCTGGCAGCACGACGCTGGCATGGAAAGGGAAGGGTGGCAAAGAGCAGAAGAACTGTGGCCCTCCAGCCACATCTGGCCGCCAGTTTACTTGGACCTGGACAAGCTAGCAGTCTTCACTGATACATCTATATGGCCCCACACCACATCAGGCCTCTCCTCCACCTCTGCCAGCCAGAAAGAGCCAGACCAGGCACTGGCTAAGCGCATTGACAAGGGAAGCCAAACCCCACAGGTACCTCGTACCAGCCGCCTCCTCTGAATTGGGGAAGTTGCATTTTCCCTCCACCAGGAGGGAGCAGGAGAGGAGATGCCTCCTCCAGCCCTCTCACTGTCAGCCCCCAGCACAGAGATCGATTCTTCCGCTAACTGTCCCCGAGAAGAGTCCAAATGGGAATGAAGAACTTCAGCACCTACCACAGGCACAGGAAGTAGAGGGGCGGGGGGAGCTGGAGCACCACCAGGTTTTAGGTGTCCCAGCCCCACATCCCTACTATCCTCAGTTGCTCCAGCAGGCCCAGGTGGGAATTGTGAACAAAAACACTTTTCCCTTATCTGGTTTGGCATGATGACTGGAACCAGGTCTCTCCTAGCTACTTTGTGGCCTAGTCCATGCCCACGGGCTGCCTTAACTCAGGGTGACCAGGTATCTGGTTTTCACCCAAACACCAGGTGAAAAGAAACCCTCCGTAGCCCAGTGAAAATGAGCGAGTGACGGGGAGGGGAGGGTGAGTGAACACGGCAGGGCCTCAGAAAAGGGGTGGAGGAAGGGGGTTCAGGTCTGCGCAGTCAGAAAGCTGGTTAACCAAACTCTAAAGGGATATCAGGAATTGCTTGAGTGCTGAGGTGACTGGCCCCTCTCCTTTCTCCCAGGAGCTGTCCCTCGGCTGGAGGCAGACAGGGGACATGCCATCCAGAGGATCCTTCCCTGACTTGGACAGCAATAGTAGTCCCGCTGCAGGGCCTGCAGAGCACACGCAACAGGCTGAGGGAGGAGGAGAGAACATGGGGGGCGGGGAGAAACAGGAAACACAGCCGGGGCTGAAGAGAGACTGAGGCTACGTCTACACTAGCGACTGACCAACAACACTTTTACTGTGGCAAGCGCCAGCGTGAACAGCACGTCACCTGCAGCAACGTTCCCTCATCGACCACGCGAGCGCTGCTTGTGGCAGGTGGGAGTATGTTGTCAGCCAAAGAGCAGGTGGGAATATGTTGTCGGGGGCTATGTTGCCCGACCGCTAGCTGTGCAGACACGGCCACGTCACTAGCAGCCGTGGAGTGTAGACACAAGTGAGGGAGGGAGAGAGACAGGTGCTGCCCAAAGGGAGTTAATAAACGAGGCTCTTCCCTGTCTGCTGGCCAACCCTTCTCGGTACCCCAGCAAGGGAGAGACATGCATTGATTGGAGGCGTGTGGGGGGCACGCACCTGACAAGCCCAGCCACTGCCGTGGCAACGAAGCTGCTTCAAACAGGACCGAGCTGGGCTAATGACTCTCTCTGGAGGCTAGTGCTGAGGCTCCAAAGAGAAGGCAATAAAAGATAGGCCAGGAAATGGTGACCAAATGCTAGGAGGCAGGTCCCACGCTGTGACATCTGCCGGGAACCGCCTCTTCATTTCCATTTAGCAGCCAGGTACTAATCAGCACGAGCTCTCGTACAGAGAGAGCGGCTGGCGCAGGGGAGGGAAGAGAGCATTCATACGGAGAGCAGCTTACTGTGTAACTGGGTGCACGCCCTCTGCAGTGATGGGCACTAGACCAATGAGGGATTTTTGTCCTTCCCATCCAGATTCTTTCCCCAGCTAGGTCCTCCAGGTGGCTCCCGGTCTCAGCCCTTGTGAGGCCTTGCCCGTACGCCCCGCGTAACCGAGTCTCGTTCCATGAAACAGACGTCTGTTGCTAACGCCCTCTCCCAGAGGTCTCTCCCATGGGCTGCTTACGAAGAGGAGATCTGCTTGTGGTCACCAATGGCGCTTGCACATGGAGCATCCAACTCCGACTAATAGAGTCTGCTATAACCTGAAATCGAGGCGCTAAATTACTGGTCCCCCCAATAAGCCAGAGCCCACATGCAGGGCCGCATTATGACTTTTGTGGGCCCTAGGCACTTTTGCCTTCGTGGGCCCCTTTGTCCATAAACAAAAATATTAAAAATTATTTTTGATATAACTTTAAATACTTCAACATTTTTTTCTGTTTTAGGCAAAATTTAATAGATTTTTGTGGGCCCTAAAAGTTTCATTTTTTTCTGATGTGAGAAAAAAATTAAAACATTTTCTTCGACCTTAAAAGTTCATTTTTTTTCTTCTGATTTTAAAAGAAATTAAAACATTTTTGTGGGCCCCTAAAAGTATCGTGGGCCCTAGCACTGTGCCTACGGTACCTAATGGATAAGTCGGCCCTGCCCACATGCTCAAATCTCTGATTAAACAAGGGTGGTTTGGAAGGCAGAGCATGGGAGCACTAAACCCTATAAAACACTCAACTTGTGCAAGGAGGACAGACACGCAGGCTGTCTTGCCCTGCCAATGAGAGATACAGTTGTGCCCTCAGCTCTTCCTAAAACAGACGTCCAAAAAGATCAAAGAAAATTTCTAACCACCAGCGAAGCCAAACCTAAAGTCTGCAATGAACACCAGCGAAGCCAGGGGGTTCTCAAACTTCTTTTCCAAGTGACTCCCTTCTAACAGCAAAAAATACTACATGGCCCCAAGAGGGGGGCCAAATGCTGAGCCCACCCACATCCTGGATGGAGGGGCCCATGCCTAGCCCAAGTCCCACTGCCCCGAGCAGGGGGCCTGTCGCCTGAACCCGGCCAAAGCCTAAGTCATGTCACCCAGGGCTTCAGCCCCAGGTCCCAGCAAATCTAACACCAGCCCTGGTGACTCCATTAAAACAGGGCCATGACCCACTTGGGGACACTGACCCACTGTTTGAGAAACACTACACTAAGCCAAACCTAGAGCCTGCAGTGAAAAGTGGGGGAGAGGGGAACTGACCAGCTCTCGATGCTCAAAAGAAGCTCAGGTTATTTGCACCATCAAAACTAGTTCTCAACTGGAACCAAATCACGTCTGCTAAAAGGTCAAAAACCAAACAACATAAAAGGGCTTTTGTATAGAATTCAGAAAAGTCTACACTCTAACCTTCCATGAAAATGTGTGCATTTCTGGGTTTCCCAGGAAACCCTCACCCCACCCCATCTTTTATGTAATCAGCGAAAGATTATTTTGGGTTAAAAGCATGTTATTCCAAATCCACTAAGTGCCTAATTTAAAAATCACTTCAACATCTGTGTAAGTGTCCAAAATGCAAACACTGTATTAGTGTAAAAAACTAAATAAATAAATCAAGCAAATAAGAGCTAGGCTAGAGTACATGTTAAAAAAAACTGCCAGTAAAATACCCAAGAGAAAAGCTATTTTTAAAAAATCATGCTAAAAGTTATTCTCCTGTAAAACAATGGCAAGCATCGGCGTCTGCTTTTAACACATTTTTTAATGTTCTTCCTAAGCTTTCCTGCAAACTATTCAAGTAATTCTTACACTAACATTATAAACTAATTTAATTACTCATTATAGTAACTGGCAAGACAAATAAATTAAATCATTACTCTTTTAATTAAATGTAAATTGTAACTTTAATTTAATCGCTACATTGTGTTATATTTAATTCGTTTGGAAAAATTAGAAGTAAATTAGTTAGTAACATTGGTACATAGCTTCATTTTTATTTACTTATTCTTTTAGTAAATCCATAAAAGCATATTACACTGGTTCCTCTCGCAAACTTCATAGAAAAACAACCTATTGAAAGGTGCAGTTAAATACCTCCTAGACTCATCTTTTCATTAAAATCTTTTTTCCACTACATTTACCAAGGAAAAGAAGGCAAAGGTCTAGGCTTGCAGGCAGTTTCCCAGTTTTAGGCCTTTTAAGGACGATGGATTTAGGAGGTTTACGGTACTACCGTCTGCCATACTGAACAGGAAGTCACCAATTCAGCATTACAATTTCACTCCTGCATCACATAGAAACAGGCCCAAACAGCTTTGATCCGTACCTCCTGTGGCAAGGAAAACAGAAGGCAGAGCTGCCAGGAGTAAATGGAGTCACACCATTAGGTTAGTTTTAAAACTCAGATGCCAAGTTTTAGGGCACCGAGTTCCGCATTTCAATACTCTCATAATAAAGAGCACCCCTGCTACAGCATTTTCCATCGTTCACATTACCGACAGTTAATCAATGCCTTCCCGAGACAGCGACTGTTGCAGTTGCCAAAGGGAGATGGCATGATTGTGAAGGCCCTTATGATTGAGAGGCTAGGACAGGGGTGGGCAATAATTTTGATGGGGACCACTCCAAGAATTTGGCAAGTGATCGAGGGCCGCACTCTTCCAGGATATTAGTGGAGGAGATGCGGGGTCTGGGATGGAGGTTG
>JANRFK010004893.1:7013101-7024288 GCA_030068395.1 Apalone spinifera | reverse complement strand
GGGTGCCTGGCATGAAGAGGGCGAGGGATGGGTGCCTGGCATAAAGCGGGTGGGGAGCGGGCACGTCTAATGGGACAGGGTGCCAAGGAGAGACGCGTGCAACTATCTGTGCTCGATCAGGATGAGGACTCCGCCAGGACCTTGGCATCTCCACCTGGGCACCCAGGGCAGCAGCTCTGGTCAACTGGCAGGGGAAATGGATTTTGTCTTGACTGATGAGTACAGGTTGGACCTCCCTGGTCCGGCAACCTCAGGACCTGACTGGCCCTGCATGAGGGATTTTGCCGGACCTGGGGAGGTCTTTCTGTTTCCCCTGGCACCAACCCCCGCAGCCCTGGCTTAGCTACCAGCCAGAGGCCAGATGCCCCTCTGCTGCTGGCCCCACTGTGGTGCACCAGGCCCCCAGCCTCAGCGGGCAATCCAGCTGCCACACACCGGGCCACCAGCCTTGCCAGACAACCCTGCTGTGGTACACCATGCCCCCAGCATCATAAGGCAACCCCGCAGCCGCAGACCAGGCCCCCAGCCTCACCAGGCAATGCCTAAGCTGCACACCAGGCTCCTGGCCTCACCAGGCAACCCCACAGCCATGCACCAGGCTCCCAGTCCCACAGAACTGGACACCAGCTTTCCACTCGGACTTTCTGGTCCTGCAACATTCATGCCGGACCACGGATGTTACCAGAGCAGAGTGTCCCGGTTAACAGAGGTTCAGCCGGTACTGAACTGCCTAATATGGTCAGCCCACTATGTCACAGGTACCGACCCTCCTCCTCCCGCAAAACCCAATTCCCATTGGCCGCACAGCCCCATGAAGGCAGCCCTGGTGGGGAGGACCCAGGGGTGGGGCCAAAAGACGGATGGCAATGCCCAGTGCGCAAAACTGGCAACACACAGGGAGGCTGGATCCATGTCCCAGGCCAAAGAGCTGGTCCAGGATCTGGCCCTCTCCCAGAGACAAGGGGCAGAAAAGACCCCAGGGATTTTCCAGTCTGGTGTCCAATGGCTCCCTGCAGGCTGGGTGGGGCAGGGGACGATACTGGCAGTGGTAGTTTAGCAGGCGAGGCCTCCACAATCCCTCCCTCTCTTCCTCTCTGCTCCCCAAAGGGCCCACGCAACAGGCTGGCCCATCTTTCTGGCTGCCATTGGCTCCCTTCTGGGGTCATGGTGGGAGGGCAATTGTGCAACGCTTTTCCCCCCTGCAGAATCCCCCCTGCCTCTGGGGCCAGAGACCTGAGCTCCCCTCTCTAGGGAGCAGCGCGAAGTCACCTTGAGAGCCGCCCCGGGGCCGGCCGGGTACTTACTCCCACTCCTTCCGCCTCGCCTGCGGCGTGCTCTGCATCTTGTGAGCCTCGTGCGCCTTGATGATGTCCCGCTGCTCGATCAGCCCGCCCCGCCGGCGCTTGATCACGTCCGGGCTCACTGGGATGTACTGGCTCAGGCCCAGCTCAAAAGCGCCGCTCCCCTCCACGCCCAGGCCGGCCTCCCCCTCCCGGGACCGCGGCTCATAGAGGGTGTCGGAGCTGGCCGTGCGCGAGACCAGCGCCTCCACCGAGGCCTCAGGCTCCAGCAGGCCGCCGGACTGGGTGGCTTGCGTCACGCCTCGCGGGGGCTTGCGCCACGTCTCTTCCTCGGGGAGGGCCAGGACGTAGCGGCGGGAGTCGGCGTCCAGCTCGGCGACGCCGCTGGCCACGAAGGCGCTGGCCTCGGAGAGCGTGTGAGCGCTGAGGGAGCACGCGCCAAGTCCAAGCATCTTCGGCGCCGGCGCAGCACATCACTCTGGAGGGCACAAGAGAGACGGGGGAATGAACAGCCACCTCCTGGGAGCAGTGACAGGCGCTAGGGCTGCTTTAGGGTCACCCCAATGTTTTCCTTTACTCCTCACATTTGCAGCCCCCGTCCTTCCGAGCCTGGGGGGGCAAAACTTCCCCTGTAGCCCATTAACACCAGCCCAGCACACCCTCCCCACTAGGGATGTAATAGTACAGTCGATTAACCGCTAAGCAAAAGCTTATCAGTTAATACTATGGCCCATACATTTCTCCCTCCCCCAGTAAATTTTGTAGCAGGCTGGCCAGGAGTCCAGCTCAGCCCCAGCTTGCACTGGGTCCTGGACCTACCCCTGCTGCAGCTCTGCATTTAAAGTGTATTAGGAGCCAGACGGGCAGTGAGCCTGGCTCAATTCCAGCTTGTGCCAGGTCCAGGTCCCATCGGACAGGGGCTGCCTGGGGACTAAAGAATAACCGACTAACCAATAAGAATTCATGAGGTTAATCGACTATTCAATTAACCAATATTGAACATCCCTACTCCCCACCTGCAGCACGGCCACCCCCTCCACCCCCACCCAGCCGGGGAGGGGCGAGAGCAGGAAACGGGAAACGGGATCCCCAGGGGGCTGCGTGTCCTGCCACCACTACAGAAAAGTTGAACAAAAACCTTGTCTCCAGGTGCCTGCCTGTGACGGGATGCGCCGCAGAGAGGGAGGGAAAGGGCTGTTTGCTCCCCACCTGCAACACCCTATTGCTCAAGGCCTTTGCTGAGCAGGTGGATCCCCTCTCCCCATCTTAATTTTCACTGTGTCCCTTCGCCTGGGTGGGAAAGGGGACCCCAAATTCCTGCCTAAATCCAACTTAACCACTGGCCCAGACTTTGCACCAGCAGTGGTAGCGGTCTCGTCCGGCCTGCTCCAAGAACAGACAAATGTTCCCTCCCCCCCACTTGCTCGCCCAAAGGCAGACGGTCGCCAACTTGCCCACATTCCTGCAAGCCAGCTGCAGGTGAGGAGGGTGTGGGACAAAACTTCGACCTGCATCTGCGACAGTAGGTGGCGCTGTCTGCCTGCTGAGAGCACGAGTCCCGCACTGTGGCAGTGCTGTGGGCTCCGCGGCTGGGGGTTTCCACGTGGGCCTGGGCACGTGGCCATGATTTGCAGGGCTGGGGCAGGCCATAAGGGAAGGAGCAACAACTACGGCGCAATTGCCTGCTCAGAGCGCCAGGCCACACCCACGGCTGTGCACTGACTTCTCATCCGGGCGAAGGAGCAGTCTGGGAAGCAAGGGTAGAAATAAAGGGAGAGTGGAGAGAGGTCACTGGGGTGTCCCCCTGGGGTCTGTACTGGGACCCATCCTATTCAACACATTCATACAGGATCGGGAGAAAGGGGTCAGCAGTGAGGTGGCAACATGTGGTGTTTTAGATGCTGCTTGTAATTATTAGAACTGGGAGCACTGGAAACAGGAAGGAGGGGGGAGGAGATGGACCAGGCCTGAGTAAGAGCTACAGAGGGGAGCAGCAGCAGCTTTGTAAAGAGGTTTCACCTTTGGTAAATAAAGGCCTGTTGAAGTTTGTTAGTATTTTGCTTGGCTGATACAACACAACATTTGCAGGCGACACGAAACTGCACAAGAGAGTTAAGTCCAAAGCAGACTGCGAAGAGCTTCAAAAGGATTTTGCACAACTAGGGCAACAACATGGTAAATGAATGTTCACGTGGATAAATGCAAAGTAATGCCCACTGGAAAACAATCCCGGCTAGACGAACAAATTGATGGGCACTAAATTAGCCGTTGCCACTCAAGAAGGAGAACGTGGAGTCATTGTGGAGAATGCAATTGAAAATATCCTCTCAACGTGCAGCAGCAGTCAAAGAAGCAAACAGAACATTAGAAATCATTAAAAAAGGGATAGAGAAGACGACAGAGACTATCTTATTGCTTGTGTATAAATCCATGGTACGCCCACATCTTGAGTACTGTGTGCAGATGCGGTCACCTCATTTCCAAAAAAGATATCTTGGCACTGGAAAAAGCAGAAAAGGGCAACTTAAATGGCTAGGGGTTTGGAACAACTGCCATCTGAGGAGAGATTAAAAAGAACCCAGCCCACCACCTGACTGTCAGGGCACCCCTTATTCCTCCTGCCCCGGGGCCTCCATCTTAGAAAAGAGGAGACGGGGGCGGGTCTGATGGAGGTCTATAAAACCGTGACTGGTGTGGAGAAAGTGAATAAGGCAGAGTTTACTTGTTCCCAGAGCACAAGAACTAGGGGGTCACCAAATGAAATTAACAACAAACAAAAGGAAGTATTTCTTTACACAATGCACAGTCAACTTGTGGAACTCCTTGCCAGAGGATGCTGTGAAGACAAGAACTTTAAAAGGGTTCAAAAAAGAGCAAGATAAATTCATGGAGGTTAGGTCCATAAATGGCTGTTAGCCAGAATGGGCAGGGATGGTGTCCCTAGCCTGATTGTCGGAAGCTGGGAATGGGTGACAGCTGATGAATCACTTGATGATTCCCTGTTATGTTCATTCCCTCTGGGGCACCTGGCATTGGCCCCTGTCAGCAGACAGGATACTGGGCTAGATGGACCTTTGGTCTGACCCAGTATGGCCATTCTTATAGTACCAGAGTATCCTGACAATGGAAAGGCCTTTCAGCAACTGCCTCCTATTGGTGACTGGGGGCTGCATAAACAGCTAGTATAGGTAACAAAGGGAAGAACAGCTAACATGGAGGATTAGCTCTTCCGAAATCCCACAAGTGCCTGCAGGCCAGGTTCCTCCAGGTAAGCAGCCCCTCCAGAGCTACCTGGGCACTGCGACAGAGGCACCGATACAGCTCTGCAACCAAACCTGGGTGAAGCAGAACCTGCTGCATTGCATATTGGAACCAGCAAGCTAGAAAGACCCTGTGCTACAGCTGCAACAGAGCCCTGTCAGGAAACTTACGCTGACTTAACAAGCAAACTTCCCCATCAGGCGGTGAAGGAAGCAGATTAAAAGATGGGTTGGAGAAGAAGCTGGGTTACAAACATGCATATGTAATGCCAACAGGCGAAACCGAACCTGGGACCTCTGGAGCTTGGTGCATGAACCTTTACAGCAGTGTTTTTTAAACTGTGTTCCGTGGCACACCAGTGTGTCGCAAGGCAGTTGGCGGTGTGCCATGGAGAACAGAGTTCAAAATGGCTGCCCTTAAAGGGGCAGGCAACCTTTTTTTTGCGTGTGTGCGCTCAATAACTTCCCCCCCCAACTTTTTTTTCCCCCCTCAACAAAAAATCCTTGGTGTTCCTCATAAAAAAAATTATTGTTTGGTGTTTCTCAGTCTTAAAAAGTTTAAGAAACACTGTTCTACAGCATGAATTAAAAGCCAGCTAGCTCCCGGCTCAGGCTGTAGAGCAAAGTCATTTGCTCTCTGGGAGTGGTCTCAGTGCTGCTGCATGTAACAGTGCACCACAGCCAGCAGGTGTGTGGGCTACACAAGCAGACACACTGCTTCCGTCCAGCCCGTCAGCTACTAATTTTCCAGTTTCCCATCAAAATCAAGAGGGCTCTGACTCTTGACTGGTAGCAGGAATGGCAGCACAGGTCTGGGCTGATTGTGTGTGTGAGCAGCAGAGATGAGGAGTCGCAGCAGAGTGGGGAACCTGGCTGGAGTTGGGTGAATTGCCCACAAATCCGAACCCTCAGCTCTGAGGTCACCAGGCCAGACGTTTGCATCCAGAGTGACTCTGCTCCCCGCGGCACAGGGCAGCCACTGTCCCACCCCGGGCCCCTGTTTGGAATCGATCCCATGCGATCAACAAGCAACCGCGCTACAACCAAAGACAGAAATGCCACTGGGTGCCTTGCTTGAGTCGCCGAGCTGGAGGAAGCAGATGGGCATGTGATCCACATGCCACCAGTTGACCAGGTGAGGGTGGCTAGCTCTCCCCTGGTTGGCCCTGCGGCCTCACGGCAGTCACAGCAAAGGTCAAGGTCATTTGGAAATAGCAGCTTGACCCAAAGGAAAGGAGGAGGGGCGTCAGGAAAAGTGGAGGTTGCCGACGGCACGATACCCGGCACAATATTCCTAATGGACATCGCTAGGAGTAAGTGTTCCCACTGGGAGGAGGGCCAGAGGAAACTCTCGTGGGCTTAGAGGTCCCACTACCATAACAGATGGAGAAAGACCCTTCTCAGTATCCCGAATCAACTGCCCCGTCCCATGCCTGGCCGGGGGTAAAGTCGCTGTGAGGTTCAGACGTCATGCAACCATACGCCACAGGCCTGTAGAAAGAGTGGGAAGCTCAAGGAGAAGTCACAGTTACAAATACACAGTCAAGCCTGGCCCTTAGCACAACTCTTATTCAAGTAGCCCTGAAATGGGAAGTTCTGGGTAAGAGCAATCCGAGAAGCAAACACCCCTGGTGAATGATGAGCAGGAGACAATGTTCGCAGAGATGCTACCTCATCCCCTGCTGCGGGGGCTGTGGCCAAGAGATGAAAGGCAGCCCCATCCACAAAGCAATTTAGAGGCGCTCTGGACAGACGCCCCGAAGAAAGGGGATGAAACTACATTAGAACAGCTGCACCGATACAGATGCCACTGAGGGCTGCATCGCATTTTCTGTATCTTCGGGAGTGCCCTGATGAGACTTCCCCCCTGTTGGTCCCAGTAATGGACCAGGTTTATCCCAGGCTGGAGGATGGCTTATTGAGCAATCCACTTCCTCTTGGCATTCCCAATAGCACCTGTTAAAAAGTCCAGCACAGACCCCAGGATGCATGCGGACAACCAGAGACACAAGGCAGACAGCTGGGGACAGCTGTCCTTCGTGAACACCCTAACATCTGGACAAGGGCTACAGCAAAATGTTTCCGCAGTCTTAATCTAGCATCCAGATCCCAGCAAAGAGGCAGCAAAGGAAAAGTGACCGGCACGCCCGACTCTGGATTGTTAGCAACTAAGATCTCTGGCGGCTCGTCACTTTCAGACTCAGTGCATCAATGGCAACAAGACGTATCAAAGTCTGCTGCTGGATTTGTGCTGGAGCAGACTGATGATCTTGATAAACCGGGACATCGGCACTTGTGCTTCCAGCCCTACAGTCTGATGAGCCACATGGTTGCCTGAATTCAAGCCTCCAAGGTGTCTTGCTCAGACACTCGAGAAGAGTAACCCTGAGGTAGTCCAACAGGTCTGCTGGAGGAAGACCTAGAACCGGGAGTGTTCACAGTGTCCATGGAGCCTGGTGCCGGTTTGCTCATGTAGGACCTAACGTCCTTTTTGGGGAAAAGAGAAAAAAAATTAGTTAATATGGGCTGGGGCTGTCATTGATGCTGTTTAAGTCTGACCCCATTTCCTAGAAAACAAAACACCCACAAAGGGAAAGGAAACAACCACAGCAACAGACAATGCAGCTTCTGTCTCTGGCATTGACTTTCACTTGCAACCCCACTGATGAGACCCAGCATATGGTCTGATCAGCCACTCTGAGACCTGGCAAACTCAGACCGGCATCAGCTGTTTGATTTCATTTCATTACCTGCTTCTCTAATCACAGGCTCGCAGCAGTGTTGCAAAATATGCAGTCTTGGCCAGCTAAGCCAGACTCTGAGGCTATGTCTTCACTTATAGTGGCCTGACAAAATGTTTGGCATTCAGAGGTTCTTGAAAACCCCCCCACGAAGAACAGGGGCACTCTCCTGATAAAGCAAAACCCGCACATTGGGGGGGAATTAAAAAGCATTCATCTGTGCTGACCGTTAGCGACAGGACTGTGTCGAGACAGCCCCATTGCTGAATGCTGCCGAGGGCAGTCCTACCCTTAGAGAGAAGGAAGGAGAGACAGGAAAGAAATAAAGTAGGGATGGAAAAAGATACACGGGAGGGGGGGATCAGACAAAGTCTCAAATCCCAGATGAGGTTTGGGATTTAGCCGGAGCCGGGGAAGGTGGTTTGTTATCCGGCTCCTACTCTCTGGCCCGCTCAGGTCATGGCATTGATTAGGAGCTGGCTGAAGGAGCTTGAGGCAGAACGGGATAGGGTGGCAGCTCACGCCTTCCCTTTCTCTTTCACCCAGCCAGCAGCACAGTCGTTGGCTTTTCTTCCACAGTCGCTTTCATTGTCAAGCCCCCAAAAGGGAGTGGTGGGCAGAAGAGTCCGTCCTCCTCTTCTTGTATCCTTCTATAGGCCTCATTTCCCACCGACTGGGTTTAGTGACATTGGGTTTTAAATCCCAGGCATGCACTTAACACATTCCTGGAGTTAGATCAGTAGCTCTTCTTGTCTGGACTTTAGTTTACCTTTGAGGGGAGGTACCTTTGCCCGTCAACAATCCTTGCTATGTGTTAGTGTGACATTGTCGGGATTTATACTCACTTGCCACAGTTGAAATCACAGTCTACATAAATGTGTAGACCCCTTATTACAGGGGAGTTAGATTCCCTGGCAGTAGGCTTCCAGAGAACATCTTGGGAATAACCCCTGGTAATTAAGGTCATATGGACTTTGACAAAGCTAATCCAAATGATTTGGTTGGACATGGTTGATTTTAACAACAGGGTATCTATGTGGTGCTTGTGTCAGGAAAGCTCAGGACCAAAGCTGCGCGTCAGGGGAATGCCTCAATAAAACTGAGAGCCATCAGAGAAATTTCTTTAGGAGGACTGCTCTCAGACATATGGTACCTCCTCAGCCTGTGGTAGTATGGTGCCTGGAAGATAACAGGGATTACAAATACAAGATGCTGCAGTTTACTGCTCCTGCCTTTGCAGTGATCGGGGGAAGGAATATGAGTCAAGAGCATTGGGCGAGGTTGACTATAAATGCCAAGCAGCCAAATGTTACTTTCTCCTGGCTCTGCTACAGGGTGGTTAACCCTGCCAGCGGTTCCTTGCTCAGACTCTCAGCCAATAAAAACAGGAGGTGGTGAAGCCAGCTTAGTTGAGATTTTGAACGCTCACCTTCTGTGACTTGACATTCAGACATCAGGAGATGAGAGACCTGGAAAGTAGGGATGTAAAAGGTTAACTGTTTGTCTGGTAAGCATTAGGTTCACTGGACCTGTCCAAACCCCAGTGGTCGGCCAGCCATGGTGGCCTGGATGGCAGGACTCCACCTGCAGGGGCCCAGCCTGGAGCAACCCCCACCCAGTTGGGCCAGTCAGCCACCTGGAGCAGCTGCCTGCCCATGGCGGGCTGGTTGCTGGGACCCCAGCTGCAGCAGGCCAACCTGAAGCAGCCTCCACTGCACCTGGCAGGCAGGACCCCTACCCCACAGAGGCAGTAGGATCGCAGGGCCGGTGGGACCCCCATCTCCAGCTGCTCTGCACCAGCCCACCCACAATTAACCGATATAATTTTAATTGTTTAACTGGTTAACTGTTTTAATGGTCATTTACATCCCTGCGCTGCACAGAGGGAAGTGAGGTTGAGGGGCCAGATTCGGGTGAACAGTGAGCATTCAAGTCAGGACCAAGATGTCAGGAGTGAAAAGGAAGTTTGGCTGCACCATTGGACGGATCTGGAGAAAACCCTCAATCGACTCCATTTTGTGGGGCATTACACAGTCATCAAGATGGCTGGTCCTGCCATGAGGACTGGACTTGGTGGCCTCTCAAGGTCCCTTCCAGGATTCTGCGATTCTAAGAAACTAATCAACTGATTCTTGCTCATAAGAGGAAAAAAAACATTATGGTCTTGCTTCAAGTAAATGCAGAATGGATGCCCAGATCCTGGAGAAAAGAGACACCAGATGAGCATGCGTGCCAGACATCTTTTACGGGGGCAGAAGGCTGTTTGGAAGTCGCTCCACACGCTGATCTCGGAGAACAAGTTAAGGGAGAGAAATTACCAGGAATTCTTTTGGATCCCACTTGTCACAGTCATTGAAAGCCCATCAGAAGTCAGGCTGGCTTGGAGAGTAGCCACATACAACCGGATGACTCACATCCAGTTGACAAGAGATACAAGGCCAAACACTCCGCTGTGTATATTGGCGCAGCTCCGTTGGCTTCAGAAGAGCGGTGCCAATCAACACCCCCAGCAAAACTTGGCCCACTGTATTGATTGAATACAAGACACAGCCAGAAACTTACAAAGATGGGAGGAGATTATAATATGCAGAACTTTTGTTCACACTTTCAGAACCCTAATTAAACAAACGGAGGAGAAGGCATAGTAATACATGCAGACAGCCTGCACGCCTTATTGCTGGTCAGAAAGAGGAGGTGCGTGTCATAGGTTTTTCTGCCTTGTGCTGCAAATACCCATGTATCAGCATCATGATCCTGCGCAGCCCTTGGGTACCACATTTAAGTGATCCATGCACTGCACACTGATTCTCTGAATAGCCCTCAACACAGCCCTGAAGGATAGGGATGTAAAGGCGCAGGATTGCCTTAGCCACATGACAACGGGGCAACACCACGGAGGTGGGAGGATAACGTGTCCCCTAACACCAAAGCACAAAACATGCTGCTGAAGTCATGCTGAGGCCAACCTAAACCAATCCCGCCTGGATCAGTTCTCTCTCTTTTGGGCGTATGCTGCTCCTGGCCATGGCTCCTAAGTTTGCAAAACTGGGCCACTTGTGCCCCTTCCCCCAGCTGGGGGGGCACATGTGACCCCAGATTATTTCTTTCTAGACCACACATCTGCCACATCCCGTTGGTTTGACTGGGGGCAAGCTGATGAAGTCCATCACAGACTGACCGCAACCAGCCCCATCTAAAGGCCACACTACAAGGTGTAATCTTTCTCATACTGAAGCTACATCAAGTCTGCCCCCCCTTGCACAAGAAAATATGCAAATGAGGCAAAGCGGTGAATATTGCCGCACCTCATTTGCATACTTAATGAGCCACCATTTTTGCGCAAGGGGCTTCTGTGCAAAAAGGAGCTTTCTACACGGCTCCTTTTTACGCAAAACCCCCTCTTGCGTAGGAGCCGTTCTTCCTGAAAAAAAGCAGCAGAACAGCTCTTGTGCAAGAGGGGGGGTTTGCACAAAAGCCCCTTGCGCAAAAATGGCGGCTCATTAAGTATGCCAATGAGGTGCAGCGGTGTTCACCGCTTCACCTTATTTGTATATTTTCTTGCACAAGAGGGGGCAGTCTAGACATAGCCCTTTAATCAGTGGTGGGGGAAGAGGTTGCATCCATCTAGCCTCAGAGCAAATATTCAACCACTTTGCATTCTTGAATTCGGATGCCAGACAATCAGCGAAACCATCACAGACAGGAGAAGGGGCAGTTACTTCAAGGGGGGTAGAGCAGAGAAGAAGAGGCCCCCCTCCCTCAGATGTCACACCCACATCCCCCTACCTCAGACAACACACCCACATCCCCCTGCCTCAGACATCACACCCACACCCCCTTCCCTCAGACATCATACCCACATCCCCCTGCCTCAGATGCCACACC
>JANRFK010004893.1:6993393-7005474 GCA_030068395.1 Apalone spinifera | reverse complement strand
GCACGTCCCTAGGGATGCAAGTGGGACTCAAATTTCCAGCTCCTCACAGTAAAGCAATCACATTGGCACGGCACAAGGGTCCTGCCCAATAGCCCGGCCCCTTCCCAAGCTGCTCCCGGAACCATTTACACCTGGAGAGGGAGCCCCAGTGAGGGAGCCTACAGTTCCCTGCAGATATTCGGCTCTGCACACCAAACTAAGGGCTTGCCCATTAAGGGCATGGGATGGCGTTTTTCATGCAGCAGCGATGAGGAGAGTGGAGAATGTTGGTTTAATAAAGCAAGATGCAACAGAGCCACTTCTTTACTTTTCGCATCCCGAGTGCTGCTTCTCCTGGCTGCTATAAATCCATCCTGATTTCTTCCCCCCACTGCTGCTGGGCATGGCGTAAATGCAAGTTTCTCCACAGCAGAGCGCCTGCACCCCTCCCCACAGTGACTCCTGCTGGGCAAGGCTGGGACTGCAGTTGCAGTGACCTACACGCCTTTATACTGTACTACATTTGTGGAAAGAGCAATTGATCTTGGGTAGGATCTTCAAAAGTGTCTCAGTGACTTAAACAATAATAGGACTTTTGCTCCTATGCTAGTCAACTACCTCATCCCAAGAGCAATAGCAGAAACAAAAAAGATCCAGAGAATTAAAAATTGAGAGAGAGAGAGAGAGAGAGAGAGAGAGATGATCAGAGACATGGTTTTTGCAGGAGGAGTATCCATGCAAGGAGTGTATGAGTAAGAGTATTTCATTTATAAAGAAGAAAACAAAAATAGATAAAAAAAATTCTTAATGAACAGAATAAAGAAGCCCAGTCAGACATTAATATTTACCGTTTCCTACAATATGTAAATAAGAGAGGCATTCAGAAGACAACTAACTTCTATAAGGAACTTAAATTTCACATATAGCCTGTGGAACTCCCTGCCACATGATATTATTGAGGCAAAAGACTTAGTAAAGCTTTGGGTATGAAGTGTAATTGTAGCCATGTTGCTCCCGAGATATTAATGAGACCAGGGTGGGTGAGGCAATATCTTTTATTGGACCAAATTTGTGAGAGACAAGTAGGTTAGTGGGTTACAGATTGTTGTAATAAGTCCATGCCACTGCTGCCGGGCCCAGCAGAAGTATGAATTTAAGCTCCCAGGCTTGTCTTTGGAAAGTGTTGAGCAGGTTTTCTTTGAGGATGGGAACTGAGAGATGAGATATAGAGCGATCGCTCTGTGAAAAGTGTTCACCCCCAGAGGACACGCTGCTTTTCTCTTATTATTTTCCTGTGTGCATTCATGTGAGAGCACAGTGGTTGCTGGTTTCACTCACTAAGACATTTAGTGCATGGGATGAGTGTTTCTGTTGTCCTGGCAGGGTCTGGTACTGCTGGGAGTTGATGTGCCCTGGTACAGGGGGAACTTGCAAACACATCACCATGCTCCTCCATTTCATCCTTACCTGTAACAATTTTACCTTCAACAGCTAATACTTTGCCCAAATGATGGGAATATCCCATGAGTTCTAGGATGGCTCCCCAATATGTCAACTTCTTTATGGGTCACCTTGGGGAATTATTTCTGGATAAATAATACCAGTGATGTACCTGAGAGACATCAATGTTACTTTAATCTTCTGGACAGATAGATCTAACTCCCTCATAGATTTCAACTGCAGCTTCAACGGCCACCCGCCGTGGCTATCGGAAGGTTGCCCGTTGTCTTGTAAACATTTGAGGCAGGCAGCCATGCTGTCACTGCAAGGGATGTTGGCCTATAGCGAAGCGACATCCATTTGGTGAGGAGTGTGTTCTGAGAAAGGTTGAGGAATTCACTTGTGTCCTGTAGGAAGCTGGCCTTTGAGGACGGTTTCTGAGAGTCCAAACAGTCTTCCAGTAAGAGTACTGAGGCCAGATACAACGGGTCTGTCTGGGGTCTTGTGTGTGTATCTTGGGAAGCCTGTAGAAGGTCCCTGTGGTGGATTCATGGGTGATGAATTTGTAGAGTTTCTCTTGGAGCTGTTTGGGGAAGGATGTGATGATATCCCCGGTTAAACTGTAGTATGGAGACTTCTTTGAAGTTCTTGGCTGTAGGTGGCATTGGAAAGTTGTCAACTGGCCTCATTAATGTAGTCATCACAGTTGAGGACTAAAATGGTGCCTCTTTTGACTGCCAGTTCAATCGCTGTCTAGTGGTTAGAGTCCCGGGACTGTCTAGGTGTCCTCGCGGCAGTGGAGAGATTAGGGTAGATGTGATGTTTGTTAAGGATGTTGCAGTCAGTTTTTTCCCTGAAGTAATTAGCATAATGGTCAAGCGCATGGTTTCATGCACTAACCCCCCTCTTTTTGTCCTATGATTACAAAGATCTTAACAGACCCCTTTCTCTTCAATGGTCCTGGAGATATTTGCTAGCTTCTTGTGCTAAATCACCTGTTTCATTGTGTACTTAGCTGTGATGCTCAGAGCACCTCTCTTAGACCTGAAGAAAAGCTCTGTAGGTATGTCTACACTGCCACCCAAGTTCGAACTAGGGTGGCTAATGTAGGCATTCGAACTTGCAAATGAAGCCTGGGATTTAAATATCCCGGGCTTTATTTGCATGTTCCCGGGCGCCGCCATTTTTAAATGCCCCGTAGTTCAAACTACCTGCCCGCGGCTACACATGGCACGGGCTAGGTAGTTTGAATTAAAGCTCCTAATTCGAACTACCG
This sequence comes from Apalone spinifera, assembly GCA_030068395.1. Lineage (NCBI taxonomy): Eukaryota > Metazoa > Chordata > Testudines > Trionychidae > Apalone > Apalone spinifera. The sequence goes on along the minus strand of JANRFK010004893.1, from coordinate 7,002,779 downwards.
TTACTCCTCCTGCAATGAGGCGGCACCCGGGAACATGCAAATAAAGCCTGGGATATTTAAATCCCGGACTTCATTTGCAAGTTCGAACGCCTACATTAGCCACCCTAGTTCGAACTACTTAAAAGCTGGTCTCTCCTACCAATGCAAAGTTAGTCCAATAAAATAAATGACCTCTCCCGCTTTACCTCTCTAAAGTTTTTTTGGGGGGGATGCTTTTTTCTTAGTAGAATAAAAGGGGAAAATACAGAGTGGGGCGTGAAGAAAAAGAACCCAGCTTTGGCTACCAACCATGCAAGCCTGACCACCAGTTGCCAGAATAGGATGAGCTGAGAGGTACCTGAGCTTGATTTCCAATTCTGAACGTTGAGATGCAGGCTCTGATCCAGGGTGAGCTCTTCAGGGCAGGGGCTGTGTCCACAGGTGTATGAACAGCACTTACCATGTGATGAGCATTATCAGAATATCCCCATTACTAACAACCCTTCCTAACGGCACTCAGTCAAGATCACTCCACTCTAGTGTATTTCCTGGTGTTCAAGACAACGGTCTACAGCCAGACCCCCAATCAGGCAGCACACGCCTGCTCCACATCAGGTGTGTGTTGTATTTATTTTAAAGCATCCACACCCACCCGATGGATTCAGTTCTAGCAAGGGCCACGTGAAAACCAATTTTAAAAAAAACAAACACCCGCCCCATGGAGTTACTAAACCATTCCCTTAAGGTACTGGGTGGGGAGCGTATTTGTAATACTTTGCACCAGTACAGCACTTCCCAAAGGATCCATTTTACACATTAGTGAAACAAGCATCTGTGAGAGGTAGGTATTATTTCACCTAAGAGAAAACTGGGGCACTGAGCTGTCAAGTAGCTTGCCCAAGGGCGCCAAACAGAGCCAAGAGATTTTCTGCCCAATAGTCCTCTGCCTTAAGCACCAGGCCAACTTTCCTCCCTGCGTGTGATTCGCAAGCCAAGAGGAGGGGGGATGTGTTTGCTTCAAGAACGTTCACAGTGTAAGACAGGGATTCAGAGAACTGTAGGCTCTAAAACACGCTAAGATACTATTTCATCACGTGGCCTTGGTAAGTCTGCGACTTCCCCCCAGTATCCTCACATACAAAAGCTCCCCATAGACAGACGCAGCAATTTTTCAGGCCTTTCTTTTCCTTCTCACGGTCAGGAGCAGCCTGAGGCCGGCTGCGGCAGCTGGCACCCCAGGCGGAACACACAATCAGCGCCCCCGCCTGGAAGGCCGTCAATGGACTGACGTCATCATCAGGCGCCCAGTGACGTCATCATCGGGCGCCCCGGGCGTCCGAGTCCACCTATAATCATGGGCTGCCCCTGCTCATGGTACATACTCATTGGTGACTGCTCTTTCCACTTGGGTTTCTTCTCCTGAACGTTGCAATATTGTTACCAAAATATCCAATCAAATAATAATAATAATCTTCAGAGGGGTAGCTGAGTTAGTCTGTAACAGGAAAAACTTTAAAAACAACAAATAGTCTAGCAGCACCTTAAAGACTAACAAAACATGTAGCTGGTATCATGAGTTTTTCATCTGAAGAAGTGGGCTGTGACCACAAAAGCTCATGATACCAGCTACATGTTTTGTTATTATTAATAATAATAATAATAATAATGAAACCCTTATTTAACTTGGGGGAACCCACTGGTAATGAGTCTTTGTCATTGGTGCTTTGGCCAAGGTGACTCACAAGCCACAGCGTGGGTCTGTCATTACTCAGTAGACCAACAAAGGCAATTATACGATCACGCAAACATCAAATTCAGCACATAAGGAGTCATAGCATCCCAGAGAGGAAAAGACAATGGGACGCTTTCAAGCTGAATGACAGAGACATATTTTTGCCCTTTAATGCTTCTTTATTATGTACAAAGACAGGATCAAAGGGTCTCATCCCCCCACCCCAATATTTTTTAATTTGCATTAGAAATATCAGATCTTCATTTCTCCTTCTTTGCTGGAGACCCTCCTGGTCACAGCTGGAGGAGGCAGTCCGTGATGTCACACCAGGCTGCAACATACAGCACTGCCTAGAAAGCCTCATATCTTACACCTCCAGGAGTATTTACTCTCTGGCAAAGGGAGGATTAGTTCATCCCTTTCACCCTGTCTCATGGGACGGAGAGAGGAGTAGCTGCTTGAAGTTTGCCCTCAGCTTTTCGGCTGTGGTTCAAAGGCGCGTGTTCCTTTTAATTCTCCCAACAGCTTTGCCCAGTTCTCCCTCATGCTAGGGCCCCTCCTCGCCACTCGGGCAGCACAAAGGGGCCTTAAAGCCAGTGTAACCAGCATTGCCACTGCCCAGAGTGGTGTAAAAGGGCCCTCGTATAAATGTGAACCAGGCTCTGAACCATTCCTCCTACGGTGCCATTCCCAGTGCTGCTCTGTGTCTGGGTGACTTCCACCCGCTTCGGCCTGGTGCTCGCCACCAGCTTGCCCGGCCTTTCCACGCCGTCCTGCATTCGGTGGGCTCCCTCCCCCGTCACCCGCAGCAACCTCCACCTTGAATCCCCCGGGGTTCCCAGTCCCTGGTGGCCTGTGAACACAACGGCACAGAGGAGAGCGGTGACTCTTGCACAAGGGAGCCCCCGCCTACTCCTCGCCCTCACAACATCCCACTCCAGCCCCATTCCCGTGGGCCGTGAAGCTCTCTCAATACAGCCCAGGGTCGTTCTGGGGTGGGCGCGCTCTGAACTGTGAGGACCGGTCCGCTGTTCCGTGACGGGTGAGGCTGTGCGGGCTGCCCTGTGCCCAGTTTCGTTGCACCATTGTGCAGTTGTTCGGCCCTTCTGTTCGTTCAGGCTGCACTCTCGGTGTTCAGCAGCCGGCTGGGATGCTTGCAATGGTTTTCTAATCTTATTTCCTTGCTCCTTTGCCTGGGAACAAATGGGCTTGGTTGCAATCACTGTCACTGGTTGGCAGCATAGGAAAAAAGGAGGAGTCCAAGTTGTATCGGAAGGCTTTTAAAAAACAACAAATTCCAAAGCTGTAGCAAATACACGTCTCTGCCTACTATAACACTACGCAGCCCCACGTCTCCCCATGCAGGTCCCCGGGCCATGCCAGGACGTGGGTGCCTACGGCATCCTTTATTTCCCTTGTAAGATTCCCCTGCATGTTCTACACTCACAGAGCACAAAATGGGTCTGTCTTGAAGAAAAGGACGTTTGCCTTTATTTTCATTGAAGCAATGACTGTAGGGGAGAGGTCCAGACCTCCAGAAGTTTGGGTACCACTGCTGAGCATCTTAGGTCTGCAGGCTCGTGCAGTGTCACTCTGCTCTGCTTTTTCTCCTGCACCGGTCTGCATCTGGGACATTTGCAGCTATGGCAACATGCATCAGGTGTCTACCGTACCAGGAATGAACTCCCCTCCAAGACCCTTCACTGGCTTCTGAAGGAGGAAAACTGTCACTGAAACAGCTGCGCCTGTCTCTCAGGCCTCTAGCTGTAGCCTGCAAAACGGGAACAGCGCATCCACTGGCACCGGATCTATTGTTTGGCTCCAGCTGGGCTGGACAGAAGCAGGCAGTGTGCAGAGCCGGAAGCTCTTCAGCTGGATGCATTGGTGGACTCAGAACATTTCTACACAGGGTCGTTGGAAGGACAGAGACGTTTTCCCACAGTGTATGTTTTCTCCAGCCAGTCAGGCACTGAGAACCCTGGCATACAGCCCCTGTAAGCCTAGCAGCAGACACGTACCACTGCAGCTCCTGTATGCACACAGCTATAGGTCATGCACAGCTCTGCAGCGTGGCTGCTGTCCAGTTGGCTTGGCAAGCACAGGTTTGCACAGACCCGGGTATGCCCAAAGTCAGAGAGACTCAGTACATTTGTATGATGGTAGTGCCAAGAAAGGATCCCACTCAGATCAAGGCCCCAGTGTGCTAGAAACACATAGCAGGAGACTGTGTCTGCCCTGGCAACATTACAGCCTAAGTACACCAAGGCCAAAGGTTGGAAGGGAAACACCGGTTCAGAGGTGAAGTGATTTGCCCAAGGCCATCCAGGAGGCCAGTGTCAGAGTCAGAACTGGAATCCAGGTCTTCTAAGCCCTAGTCCAGTGCTCTATGCACTAGACCACACTGCCTCTCTCCTTACCCGCTTTTCCGCTCCTTACCCACCCCGCCGTTTCTCTCTCCCTCACTGTAACTCCCTGTCCTCCCTGCGTGTGCAATTTCACAGGTATGAATAGGGATTTCTTCTTGGCTGTCACATAAACACAAAGACTTCCGCTTCTGAAAGCATTTCCTGATCCCACTTTATCGCTACCTCAGCTGTACTCAGCATGGAAGGGGAAGAAAATAACTATTGATGAGGCACTTAAAAGGAACATTTCGACACCCCGTCTTGTCTGCGAATGGGAACAAATTCACTAAGTTCAACATCTGATATGAAGAGACCGTGGCTGGCTCTGTATCTATGCACGGCACCATCTGCCTGCATTAGACATGGGCCAGGAAATCTAGTCCGAGTAGCTTCTAGAGCTCTAGAGCCTCTATTCCAATTACACAGAAACATGAAGTGGCCAAGCCCTTTTGAAAACCTGACCTGACCATTTCAATCAGGTGCGGAAATGAGAATAGAGCTCTTTAGAAATCTTTTAGGAGAGGAGGGGCTGGGACGTTCTATATACCTTCTATTCCAAAACATGCTCCATCTAGCTAGGGACATAATAGGTAACAAGACAATATTCTACAAATACATGAGAAGCAAGAGGAAGATCGAGGATAGGGTAGAAGAGGAAGAAACAATAACAGATAATGCAAAAATGGTATAGATGCTTAATGACTTCTTTGTTTTGGTTTTCACCAGGAAGGCTAAATGATTGGATACCTAACATAGTGAATACCAATGAAAATGGGGTAGATTCAGAAGCAATGTACCTCTATTATTTTTATCCATGTGCAGAATAAATTTTATTACATGCACCAAGATATGTTCAGATGTGCTCCATCAGTAGAAACACATGCTGCCGGCAGTGGGCACTGTGGGCACTCTGCTAATCACCTGGGAAGCATTTGAATCTCTCCTGGGAGGCTGCCCAAGCACTCAGCTTACAGGGAGCGCTATTCAGAAGTTAAAATAGGAAAAGAACAAGTTAAAAATTACTTAGACAACTTAGATGTCTTCAAGTCACTGGGGCCTGATGAAATGCACCCTAGAATAATCAAGGAGCTGCCTGAGGAGATATGAGCTATTAGTTATTATCCTTGAAAAGTCATGGAGGACAGAAGAGATTACAGAAGACTGGAAAAGGGCAAATAAAGTGCCCATTTATAAAAAGGTAAATAAGGCCAACCCAGGGAATTATAGACCAGTCAGAATAAATTCTGTTCCAGGAAAGACAATGAAGCAAATAAGGAATCCATGTTACAAACATCTGGAAGATAAGATAAGTAGGAGTGAGCTTGGATTTGTCAAGAGCAAATCGTGTCAAACCAAACTTTTTTGACAGGGTAACAAGTCGTGAGGATAAGGAGGAAGTGGTAGATGTGGTATATCTAGACTTTAGTAAAGCTTTCGATACAGTCTTTCATGACCTTCTCATTAACAAACTAGGGAAATAAATCCTAAATGGAGCTACTGTAAGGTGGGTACATAACTGGTGGGATAACCGTTCTCAGAGTATAGTTATTAATGGTTCACAGTCATGCTGGGAGGACAAAACAAGTGGGGTTCCACAGGGATCCGTTTTGGGTTTGGTTCTGTTCAATAGCTCTATCAATGGTTTAGATGATAGCACATAGAGTATACTTTTAAAGTTTGTGGCTGATACTTGCAACCCCTCCCAACTTGGTGTTTTGAAAGACAGGATGAAAATTCAAAATGATCTAGACAAACTGGAGAAATAGTCCGAGGTAAATAGGATGAAATTCAATAAGGACACATAGAGTATGTCTACACTTGATTCCTCCTTCGAGGGAGGAATGCAAATGTAGACATCTGAAATTGCAAATAAAGCGGGGATTTAAATATCCCGCGCTTCATCTGCATAATCTCAGACTGCTGCTTTTCTGCAATAGCACTATTCCAGGACATCAAACTCAGTCCCTGCGGGGTTATTTCGAGAGAAAACCCTTCCCTCGAAATAACCTTTAAATTTCATTTTTTGAGGAGTAATATACCCATACAAAGTAATCCACTTAGGAAGATACAATACATTACACACAAATGGAAAATGACTGCCTAGGTAGAGTACTGGGGAAAAGGATCTGTGGGTCATAGTGGATCATAAGCTAAATATGAGTCAACAGTGTAATGTTGAAAAAAAGCAAACATCATTCTGGGATGCATAAGCAAGAGTGTTGTAAGCAAGATGCGAGAAATAATTCTGCTCCACTCAGTACTGATCATCTCTCAGCTGGAGGATTGTATCTAGTTCTGGGCACCACATTTCAGGAAGGATGTGGACAAACTGGAAAGAGCCTAAAGAAGAGCAACAAAAATGATTAAAGATTTAGAAAACATGACCTAGGAGGAAAGACTGAAAGAACTAGTTGGGACTGGTCCTGCCTTGGGCAGTGGGCTGGACTTCATGACCTCCTGAGGTCTCTTCCAGGTCTATGATTCTATGATTCTATGAACTGAGTTTATTTAGTCTAGAAAAGAGGAGACTGTGAGGGATGTGATAACAGTTCTCAGGACACTAAAAGGTTACAAGGAGGAGGGTGAACATTTTTTCTCCTTAACCTCTGATGATAGGACAAGAAGCAATGAGCTTAAATTGCACCAAGGGAGGTTTAGGTTGGACATTAGGAAAAACTTCCTACCTGTCAGGGTGGTTAAACACAGGAATAAATTGCCTGGGGAGGTTGTAGAATCTCCATCACTGGAGATATTTAAAAGCAGGTTAGACAAACACCTGTAAGAGATGGTCTAGATGGTGCTTGATCCTGCTGTGAGTGCAGGGGACTGGACTCAATGTCCTCTAGAGGACCCTTCCAGTTCTGCAATTCTATTATTCTTGCGGGAGCCCCCTGTAATCCTAATATTCCTCATCTGTGTATAATTGTGATATTGCATATAAAGCAGGTCATATGAGGTCTCAGGGAAAAGGTGAAAAAAAATGTTTTATCTAAATCTGTCTACCTTTAGTGCATATGAAGTGATGAGATTGTGTTGTATGGTTGTCACTAAAACATGATGCATGTTGGGAAATCAGCCAGCTGTTAGCACCCCAGAGATAACAGCAGGGATAGTAGCCAGAGCTCAGGTGGGGTGTCAAATAGCCACTGTCCCACAAAAGAGCTACAATTCAATGACTCACCTGCAGGAGGCCACACCAGGGAACTGTTCAACCTTGCCTGGGGACTCATTCTCCAAACACATGGGACTGAGGCCAGATCTACACTAGACCCGGCTACTCGGCTTAAGTTACACAATTCCAGCTACGTAGAAAACGTGGCTGCAGCTGGCTTTCTTTTAGCCAAGCGTGGCAGCGTCCCTAAAGCAGGAGGCCAATGGGAGCAAATGCTCCCAGTAGCTTCCTTTACCCCTTGCAGGAGCAGGAGTACTGGACACCAGCAGGGGCACCCTCTGAGTTTGATTTAGCGAGTCTTAGCTAATCTCACTAAATCAAACTCCAAAAGATTGATCGCAGCAGCATTGATCTTCCATGGAATGAAGACAAGCCCTGAAGGTATAAAAGAGACCACAGGGACGACATGCTTGGCCTTTCTCCTGCTCCCAGCTATGCTGTAAACAACAAGGCCACTGAGAAGAAGACTGAAGACTCTAACAGAAGAGATAGGCCCAGGTTTAAGGGACAAACCAGCATATTAAGGACTGCAATGTCCAGTGAGGTGAGAAAAACTGCATAATCTAGTTGCTGCCCAGTCTAATAGGCTTAGAGGTTAGACTTAACTTCTTATGTGTGCTTATATTTTATTTCTTTGGGTCACTAAGGGCACGTCTACACAGCAGGCTAAACTCGAAATAAGCTACGCAACTTGAGCTACGCTAATTGCGTAGCTTAAGTCGAAATAGCTTATTTCGAATTTGGGTGCGTCTACACAGCACTTCTTTTGAAATAGAGCCCTCTTCTCCAGCTTCCCTTACTCCTCATAAAATGAGGGTTACAGGCGTCGTAGTAAGAAATCCTCTGGCTGGACAGTATTTTGACATTATGTGTGTAGACATGCAATTTGTTATTTTGAAAGAACGTCCGTTATTTCAAAATAACAGTGCAGTGTGGACATAGGTAAAAAGCCAGAGTTAGGCTATCACTTATAGTCACTTAAAATCTTTTGTAGTCAATAAACTTGCTTAACTGTGTATCTTTACCAATGAGTTTGCCTGAAGTGTTTGGTAAATCACTCAGGTATCTAAGGCTAGCGTATATCCACTTTCCATTGATGAAGCGGTGAACCAATTAATGAATTAAATGGCATATTTCTGAGGTGCAGAGATGGGAGCTGGGGGAGGGGGGAATTTGGCTGGTGCCTTACTCTGAGGAACTCATGAGTGGCTCTGGGAGCATTCATGCAATCTAGCAGCTGGGTGTGAGGCCCCATGTGTGGTCATGCTGAGTAATAACAGGGCCTGCGGGGGGTTGCTGCTTGTCCCTAGCAAGATATTATGAGAGACAGCCCAGGCTGGAGAGCTGAAGGGGGCACATTGCTCCCACAGTCCCAGGCTGCACCTGAGCATCCTGTCCCAGGGGTGCTGAGATTTTTTTAAAAAAATTCTGTCTTCATTTAGGTCTCTAGACAGGACCTCAGCTCTTCTGAAATCCTGGGTCCTGCTATATACTGCTAAGCCCTTTTGAGGATCTAGGCATTTCATTTAGGTAGCTAAACAGCATTGGAGCCCTTCAGGGGAAAAAACCATCCTTAAGTGGAGCACACATGCACCACCTACTGTAGGAGGCAGCAGTGGGGCCAACTGTGCCAGGAGAAAGATGGGCATTTGCAGGGAGGGAGGAGGCAGTTGTGTTTTCCAGATGAACACGCTGACTTATGCGGCTCCGGAAAACAAAAGACTCGGCTCCATGCCGCGTGAATCCAGAAAGCTTGCCGCTTCCGTGGCCAGCGTCAGCCACGGATTGCTAGGGTCCTAAAGGCGGGGGCTAGAACAACACCAGAGTTATCACAGGTGGTACTGATTACACCCGTTAAAAAAGGTATCAACGCGTGTTCCTGGGAGTAAATGTCTATAGAAGGAGTAGCAGTTGGTCTCCCTGTGCTCCCCACTATGGAAAGCCTAAGGCAGGAGGAAAACTGGACCCTCTGGGGTTGGTTTGGACATGTGGGCACATGGATTTTGCAAGGAGTAGTTTTAGTATTAGCTATATTCTTTTGTGATTATTTTTGTTTCTAGTCAATCAAATGCTGTATTTCTTGTATTCTGAAAAACAC
>JANRFK010004893.1:6968053-6983864 GCA_030068395.1 Apalone spinifera | reverse complement strand
TTTCCGCTTCGATCACGGCGCCTTAGTCACCTACGGAGATTGACGTTACTTATGTTAAATAGAAACATGTCGAAGCACAAGCAGAGAGCGGGGCCTTTAGGCCACAACTTTAGGCTTCATGACAACTGAAGTTAAGTTATTAGCATGAGCAAATAGAGGGATTGATAAAAGTGACCCGAGGCATAAACATGGACCATGTAGGAAATAATACTAAGGCCTGTGTGGAGTGGAGCAAAGGGAGATAATTTAGAAGCTAGTTAGAGATCAGCTGGGGCATAAATGCTATAAACAGGTTTTGGTTTCAAATGGATTAAGCAAGTGTCGAGGGGGAATTTTTGGATGTTCCGCGATATTGGCGATAGCAGCATTTGCACTGACACAAATGACAAGGGGGAGGATGTTTTGCTGTGAATAGCCAACCCAGGAGTGGAAGATATTAGGGTTTCAGGATATTGAAGAGGAAACACAGCCATCATCCCCATCTGAGAGCGTCCCAGTAGCGCTGTGATGTGACTAACACCTGTCACATGTGATTAACATCCTGAACCGCGTATTAGAGGAGTCAGACGTCCCGCTTCTCAGCAATCTAGGCAGACAGGCGTGGGTGGCCTACCTACAGCATTCATACGGAAGCTATTTTTCCCCTGTTAGAATTTATCTTCCCCTCTCAGCTGTCCTGCACCTGCCACAATCTCTCCTATGCAAACTCACGGGGACCTGATTCAAAGTTACCCCCTACCTGCTCTGGAGGTTATGATGACATTGAAAAACACATTTGCACTCTACATATTTGGGGGTAGTGCCGGGGCTTACCCAGCTTCAGTGTAAATTAGAGTAGCCTTAAGGTGGCTCTAACTTACTACTGAAGTTTGCGGGATTCAATGTGACTTGCCAGTGGGCAGAGCTCTTGAGTCATGTCCCCGCATACTCTGATGGGTGCTCCTGCCAGGCCCTTGGTAGAAATCTGGTGCAGAACTAGCCAGGAGGTATTCTTTGGTAGGGTTGCCAGGTGTCCAATATTGGCCCGGACAGTCCGGTATTTGCGGTTTCTGTCCGGTTAAAAAATACAGAAAATGCAGGACATGTAAAATATCCAGTATGTTCTGTTTTTCTTGGATGGAAGGCCACTTGGGAAATTCTTCCCCTGCTGTGTCTGGTGGTGGCAGGGGGAGCGTGGGGATTTAAAGGCGCAGTGACTCTTTTTTGTGTGGTTGTTTTTGTTTGTTTGTTTTCTTTCTTTCTCGGCAACTTTGGTCACCAGGGTTTTTTGGGGGGTTTTTTTCTCAATCAATTTTTTCCCCACCATGTTCAGTATCCTATTGTTTGGAAGCTGTTTACACCCACTTTATGTCCCTTTATGCTGCCTTAGTTGCAGCTTTATTTCAAGTCTAACAACATTCAACATTCTCCTTACAGCCCCGGCTTCCGGAGTCAGGTGACTAGCCCGCCTGGTTTGTGGACAAAAGATTGAGAGCATGATCCAAGCACATCCTAAAGGCTCAGAAACCAGAAAGGAATGCAAGAGCCTCCTTTGTTTGAAAGAATATCATGATTTCAGTGGGGAGGAAGGAGCTGACTCAAATTTTGAGCACTAAGGCCAAGTCTATTCGGTGGTGGGAAGGTCGGCTTAAAATATGCAACTCCAACTACCTAAATAATGTAGCTGGAATCAACGTACCTTAAGCCGAGCTTGGCACCATTTCCACAGCAGGAGGCTGATGGTGACTTCTTTTTGTGAGGAGTACAGTCACCGACAGGGTTTGATTTAGCAGGTCTTCACTAGACCCACTAAATCAAAACCCGGAAAATTGATCACCAGAGAGTTTCTGATACGTGGGGACATGACCTAAGAGTCAGCAATACCGGGAGAGTAACCGAGAATTGGTCCCTTAATACTGAAACTTTGAACCCACATAATTAGGGGGTGTTCAAATCAGGTGTTGACCCGTCCCCCATCAACAAGCAAGAAAGTTATCCCAAGCAGTCTAGATCAGGCAGCCTTCCAGAAATACATTCAATACTCTTAGAAAAGCCTCTTATAAATAATAGTGCTGGGAATCAGCCCCAGCTTAAATGAGGTTATTTGTCTTCTCCTCCCGATAATACACACTATTAGGCTGCCGGCTGGCCTGATGATTTAGTGACAACGATACAGTAGGGGAGGAGGGACAATTAGAGTTTCATGCCTGAGCCAATGTTGTGATGGTGGCAGCCCCAGGACTCTGCACGGGAGAAGACTGGGGGCCCCGCTCCCTTGTACCGTTTGTTACATTCAGTTCACAATATCCTGTTGGGGTTAGAGGGTTACCAAAGCAGTGCGTCATGACCATCTCTCTCTGTTGCATGGCACCTCCTAACTCAAGGGGGGCCTTCTCCGGTTTGGGGCCTTGGGATGCTACGTAGGACAAATGCTAACGAGGCGATGCTCTAAGGAACTGCCTCTCATCCCTGAGGAAGAGAAAGTTGGGGAAGGACTGGCTACAGAGGGAAACAAGGCTCTGGCTGGAAAGTCATAGAACATAAGAACAGACAAACTGGATCAGACGAAAGGTCCATCTAACCCAGTTTCCTGTCTGCCAACAGTGGCCAATGCCAGATGCCCCAGAGGGAGTGAACACAACAGGCAATCATCCCGTGATCCCTTTCCTGTCATGCATTTCCAGACCTACAGAGACTAGGGACACCATTCCTACCCATCCTGGCTAAAAGTCCTGGTCTTCATAACATCCTCTGACGAGGAGTTCCACAAGTTGTCTGTGCGCTGTGTGAAGAAAAACTTCATTGTGTTTGTTTTAAACCTGCTACCTATTACTTTCATTTGGTGACCCCTAGTTCGTACATTATTGGAACAAGTAAATAACTTTTCCTTATTCATTTTTTTCACACCCATCATCATTTTATAGACCTCTATCATATCTCCCCTTAGTCTCCTCTTTTCTAAGCTGAAAAGTCCAAGTCTTTTTAATCTCTCTTCAAATGGGACCCACAGCCAAAAAAGGAGTCAGTTGCTTGTAAGGGTTTGCAGGGTTCGCGCTACTTTGTACCAGGAGATTGACTGACTCAAGGAGCTGATAATAGGGCATGGAAGCTTTCAATTCCTACCAGGTCAGAGGTGAAAGGAGTTGCAAATTCAATGTAGGTTCACCTCAGAAGAAAAAAGTAGAAGACTTCTTTTCTGTAAGCCTCCACAGAGATGCTAGGGATTGACTAGAATAAAATTGTCAGACACAGGGATGAATATAATTTGTTGGGGGAAAATCAACATGGTTTCTGTAAAGGGAAATCAGACCTTACTAATCTGCTAGAGTTCTTTGAGGAGGTCAACAAATATGTGGACAAGGGGGATCCATTGGATACAGTATACTTAGATTCCCAGAAAGCCTTTTACAAGGTCCCTCACCAAAGACTCTTAAGTAAAGTAAGTAGTCATGGGATAAGAGGGAAGGTCCTCTCAAGGATTGAGAACTGGTTAAAACACAGGAAACAAAGGGTAGAAAAAAATAGTAAGTTTTCCGAGTGGAGAGAGGTAACTAGTGAGGTCCCCCGAGGGTCTGTCCTGGGACCCATCCTATTCAACTTATTTATAAATAATCTAAAGAAAGGGGTAAACAGTGAGGTGGCAAAATTTGCAGATGATACCAAACTGCTCAAGGTAGTTAAGACCAAAGCAGACTGTGAAGAGCTTCAAAAAGATCTCACCAAACTAAGTGATTGGGCAACAAAATGGCAAATTAAATTTAATGTTGAAAAATGTAAAGTACTGCACATTGGAAAACATAATCCCAACTATATATACAATATGATGGGGACTAATTTGCCTACAACTACTCAAGAGAGAGATTTTGGAATCATTGTGGATAATTTTCTGAAAACATTCACTCAGTGTGCAATGGCAGTGAAAAAAGCAAATAAAATGTTAGAAGTCATTAAAAAAGGGATAGAAAATAAGACAGAAAATATCTTATTGCCTCTATATAAAACCATGGTTCACCCACATCTTGAATACTGCGTACAGAGGTGGTTGCCTCATCTCAAAAAATATATAGCGGCATTGGAAAAGGTTCAGAAAAGGGCAACAAAAATGATTAGGGGTTTGGAATGGGTCGCATATAAGAGAGATTAAAAAAACTTGGACTTTTCATCTTAGAAAAGAGGAGACTAGGGGGGGATATGATAGAGATCTATAAAATCATGACTGGTGCAGAAAAAGTGAATAAGGAAACATTATTTACTTATTCCCACAATATTAGAACTAGGAGTCACCAAATGAAAGTAATAGGTAGCAGGTTTAAAACAAACAAAAGGAAGTTTTTCTTCACTCAGTGCACAGTCAACCTGCGGAACTCCTTGCCAGAGGATGCGATGAAGGCTAGAACTTTAATAGGATTCAAAAAAGAGCTAGATAGATTCATGGAGATTAGGTCCATCAATAGCTATTAGCCAGGATGGGTAGGAATGGCGTCCCTAGCCTCTGTTTCTCTGGAAGTAGGTGACAGGGGAGGGATCATGTGAGGATTACCTGTTGTGATCCCTCCCTCTGGGGCAACTGGTATTGGCCACTGTCAGCAGATAGGATATTGGGCTAGATGGACCTTTGCTCTGACCTACTATGGCCATTTTTATGTTCTTATTACTGCATCTGGAAACTCAACTGCTATGTTCACAGCATACCCGGAGAAATTAGGAAAAAAAAAAAACAGGAACACTTTTCTGGAGGAGGCAACATAACAGGATTTTATTTCTAAAAATTCGGAACACTACCATGCAAGGACCCTAAAACAGAGACAGAAAACAGGCTACTCCCAGCAAGCTCCGATTCACCCCACCTTGTGTGAAGCTGATTTTTTGTCGAATGACTCTGACATCACACTTTGCTACAGAGATCCCAGCCTCCAAGCAGGTCCAAGGAACACCTGCCACTTGCCTCTACACGCCGGCCATTGGGGAGATCATACCTGCTGTAGTAAGGCCTGAAACATAAGCCCATGCAACACAGGCCTGGTTTGAGGACTGAGGCCTACCTAACAATGGGCAAAACATGGCTAACATAAAGCAAAGCTAAGCTGTGAGCAAGAGGCAGGCCCCAGCTCACAGAACTTGGCACGGACAGGGCTGAGTGTGCAAAACACGAACTGGTAATAGGCCCAGGTGCAGAACAGTAATTGGTACTGGTCATAAGAGGAAAGCACAAGATACCACTAGCTCATTAAAAAAGACCTTGGTACCCACTCCTCACAGATACAGATATAGGTTCAAGAAAGGGTCTAAAATGACAACATGATGGATAGAGATGATTTAATCAAACCACGAAGTACAGGGTGATGGGTGGTATCTAAGTAGCGTCAGAGGATGGTAACCTGACAACGTCAGCAGTGAGATGTGATTTGTTTGTACCTGTATAGAAGATGGTGTCTTGGGGGGACAGTCTTTGTATGATTGGGGGGACAGTGGAAATTTCCCACTGATTGAGTCATTCCACTGTGGCAAATACATGTGCGTAGTGGTTCAATAGAATCTACTGACAACTATTACTTCACTTAACAATAAACCTGGTCTGGTTCCTTTGATCCTTATCAAGTTTGTGGTCTTTGCAGGCCCTTTTGGGCTCTGCTGTGGTCATTGGGCCCACATCACTGAGCACACACGCAAGCAGCCTTCTGGTTCTTATCATCGACGGAGCCAGAGACCTGTGAGGACACCTGCCTTGTGCAAAGAGGACATTGGCCTCTGTGGCCTTCAGTGTGGCCCCTTCCAAAATCCAGCCTGGTCTAGAGAGCGTCCGAAAAGCCATATTCTAGAGCTCATGGCTGGCGAACTACAGAGAAACCAGTGCCACTTAAAGCAGTGCAAAATGCTGCCTAGGCAACCTCATTTCAGGTTTGCTTAAACCAGTAAGGAATCCATTTAAGCTAAATCAACATAACGTCATTCACAGTACCAGTGTGTACACAGGGCTACACAGTAGTTTCCCCCGATCACTGTAAACACACACCTTTGGTTACGCCAGCATAAAGCCGCGTATTCAACAAGCCCTGCATCTCCTCAGACCTCCGCTTCACCGACCCATAAAACGGCCACATTAAATGCTCCCAGACCTGTCAGGGTGCCAGGGGGTTTTATTCACTTTGGAGAGCGCTTAGAGATCCTTGGAGGAAAAGTACCCTAAGAATTGCCACCTATTACAGGACAGGGGCTTCCTCTCCAGTCTAGTTTGCATAGAAGTAGTTGCCCTGTATGTTAGATCTAGGGCCAGATTTTCAAAAGTGCCCAAACCGGTTAGGTGCCTACATCCCTCCCAGTGGCACTTGGACACCGACCCTGCTTAGGTATTTATCAAAATCCCATTGGGCACCCATCTCCATCTTCAGGCACTGAGATGCTTTTGTCAATGTGGTTCTTTGCCCTTCTTGGCCAATGTACCCACCCCCCTCGCGTTGGCACGGCTCCGTGCTGCACTAGAACGGTGGGCCGGGCTCTGCAAGCGCACTCGGCAGTTACCGACTTCTCCACGCAGGGCAGCCATTTGTGTCCCTGTCACAATCCCCAGGGGATGCTTTCCGCGTGATAGATGGCAGGAGCCGGAGAAGAAAGATGCTGCAGACGAGAGACTTCCAAATTAAAATGGAGAATGTGGCCCTTGGGGAAGATTCCTAGATAATGAAAACATTAATTCAGACTTCAGCTTGGCTGAAGACAAGGCTGGTGCCAAGAACGGCCGCCTGAAAAGACTTGTAATGCTAAGCAAGGCTGAGCACCACACGCTGAAGGACAGGCAGAATCCAACACACACCCTGCCCTATATCCACAGTGACGGGGAATTCCCACCAGTTCAGCCCTGTAGTCCCCCAGAGGGGCCGAGAGAGAAAAGCTCAGACTGACTGAAAGGGAAAGGGATAGCTTAGTGGTTTGAGCATTGGCCTGCTAAACCCCAGGTTGTGAGCTCAATCCTTGAGGGGGCTGATTGGGGGAAATCTGTCAGGGATGGTAGCTGGTCCTGCTGTGAATTGACTCAATGACCTCTCAAGGTCCCTTCCAGTTCTAGGAGATTGATGTAGCTCCATTATAAAAAGTCTGCAGAATCCTTCCCCCCTCAGGAGAGAGGACCTGTTCAGATTTCTTGCTGCTGTATCAAGAGATAGCAGAGTGGACAGGACAGAAGGAAAAGGGGGAACATGTGTATCCCATGTGCCCCACCTCTGTCCATATTAGACCAGCCTCCGAGCACCCCACGTGGTTTGTGACCACCCTGCCCAGTTCTAAAACTGTGCGGCAGCCAGGCCATATGAGACAGGCTGAGTGCTGGAGAAGTAGCGCCTCAGAGATTCTCAATAGTGGCCTTGTCTACATTAGAGAAATTTGGCCTATGAACTAGTGTGACCCTCCTACCAAGTCTGACATGCCACGTGTCTAACCCACAACTCAGTGTGTTATGAATACCCCTCTGAAGCAGCTCTATAAATGATACCAGGCTGCTACAGCCACTGGCTAGGGGATTTGGCTCTTTAGCCCATATTGTAGGGGCTCTTGCTTTAGCTCTGGAAATGCCCAAGGGTATGGCATTCGCATGTCCGCACAGAAAAAGGCTCCCATTGGCTTTCAGCCAACTACAGCTCCTGGAAGACTAGAGTCCAAGTGGCCTTCCGCTGTGCCAAGTTCCCTGCAGTACATCCATCACAGCCAGTTTTAGCAGGGACAAGGACTAGGAGGGTGGTCCTTCCAGGTCCTAGTGACAGGACAGACTAGGAAACTCAGGACTTAATGAACACTGGGCCATTGGCTCCCTGGTCTGAGAAGGTGTAATGTTTACGGTGCAAGAGCTATTGGAGTGCAGGGATTCAAACAGGGCTAACATCACGGACCGCCCTTTGTGACTGAATGCATCCACAATCCAGCGCATCAGCTTAACCAACTAGGACACCCAAGAAAACAGGTGACAGATTTTATCTTAGTAATCCCCCTGATGACATGAACGCTCTTCTGCATGAGTAAAACATAAAAATGACAAAAACTAAGTCACGACGCTCACAAATAAGTCAAGCGAGAGATGTGCATAGCTACGTTTCCTCAATTAGCTGCCAGCAATCACTAGAATGAAAAACCTCTGTGTCAGGTCCAACCTCTGGGGAACCAGCTTCAGGTCTACCAATACCCACCCTGCATGAAGAGGGGACTTTTTTTTTTTTAAGAGTTTGAATTCTTCTTACTGTGCCTCAGCAATGCAGTCAGAATTGCACCGTGCTCCTCCGAGCCAGCTCCGTGGACTGGGAAAAGAAACGCTTTGGTACAGTTACATCTGCAGGACTAGAACGCCCATGGGTTCCAACATGGTATGACCACAGACACGCTGCAGATAGGAAAAGCATCAAGCTACAGTAATCAGGCCTGGTAGCCATCAGAGTGATAGGAATCGGGACTTTATTGTCCCCAGAGCCATTGCCAAGTCCCCATGCTGTGAAGAAGGGCAAAGGAGACGACTTGCTTTCATTCAGCCATCACAGGGAGGGGGCTTGAATTTCAAAGACCCCAGTGGCAGCTCCAGCCCCTTTTCCTTGTGAGGGCAGCCCTAGAAACAAAACCGACCACCAGGCATGAAAGCATCTTTCTTGGCAGCCACGAGTTGTCTAGTCTCCCCTCCAGCAGCCAAGGGTGGCACTGAGCATCCATCATGCACACAGCCAGAGACCGCCCCCTGTTTGGGAGCGCCCACGATCGGTTGCTGGCTGACAGAAGCAATTCAGTAGATGGATTCTGAAGATGGCGGCTCTACTAAGCAGCCATTGACACATGGCTAGAAGGAAGGTCAGTTTAATACCGTGGCCTAGTGAAGTAAGCACAGGTCCCCTCGTTCCAATCCCAACCTTGACACAGACTACGTCTGTAGCTTGGTAAACTCACTGAACCTTTCTGCCTCAGTTTCCCCACCCATAAAATGGGAGTGAAAATAGCTCCTTCTCCCCCCCCCCCCCCCCCCCCCCCCCCCCAACACACACAACACAGGAAGCAGCGATGAGCTGTTAGTATCAGTAAAGTGCTGGAATTCTCTAAAACCTGCTCAAAAGCCTACACTGTCTAGGGGGCTTGTGTCCCACTTGTGTAAAGTGGGGAGAATGGTTGTAAAGCACTTTGACATCTAAAGAAGTTATACATTGTAAAAGCTGGGTACTCCCATCATGGCTGAGTTTCACTGGACAATTCTGCCTTGCTATGCTTTTATAACATTGGCCATTGCAGACAGGTCCTCGTATTATATAAACAATAGAGCCACGCAGAATTGTTTTGTGGAGGATTTCAAAATGCTGACATTAGAAGTAGGAATGAAACTTTGTAAAATTCTAAATTCCCTGCAAAAAAAGATCTAAAAAATTGTTTGGGGGTTGACAGACCTGCAGTTTCAACAAACATTTCAGTTTCACTTCATTTCATAAAAAAAATCAAAATTTCCAAATAAAAACTCAGTTCAAAATGGACCATATCGACTTGGCCAGAACAATTTTCTCTCTCCCAAACAAAATTTCAGCACAAGCCAGACAATTCCACAAATTGTTTCAACACAGACAGAACCACGTTCTGAAAAGGGAACTGGTTTCATCACACATTTTTTACTCGCTCAGGGCATAACCAAAGACGAGGACTGGCTGAGCACTTCACCAAAGGAAATTCCGCTAACATAGGCTGTTTCCTCTAAATGGAAACGTGGTGCAGAGACATTACTTCAATGACTTTCGGTTCAATCCCTGCTCTGCCGGATTCAAGTGATTGTAAGGGAATTGGTCAGAGCAAGGACTTAAACCCAGGTCTCCCCTGTCCTAGGAGGCTGCATCCCCACCCACAGGAAACGTCCTCAGAAACAAAAACCTCAGAAATTACCACAAAACCGGATTCTTGCCATCCCTGTTGCCAGCATCCCCCTCCCACTTTGCAGCCAGGCATCATCGCTCTTTGCACCCAAAGGCTCATCTCTCTAACCCTCCTCAGGCTGGCCCTGGGCATACTGAGGGAAGGGCCCCGTTCTGGCCAAGGAAGGAGGGAAAAATGACTTTGCAGCCCTACCCAAAACAGGCCATGGCTACTCCTGATCAATACGCCCTGGTGACATCCCTTCTGGGCTGCTCCGATGAGGGCTGTGAAACAGCATCAGTAGAGACAGCCCCTAGGGTCTTCTTCTCAGGTCAAATGCAGAGGTCAGGGCCTTGGCCTATCTGTTCCTACTGAGAACAAGGGGACTCCCCTTGTTCCCCTCAGGAGCAGAGCTAGACCAATGTGCCGTGCTCCTGAAAATCCCACCCTAATGAGAGTCTAGGGCCTCAATTGATGGCCAAGACCCCAGCTGACTTCAGTCCCAACTGAATCGGGCCCTCTGATTTATGGAGCTCCCAGTCTGAGGAGGGACATGGTCATCCCATCCATCCTGCAAGGGCCAGGGCAGAATCCCTCCCTCGCTGGCCCCTTTGCCTGGCTGGTTTGCAAGCAGCTCGGGCAAGGGGGCTTCCCTCCCTGCTTTTTCAGGGCCTATTTCCCAGTCCATTTGTTTTTGCCAGGAAGAACTGTTTCCCCCGCATGTGTGTCGCTCAGTCGCATCCCAGGAGATGCAGAGGGGCTCAAAGAAACCCCCCGTCCCAGCCCCAGGAAGTACATCATCCCCAGGACACAAGGGCGGGATTTCCCAGATATCAACCAAACACTGCTCCCCCTGAAATCAGTGGGAATTTTCCTATCGGCAGGAATTTCCCCCTGGACTCCGGGGGAGCAGTTTATTGCTGAATGCTTTGGCAATCCCCACCCTGAGAGGACCACAGAGAACACAGGCAGGCAAGGCAAGTTGCAAGGGGACAGCAGGAGGAGGGTTAACACCAGTGACTCTTAAGGTGACAATACTGTAGGGGCTGACGATTGCTAGCATACCAGGGCTAGAGGGAAGGAATACGTCGCCCAGGGCTGGACATCAGCAGTGCATGTGGAGGTGACAAGTGTCATTGGAGGGGGAGAGCAAGGACATTGGTTGCCCACCAGGAGAGGTGCCAACCCAGTCTCTGAGGGCCACCTGAAAAGAAAGGCCTGAAGGCAAGAGCGAGAGGAGACAAAGGGAGCGAAGGTGGCACAAGGTATTGCTGTAAGTGTGTAGGGCTTAAACAGGGGTCTGGGTAATTGCTACCATGGTGACGGCAGGACAGCATGAGCAGACTCTGCTTCCACTGGTTTATAGCCTTCCTTTGCTTCCTCCTTTTCTGCTCGCTCCAGATGGAGCCACGACAGCTGTACCCAGGCGGTAACTTTCCATGCATGGTCTGTGCGCTAACCATGCTACCTGCCTCACCCCCTTCTCCGTTCCCATTCGCTCCGCACTGCCTTCAGGGTCCTGTCTCCTCTTCCCCTTGTAAGCTGCTGGTTCAAGGAGTTGTCAAAACTGCCAACACCAAACAACAAGCCGTCAGCAGGTGTGGCTGGAAGAGTTACGATTATGCATTTATGGGTGGTCACGTTACCAAATTAGGGCTTACGGGGTGTGGAATTGCTGAGTGTGTTTATATAGGAACTCGGGCAAAAAGGTGCACCTGGGGCTCCTTTGTTGCTCCCTCGCACCCCAAGGTGGGGGGGACTCCCCTTGTTCCCCTCAGGAGAGAGCTAGACCAATGTGCCGTGCTCCTGAAAATCCCACCCTGATGAGAGTCTAGGGCCTCAACTGATGGCCAAGACCCCAGCTGACTTCAGTCCCAACTGAATCGGGCCCTCTGATTTATGGAGCTCCCAGTCTGAGCAGGGACATGGTCATCCCGTCCATCCTGCAAGGACGAGTGTCTGAAATAAAGGTGCCCTTCTACCCCCTCCACCTCCAGGTAGCCTGTTCTTCTCTAGCAGGTGGGAGAGGGCCCGGAGAGGAGAGGTGAGAGCACTGTGTAGCACAGCACAGATCAGGAGGGGCTGGCCCATCAGGCAGGCAGAGGTGTGGAGGCAGTTCGGGTGCTGGAACAGGACGAGGGTGGTGTCACCCAGGGCGAGCCGACATTTTAGCACCACCCCGATGCACTCGCGCTGCAGGAGCGCATCTGGTGAAGACATGCTATGCCAATGGGAGAGCGTCTCCTGTGGACGTAGCACCTGTGTCACTGAAGTTGCATAAGGGCCGGGGTCTTTTTCACACCCCTGAGCGATGCAAGTGGTGGCCGGTTAAGCGGTAACGTTGACCAGTGCTGGAAGCTGCATGGAGTGAAGAGGCTGAGCCACGGAGATGCCCTGGGAGCTGGCTACTGAATCCCAGGCAAGAGAGGATTATGGGAAAGGCCAGTAAGAAATCAAAGTTTGCCACCAGTTGGGGGCTTGTGTGGCAGGCGAGGATACTGGCCACAGTCTGGCGGCAATGGTGGCAAAAAGGCCTCCAGGCAGGATGTGGATGGTGAATGGCACGGCGTGGGAGAGCTCACGCAGACCGTTCCAAAATCGAACCTGCCAAGCAACTTTTGGAGCACATGACACGTTTGCCAGCAGCTGAGGAGCGCAGCAGAACGGTGAGCGAAACATGAGCGTGCATCGCCGGCGCTGTGTTTTGTAAACACTTCCCAGGCTGCCTAGTAAGTCGCTACACATCAAACACAAGCGTGCTCTTCTGAGGTGTCGGAGAGAAAAGGAGGGGGCGGTAAGGGGAGACCAAAGCGAGAAGCCGAGAATGTGGCAATATGAAAAGCACATGGAGACACTGCTTACCCGCTTGCAGGGGGCCCGGAAGGTGTGATGCTAACCCAGCAGCTCCTGAAGAATCAAAGTGTTTCTTTTTACAGGAAGTTTCCCACTCACTGTCTCTGTTGCACAGAGATGGCGAGCATTTGGGGGCAGCAGTCTGAGTACAGCTTGAATGCCCCCATTCCCAGCACCTCCCTACACTCTGAGTTCATTCCCCATCTCTCTCTTTGCTGCACGGGGTGATTGTACATCCCCGTTTGGCCAAGACAGTCTCCTCTTTGAGCCCCCTCACCCTTATCCCAATTTTTGAGGCATAAGTGAGCATCTGCTCTTACTGACTTGCTCCCCACCCCTATTGCTGCCTGCCTTCTCCCTCACTTCCTGCACAGGAGACTCAGTAAAAGGCTCCACAGATGCTGCTCCATTTCCTCTGTGAGCTGCAAGCCAGGTCTCTTCTCAGAGACATAAAAGTACCTGGTGTCCACTTACTTCCCTGCACACCTCCTCCCCACATCACCTACCACGATGGGCTACACGTGGGACCTCCAAGTGCGACGGTAGTACCGGTAATTGCCAGACTGAGCCCTTCGGAAGGATTCCTGCACATGATCTGGTATGCCACTGCCTTCTGGAGTCTGCAGGCAGCTGGAAATAACAGCCAAGTACAGTCTGCCTCCAGGCATCTCCAGGGCACATTGAACATGCATCTCCGCAGCCTCCCACCTGTAGCTGGAGTGAAAAGACCCGGCTCAAAGGCTGCAGGGGACTCTTCAATTTCTGTGGGGCTTGGCCCGGGGAGGGGGACAGAGCCACGCTGAGCACCACCGAGCCCCCCACACTAGGCAGCAGGTGATGTTGGGAAACAAATGTTGCCCCCACAGTCTTGGAGGCAGTGCAGATGGTTGGATTCACGGAAAAACACACACGCCAGCACCCACGTACAGGTGCCGACTTTGCTTCCAGCCAAGGGGTGCTCAACACCCTCCCCCAGCCCAGCCCCTACCCCGTTCCACTCCTTCCCCACCCCCACCCCTGCTCCACTCTGCCCCCATTCCACTCCTTCCTCAAGGACCCCCCCGCCTCCCCAAGTGTGCCCCACCCCTCTTTTTCCCCCTCCCTCTTGGAGCCTCCTGCATGCCACAAAACAGCTGTTTCATGGTGGGCAGGAGGCTCTGGGAGTAGGAGGCAGAGTAAATCAGTGGGGCTGCTGGAGGGCGAGAGGCACTGAGGGGCAGCGGGGAGCTTGGCTGCCAGCGTGGGCTCCACTCCATGGAGTCGGCACTGTGCAGGAAGGAGACCAGATTTCACAGTCCCTGATGTGAGTTTCATGACCATGAATTTGGTAGGCCCCTACTTAGAAGGACCAGCCAGCATGGCTGAACAAATCATGCCACACCAACCTAATTTCCTTCCTGAACATGGTTACTGGCCTCATGGGAGGGGAAGCCCTAAATATGATACAGCTCCATTTTAGTAAGGGTTTCGACACTGGGAAACTTGATCAAGATGAAAGTACTTTAAGGTGGGTGCACCACTGGTTGAAAAAGCGTACTTGATAGTAATTATCAACAGCTTGCAACCAAACTGGGGGGGGGAGTGTCTCCAGTGGGATCTCACAGGGGTCAGTCCTGGGTCTGGTTCTGTTCGTTATTTTCATCAGTGATTGGATAATGGAGTGGAGGGCATGCTAATAAAGCCTGTGGATAACACCAAGCTGGGAGGGAGGGGAAGCACGGTGGAGGACAGGTTTAGCATTCGGCACCTCTTTGACAGATGGGAGAATTGGTCTGGACTGAACAAGATGAAATTCAATACAGACAAGCGCAGAGTAGTTCATTTCAGAAGGTATAAAATAGGGATGTCACCAGTTAACTGGCAAGCATCACTCTTACTGGGTGACACTTACTAGTTAACCGATTAACCAGCGGCGTGGCACGTAACATTTAACCGGTTAACTGATTAAACAGGATTTTGCATCCCTAGTATAAAAATCAAAGAACTCCAAATGAGGAATAACCGGCCAGGAGGCAGCTCTGCTGAAAAGAATTGAGGGATTGGAGCAGATTACAACGTGAATATGAGTCACCAATGTGATGCAGTTGCCAAAAAGACCGATATCATTCTGGGGTGTATTACCAGGAGCGCCAGCCGTACTGCACAGGAGGTAGTGGAAATGCACCACTGAGCACTGGTGAGGTCTCAGCTGGAGCCCTGGGTCCAGTTCTGGGCACCACACTAAGCAAGACGGGCTCAAACTGGAGACAGTCCAGAGGAGAGCAAGATGGGAGCTGTGAGGAAAGGTTTACAGAACTGGTCTGGTTCTTCTTCAGGGAAAAATCCTGAGGAAGGGAGCCTGATAATCTTCCTATTTGTGCTTGACTGTCTTCCATTTGTTAAGCTCTGTCACAAAGAGGATGAGGATCAGTTGTTCTCCAGGACCACTGGAAGTCAGACAAGAAATAATGGGCTTCTACTGCAGGAAGGGAGATGGAGGCTGGGTAGCAGGCAAACCTTTCTAACCAGCAAGTTAGCTAAGCTCTGAAATAAGCATCCAAAGGAAGAAAGTGACCTGCAGCCCACTGGGACGCTCAGGCAGCGCCAGAAGCCCCTCGCAGAAGCCCCAGAAGCCTCTGGCAAGCATGTCTCTGTGTGCCCCTTGGTGGGAGGCGAGCAGCAGGTCTCTGTGTGCTGCCCCTACCCCCCAGCGCTATCCTCACAGCTCCCATTGGCTGTAAACCAGCCAATCGGTGGTGCTTGTGGGCACAGGCAGCATGCAGAAGCCCAATGCCTCCCCTCCTCCCAAAGAGGTATGCAGACACACATTTGCCTGCCAGCAATAGCTGGCAGCTTTGTGTAGCATGGGGACACCATGGCATGAGTGCCCCACTGTGCCGCCAGCCACATATGGCAAACTCCTCCCAGCCAGGCCAAAGCTTAGGCCTCAGGCCCCTTCTCGCACCCCTTCCCACAGTCCTTCCGCAGGTCAGAACCTTCTCCTGCACCCAAGCTTCCTCCCAGATCCTGTCCCAGGCCAGCATCCCTACCACGCCCAACCTCCCTCCCAGACCCTGAACCCCTCCTCCACCCCGTCCCCGATCACAATCCCCTCCTGCACCCAAACTCCCTCCCAGACCCT
>JANRFK010004893.1:6941545-6961930 GCA_030068395.1 Apalone spinifera | reverse complement strand
ATTTTCCGCAAAAACTGGCCAGTCTAGACGCAGCCTAGGTGTGTGGGTTACACTCATCTTACAGAGGGCACTGGCCAGGACATGATAGTTTGGACTTGTGTGTGTGGGGACAGGACTCAAAGCACATATGCTCCACGTATGGCTGGACCGTGCTGCAGCCCAGACCTTGTCTGGGGTTGGAGTCCAATTCCTTCCCATGCTCAGGGCCGAAGCAGAAACCCGCCAGTGAGAGGAGCATCGTGTGCAGAGTAAGTCTAACACTCTAGTGCAGAGCAGTATGGGATGTAAAGAGCCATAGGGAATGGACGACAACCTCAACGGGATTGGAAGGAGGCCAACTGGGAGACGGAGGTCACTGGGGAAACTCCCTCTTCCTCTGGGGAAAGTGCAGAGACCAGAGGGAATCTCAGTCTCCAACAGCCCCCACGGTCAGTTCCTTACGGAGGACTCCAGCAAGCAATGCACAGTTCTCCCTCTGGCCAGGGGCTAAGCAAACTAGACCAGGAACTTAGCAGTCACCTCCTGGGCAGTGCCACCAAGGTGGCCACCCTGCACAGCAGCCCTGTGGCCAGAAGGCACGATAGGAACTACTGGAGGGCTGCAGGCAGCTGGCCTGGGCATGACGACAGGTAGCAGATCTAGGCTGCCCCAGGCACAGAGCAGCCAGTCTGCAACAGCAGCTTTACACAGGGAAGGCTTTTAGGAGGCAGCAGCGGAAGGAAATGTCTCTAAAAGAAGCTACCGCTGGGATTGCAGTAAGGAGAATCCACACTCAGCTGGTGGCCGTATTCCAAGGACTCCGGAGCTGTAATATTCCAGATCTTGCAGAGATGCCCTCAGGAGTCAAAGTCAATTTCATGTCCCAGTCCCACGTTCAGACAGCACCTTTGGCAGCATAATGCCTCTTCAACCCCATGCTGGAACAATGGCCAGAGAGCTCACCCACCTATGGCATCAAGTGTAGAGCTGTTCCTGTGCATGCTGACTGGGCCTAACTTGCTCCCCCTGTGAACTAGTAGATCCCAGCCCAAGGTGGTATGATCCACTCTAGAAGATAACACAAGCCAAGAGCGTAGGAACCATGAAATCCAAGCCACAAAAAGTCCACTCCGCATCTTTCAGAGAAAAGAAATGGCTTCCCCACTGGTGGAAGGTCCAGTGCAACCCCAATCCCAGCACTTTATGCAGGAACAGACACTCATTTGCCAAACAGCATCATGTTCAAGACCCAAGCAAGCTTTGGAAACCAGGCAAACAGCACAATGCAACGACTCGGGGGCCAGTCATTCATCACTCCGCAATCAATGCCGCTCAAGTGGCCCCCAGGCAGGGCTCCACTTGTTTGCTGCAAATGGATTCAGCCTCGCTCAGACCAAACAGAAAGAATAAAAATGAACACCTGAGGCTCATTTGACAAGGGAGCAACCCACAATGCTAGTGCAAGGCCTTAGCGCCCAGGAGGTGGTGAGGGAACACGGCGGGAAGCAGCCTGGCAGGAAGACATGCATTTTATAATCTGAAGTGCAGAGAGGCAAGCTTGCTAAAGAAAGGAGATAACAATGCATTGCAGAGGCCTCAGGCAAGGGGAGAGAGGCAGAGCCAAGCCTGCTTTGAGCAAGACCAGCAGGCTAACCACCTGATGGGCCACGGACATGCCTGTGAACAGCCATGGCCCAAGTGGGCTTTGGAAGGGGGGCAAGGGGTTTTCAAGAGCTGCCACCGGGAGAAGGGGAACCCAGAAGGAAGCAGCGACGGTGGGACACAAGAACGTCCGGCCTCACGCAGGCAGGGAACAAAGCTGAGTGGCCCAGCTGGAGAAACGAGGAAGTCATGGTGTACAGAGCTGCGTGGGGGGGAAGAGATGCAATGTGCCAGTAGGGCCCAGGACAGCTTCATGCAAGTGCAAGCCAGTGGAGCGGAGGGCCGTGCCCAGGGGGGATGGAGCTGTAGCCCTAAGGAGCAGTCAAGCCAAAATAATAAGTGGAGGGGAGAGGGCTGCACAAATAGAGCCCCGAGCTGGGTCACTAATGGGCAGCCAGACAGGTGAGAAGAGCAATGGTAGGATGTCACCACCTTACTCTGAGACTAGAGCGGGCTGCTGGAAGTAGGGTGCAGCGTCATCTCCATCACATGCAAGGGGTGGTTTTGTCCAGCGGCTCTCAGCACCCCCGCTATAAAAACTGTTCCAGCACCCTGGGACTAGAGGCACCTTCAGCCTGTTACAAAAGACCCCCACAAACCCCTCCCCGCCCCATGTAAACAATGAGAGAGAAGTGAGTGGAAGCCTCATTTCCACAGACCCAGCGATGGGGTTCACAACCCTGTGAATGAAACCTGAGGCGCTTGGCATCAATGAAGCAGGAGCTAGAACACCCTGCCTATGTGGCAGGGGAAGCATCCGTCTGATGGAAACAGCCTCAAGCCGCCTTAAAGACAACAAGCCAAGGCAGATGAAAGCCAAGGAGAGCTTGCCACCTTCCCCACCACCAGCCTCCTTCAGCTTGCAGTTCCAAGGAAAGGCCCCTGGCCCCTGCTCCTTCCCCAGCCTCTGCTCACCCAGTCAAAGCACATCTTAAGGAATGCAAGGGATCCACCTTAAAGTGACTGAATAGCCTCAGAATGCACAAAGGCTACCTTAATAAAAACTTTGTGAGCCAGAGCTGTTCCAGAGCACAGCCAAGCCCCACAGGTGCAGAGAATTCTCCTGCGAAGAAGTTCCTTGTCCAACTTCAAAGCCACCTAAGTTCAGTGTCAATTCTCTGTAGTGGAACGTGGAATGTGGAAATGGGGAGAAAATACACACAAACACACACGCACACGCACACAGAGAAAGAGAGAGCAATGTGCAGAAGATCCATCCAAGAGGAGCGGTGGAAGAGACAACCTGGCACTTTGCTTTCGACCAGACTCCCGTCCCTCTATTTGTAGTTCCTCGGTATGGTTTGTGTTCGGTAGCAACATACAAACCCCACACCAAGAGCTTTGCCAAAGGAAAGATAGCACAGACACAAATTTCAGCAGAGATTAAATCTCTTCCTGAGATAAAAGCAAAGAGGCAGTCACAATGTAGAGAGGATTTTTTTCAAGTATATATATTCACACACAGACGCACACATTTTTAAAGGGTGTGGCGTAGTTAAGAGAGCAGAAAGCCAGCCATCACTCCCAACAGGTAGCCGCATTCCCCGGAGTCTGGCTCCAGTCAGGTTCTCTGTGCTAGGTAAGAATGCAAGATGCAAAAAAAAAAAAAAAAAACCCTTCAAACAAACCCCAAAACCCAAACCTACAGCATTATCTACTTTTAGAAAGCTACTGAGAAACACAAGCCCTACAAACAGCAAGCAAAAGCAAGAGCTTACCTTGAATTAAATGCATTGCTCCTGCACTTAAGCTGGGTGAGGTTATGATACTATTCCAGAGACATTATTGTAATATGAAGAGAAAAGAAGACAGAGGAGAGGGGAAAAGAGGGGAGGGAGAGAGATGGGGGGGGGCGGGAGAGGCAGACACAAGAAGAGGAGGGGGAGAAGGAGAGAATTAAAGAGGAAGGAAGAGGAGGAAAGGAAGGAATTAAAAGAATGATTTTTAAAAATCAAAAAGGGAAAAAATAGAGACAGTTAAAATCTGTCTCCTGCCCACACAGTGGAAAAGAAATTTCTGACAATCAGAAAGAGAACTCACACACATACCAGAGGGGGCAGACAGGGAATAACAAAGGAGAAAAGGAGACTGGAGCGAAATCAAAACAGAAAAAGAAATGTGCAGGCATCACACACACACAAACACACACATACAGACACATATACCCACTTGGGAAAAAGTGGGGAAAGATTTGGCCCATTTTGCATAATTGGAATAGTAAACAGCCACGTGCTTGGGAATTCAGGCCAGCTGAGGCAGTGAGGAGTTCAGCACCCTGTAACTTATTCCTGAGCGATAGTTGACAAAAAAACAAACAGTTGGAATGATCCAAAGCTGCATCCACCTTCCGTCTGAGCAGAGAGGGAAAAACCCGCCATACATGCTCCTGTCTCGCTCTCCCCCTGAGGGGTGGGGTTTGTGACAGGTTGCAGAAGCACTGAGCAGGGCATTGCTGGGGGGAAGTTTTCCAAGACAGAAGAGTGGGGATGGGCCACAAGGTCACACAGGAACGGCTCATATCCTCAAATCCCCTCTACAAGCTGGAGCTCCTTGTTGTCCAGGCTATTTATTGCTCTTTAAGGCACTGGTTTTCAGAGGCACTAAAAATCCACAGTGCTGGATACCTCTGTAAATCCAGCCAGCCGAGAGTAAATGCTAAATAGTAACTCAGAGAAGTAACACGCTAAATAGTAACTCAAAGAAGCACAATCCCATTCAAAGGGCCCACACTTCCCACCCCTCATTCATCTACACCCCGACTCCTACTTGAGGACTGTCTCCGCCTCGACCAACAGCCAAAGCGTGGCTAGGAGCCACAAGGCAGAAGGTGGGGAGATAAGGCAGTTAGGTTGTGGGGCCAACCAATGAGATTAGCAAGGACACTTGTGATGGTTTTGCTTTCGCAGACCAGGAATGGCTCTCATCCACATCCCATTTTTCAACAGCCCTGAATCCAAGAGAAGGCAGCAGGGTTGCATAAAAGTCTACAGTCTGAGTTCATCCCTAATTAAAAATAAAGAGTTATGAGGCAAATTAATTGAATGGATTCTTATGTAAAAGGGTCCTTGAACCTGGGAAATAGTCACTGCCAATTTCAGCAGAATCTACAAAGAAAAAAAGTGGCCAAGGCTCTATGCAAAGCATTCCAGACTGAACTGCATTTCACCGGATTAAGTACTCCTCTTCCAGCCCCATACACAACAGGCAAGACACACCCAGGGAGGTGCAGGAGAGAGAAACTAATTCCTAATAAAAATGATTAGGGGTTTGGAACGGTTGCCATATGAAGAGAGATTAAAAAGACTGGGACTTTTTAGTTTAGAAAAGCAGAGACTGGGGGCTATGATAGAGGTCTATAAAATCATGACAGGTATGGAGAAAGTGAATAAGGAAAAGTGATTTAGTTGTTCCTATTACATAAGAACTGGGGGGGGGGTCACCAAATGAAGTTAATAGGTAGCAACTTTAAAATGAACAAAAGGAAGAATTTCATCACACAGCACACAGTCAACCTGTGGAACTCCTTGCCAGAGGATGCTGTGAAGGCCAGGACTTTAACAGGGTTCAAAAAATAACTAGATACATTCATAGAGGACAGATCCATCAATGGCTATTAGCCTGGATGGGTAAGAATAACGTCCCGAGCGTCTGTTTGTCAGAAGCAGGGAATGAGCAATGGGGGAGGGATCACTTGATGATTCCCTGTACTGTTCACTCCCTCCGGGGCACCTGGCATTGGCCACTGTCAGAAGATAGGACACTGGGCTAGATGGACCTTTGGCTGATCCAGTACGGCCGTTCTTGTGTTCTTACATTTTCTCCTCTTTGCTGAATGTAAACAATCCTGAAAGATCTGTCAGTACAAACAGCATTCCCCTTCTCCAGCCAGGAGACCAAGCAACAATACAGGCTTAGGGTTCATCCGAGAGAAATACAAAACACACATGGTTAAATGAACATCAGACAGAATTTCTCCCCTAGCTCCAGGAAAGGATAGCCTTCCCAGGTCATGGGCTACTAGTGGAACACCATGAGGCACACGGGAACGCCATGAACCTGCTCGGTACAGAACAACTAAAACATATGGTGGCTTCTTCTGCTCCATCCTTGCCACTTACCCATCTGGACAGAGGCAGATTGACGGCATATGGTTTTTCAAGGGCATTACACCCAGGACGAAGTTTCCCTATTAACAAGTTTCCAGCTAGAAGCTGAGGCTTGACTGCATGTCGCTGCAATCAATGGTCCATGCTGTGAGGAAGGTCAGCAGCTGTTAGCAACAATTTTCTGAACGCTGCCACTCAACATGAAGGCAGAGAATGAAGGAGACAACTGTGCCCATTAAAGTGACTTTAATGGGTGGACTCAATCCCACATGTGCTGTTAACTAGAGCCTCCATTATGTCCCCTTCAATGGCACCAAAAGACAGCCCTGTTTACCTCAGGGAACGGCACCAAAAGACAGCCCTGTTTACCTCAGGGAATGGAGCAAAAGACAGCCCTGTTTACCACAGGGAATGGTACCAAAGACAGCCCTGTTTACCTCAGGGAATGGTACCAAAGACAGCCCTGTTTACCTCAGGGAATGGAGCAAAAGACAGCCCTGTTACCCAGGGAGTGAGGGAAGAAGAGTCACCAGCTGAGAGGCCACTGGTAGCCTGGTTGAGTTGTGCCAGATACACCACGAGGAATTTCAGCCAAGCCTCTCATTGCTAGATGCTGCCAGCTGAGCCAGAGAAACCAAGGACATGGTGCGCATGGTGAGCCCAGCCACAGAGCGGTCACACCAGCAGCTAGATGCCAGGACGAACATCACTTCAGAACCAAGCAGATTGAATTGAATCATTTGAACTCCAAGGACATTGGCTTCAAAATCACCTAGAGAGCAACAGTGAGACATCCCTGCTCCCTCCCAAACACGAAGCATCTGTCCCACAGCTCCATGCTGGAGCAGCAAATCTCCTCCACCTCCAGCCCATCATCAGGATCATCCCAGGCATCGCGGCTTGATGGTACTGGCAGGTGGAAAGGACACTCCTGTGCTCTCCTAACTATACCTAGTTCAGCCAGCCACCTCATTCCCCACCACACTCAAAACCCAGCAAGATGGAGTCCTCCCCACCAGCGCCATGCAACATGGGTTAGGTCCGCCCACCCACTTTGCAGGGGGACTGAAGGAAGGACGCTGGTTCGCAAGGCCTTCCCCTGCTGTGTCCGAAGCCCCTCCGGGCGGCAAATGCCTTTCAATAGCCCAGCTCCATTCCACAGACTATGCCTCCTAAAGTGACTTCTTTAATGGGAGCAACGGCTCTGAAGAAAAGGCCTGGTTTAATAATTCAGCCGGCATGGATTCCATTTAGTAGCCATGGCAACCAGCTTGCTGACATCCAATTGTAGGCAGGACGTTATTAGAAGGGGAAAGGGAGACGAGAGAGAACGCGCATGCACGCACACATCATAAACTTTCCAATTACACATTGGCACAGGCAGCCACTGCCAGCATTATTAATCCTATTCAGATTTCACACCTTCCTCATTTTTGCGGATTGCTCACTGCTCATGCCACCAAAGTGTCTCCGCTCCCAGTAGGCAGCGGGTTGCGTGACAGTCTCCGCGTTTGGCTTTTGTCTCGCCCAAAGGAAATAAGGACTGCTTGGAGGAATGTGCACAGTCTGAGGAGAGCCTCTCGGTCCAAACCAAGTTTGCAGCCCAGACAAAATGGGGGACATGGCTGCACCCACATCACATGCCAATTAAACATGGTGAGGCATATTCCAAGGCAAAAAGAAGTCACATAGTGCATAGCCGGACACAACGTGCACGCCCAGAAATGCCCACTGCCCACCACGTCACACATCTGTTCACACATCCATTCACGCAGCAGACTTCTCCGCAGACAGACCCGCAAGTTCGGGCTGCGGGGAGGGCTGGCAGGCTTACAATATAATTGAGAGGTAAATACTATTTTGCTCTGAAAGATTCTCCCGAGGGTGAAATGTCAACCTTTGTAAATCTGGCAGGAGACTTTGTGAAACTTCCTGCTCAGGAGAGCAAAGCGGGCTGGGGAAGTGGTTTGGTGCAGGGAAGCAGGCTGTCTAGCTGAAGAGCAAGGGTTTTAGACAGGTTAGCTCTTTTCAAGGGACTGTCCAATTCTGGAGGCCCAGAGAAGGTTCTCTCACAACCCATTTTATTATGGGTATGTTCCGTTTTGACACTGCCTCTTTAAAATCTTCAGCTGTAAATCTGAATGAAAACCAGAAGGAAAATCCTGTAGACAAGCATTCCGTGTACACACCGCCGTCAGTGCTCTGTTTCATTCACACACACAAAACGAACATGCTCCCATGCAAATGCAATTCCATGTGTAGGCTTCTCGGAGGCATGGCAAGCATACGAAATGAAGAGAGCCACCCATTCAGGCAGCAAGCAAATCGAAATAAAAGCCCATACACCCACATTCAAGGCACAAAGCATGCAAACACCACACACCCAGCTCCTTAATACTATGATGGAGTATAGTAGAGGATCCGGCACAGTGAATGGCCAACAACCATATAGAGTCTGCATGCCTCTTTGGATACACATGAAAAACCAAATGTTGCCCATATACGCAGAAGCAAAACCTGATACGTGCAGAGTTTACACATGTGGCACAGAGACAGAATTAAATCCTATATTCAGCCATGTAAATCAACATAATCCACTGAACAGTGCACACATACCTCCAGACACACCTTAATGCACTTTATTACTACAGCGCACGCTTTGCCAATTAAGCCACCGGCTTCCAGGTATACACAGCCCACACTAAGAAGAACACTGTGTATGCACAAATTCAGCACTCTCGGGGAAGTCGGGACCAAACTCAGACACACTCCACCAACATGTACATCCGTATGCATACAAGAGGACAGCTGGCACACTAGAATCCTATCCTGCTCGCATACCCACCAGCCTGCACAATGGCACAACCCACACGCCACTCACCAGAAGCCCAACATAGCACCCATGCTGTGTGTACACAACACAGCCTACTCCCCCTCCCTGACCTGCCCAGGGTTTTTATTTAATTTATTTCTGTTGTTGCTCAGGGACGAGGGATGCCTTGGATTATAATGTATCCATGGTTACCTTTTGTGATGGGAGCTGGGGTAATTGAACTCTTGGGGTTCACTGTTCCGCACTCTGGCTCTCTCTGCATTTCATCACAGACCATCTCTGCTCTTGCAGGAAGAAGCAATGCCGGTGTGAATCCCAGCCCTCGCCTGCTCCATGGGAGTGGAATATACCAGGGTTCCATCCCAAAGCTCCATTAAGAGAATCATTCAGCCAGCTCCTCAAAGAAGCAGATGTTAATGTGCATGCTAAGGGAGGGATTCTGTATACACCGAAAGGAAAGAGACTCCGCATCCACAGAGAGCGGCAATCAAGCTTCTACTCCCACTAACTCAGCGCAGGATAGACTGGAATGAAACACAGGACGACATCGTCATATCAGTGCTGACAATTGAGCATTGAGACTGCTTGAGTCTCTTGGGAACCAATCGCAAAACACACACTCACCCACATGCTGGAGTCTCTCCACAGCAGGCTGCCAGCCGGGTGTGCCCCGGATTTCAACGGCAGCTTATTTATTATCGGCAGGACGGTAGCCTCGAGGGGCCCTCGCCAGGCAGTGGGACCCAGCTGTGCTAGGCGCTGTACAGACAAGATGGATTTCAGATGCAAAGTTCAGATCCAGGTCTGGATCCTAACTTCAGCAAAGTTCGGACCTCTTTAGATCCCGGGGCCTGTCCCTCATGTTTATCTTCCCTTCTCTGACCAGGCCCAGCCCAGACAAACAAGAGGCTAAAACAGGGCTTCCCTGGTCCACCAGAGGCTTCTGAAATATACATCACTCAAAAGAAAGTGACACAGGGACTAGGGATGTGAATGACTAGTCGACTAGTCACTTCCCCCTGCCTTGCTGCCTCTATCAGCAGTGGGGGAAGGTGGTGGGGAGGGGGTGTTTCAAAGCGGCAGTGCCTTGTGGAGCCCAGGGCCAGCTGGGAGTCCTCCGCTGACACTGGGCTCCATGTGACATTGCCGCTTTGAAACGCCACGGGGAGCACAGGGCCAGGGGGAATTGCTTGAGTCCCCTGCTGGCCCCATGCGCCCTGCAGCGCTCTCACCTTTGAAGTGTAGCAACTTCAAAGGCGGAGGCGCCCTTATCGACTGATCGA
This sequence comes from Apalone spinifera, assembly GCA_030068395.1. NCBI lineage: Eukaryota > Metazoa > Chordata > Testudines > Trionychidae > Apalone > Apalone spinifera. The sequence goes on along the minus strand of JANRFK010004893.1, from coordinate 6,952,067 downwards.
ATAGTCAATGCAAATTGTATTGACTATTTGATTAGCCAATTAATCTAAATTTAATGTCTCTAACGGGGAGGCCTGTATACGGCCTGTGCAGGTGGTAAAGCAGGTAAGGTGGAGAGAAAGGACAGCAATTTTATGAGCTGCATGAGTAGCCAGGTCAGACTGAGTGTACCCAGGCTCTTGGAAACAGCTAGTTCTGGTGGGACAGTCTCAGAAGCGGGACTCCCAGCTACTCCCAAACTAGCCTCTCATTAGCACAGTTACTGCCTTACGGAGAAGACGTGTGTTCTTGCATCCCCCTCGTTATTCATGTCAGTCCTATACAGCAGCCGGCCAACAGATTTGGAAATATTACTCACAGCTCTAGTGTTTCAGCCCTGCAGGGAACTAGCTGGGTTTTTCCTGCAAATGCAGCCACTAACGTGACTCAGTTCAGGCGATTTATGCTGAGACTTCTGCCAGGGTCACTGATACAGACACCCGGCGGGGTTCTCCATTGTTTGGCCCCAAGTCAGAAGGAAAATCTTTTACACACACTGCACAGATGGAAATGACTGCCCAAGCCGGGAGTGATTCAAATCTCCTCTCTGCTTCCCAAATCCGCTCCTTGAGAAATAGAGCTTTTGCCTTTTTTCTCCAGTATCAACAGGTGGTGTTACAAGTAACCCTTGGTTTCCTTGTGTCCTCCATTTCCAGAACATGAGATTGTGGCTGTGTGACAGGGATAACCATGCACACTGCGAATAGTCAGTCCTCAGGTGGACTAGCCTGGACAGTGGTTAGATAGAGATGTTACATTTTGAGATGCATTTTCCTCATCTTTTCCAGTTTTAGTTTTGTTAGTCTTCATTAGCCTTTAGTTTTGTTACACTGAGATCTTGTGGAAGCAAAGGCTCTGTTTTCTCATTAGTAACAGTGCAACGAACACCACAAACCCTTGCGCTTCTCAGATCCAGCCTCGTTAGAAATGAGGTATTATCATTAGGAGTCAAAGGAATTTATCCTCTTTCTTAAAGGGATTTTTCCTGTGCTTCTGTTGACCATCCCATTACTCTTAGGGTGTTTTTGACAAAGAGATGAGCTCTGATAGGATTTTCTGACATGTCTCTCTTTGTGAAGACAGCCACCTCTTGCCAGTCATGGGAACATCCTGTATTCTGTGCCTTTCAAACCATAATTTGGTCCTAGCAATTATTCTGCATGTGTTTGGGATTTCTGAAATCACCATCAGCAGAGTAGCAACAGAGTAATAAATCCATGTCTTTGTCAAGTGGAAATCAGTCATCTTCTTGGCTTTGCGAGGGTTATTCTGTGATTTTATGAGCCTGTATTTTCTTGTTTGCTCTTTATGAAAACAACTGGATGGATAACAAACAACTATTGATACTGTTCTATCACTTATCCTAAGCAAGGACAAAATAGTTCTTGCCCTTTATGTTTTTCTGCACAGAAATGACAACCATATGTTTTAATGAGCATTTCTTTTCTCAGTCGGTCAGCAGCAAGCCTTTTCTCCTTTCAATAAAACAATGCCCCCTCTCACCAATTTATTTCCAGCATGATTTAAGTTTGCGGCTCTAACTCTGCTCTTTGTTGGAGGTCATCCTTGTAAAATTGCTCCATTCCGACAATTCAAAGCAGGACTGTGCCTGTGATTTGAAATGCTGCTATTTTTGAAGTAGCAACAGGATGAGTTTCACTTCCTGAATTCCATATTCATCAAAGTGGCTTTCAAGGTGATCTGTTTACAGTTGTGCTAAGGGCATCCATTGTGGTTAAAATGTATACATTTTAGTATCTGAGAGAAAAGATACAGGTAAAACTGAACTATATGCCATTAGAAAATGTGTTCTTTTAAAAAAAGCCATTTATCTTTCTCTTCATCATAGCCTAGAATTCAGTGCATAGTGAGGCTGGTGAAACTGCAAAGATATGGGGTATGTGATTTTCTTTGCACATCAGCGCAAAACTGTAAAGGAGAAGCAAACCATGGTGTCTGTTATACCTGCTACTGGTGTAAATAAGTGTACCTCCACTGAAAAAAGGATCTGGTCTGTAATTTCCATAAGGATTATAAATAGGCCAAAGATTTCTGCATAGCTTCAACACTTTGTAATCCCTCAGAAACCTGTGAAATTAGTCACTGACTACCTCGGGAAAAGAGCTAGGAGAATGGCATTTAGTATAAATGTATATTTTCTAAGTGCTGTTTTCAAATAATTGTTAAGGCTTTATCTCCTATCTCTATTTGCCACAAAATGCATACCCTGCGTGTCATAACTCTCTTGTTCGTTAAAAAAAATAAAACCACAACATTCTTCATAGAAATTTTTCACTTTAGCTGATGTTTTCCAGTTTCCCTCCAAAACAAGAAAGCCAACGAAATGTGGGGGTTTGTTCCTTTTTTACATCAGTATTGATTTTCAAAAAGATCAGGAGTTGTGACCAAAGTGACTATTTTTAAAAAGCCAAAAACTGTTTTAAAAACTAAAAGACATTTTGCTGTTGTTTGGGGGTTTTCATTAAAAAAAAAAAAAAGTTTTCCTGGGAATTTTTTATCTGAAAGATTTCCTGAGAAATATTGGCATATTTGACCAGCTGTAAATCCTAAGTACGATTTTCGCTTCTGAAAACTTAGCTGCCACTTCAACAGTTCAGTCAAACAATACTCAAGTCAATTTTAGGACTTTATTTAAGCTGAAGGCATATCAGTAATTAACTTGACATTTGGATTCCCACTGAACAATTAAACCAGTCTGTAGGATGGTCGTACTTTGCAACAACTCCCAGCTTGGCCATAATATCAAATTGAGTTACTTTATCATGTATGGCAAATGGAATATTTCTTAGTTGATGGATCACAGGACTTATAGAGTTGTCCATTTTAATATAGCATTCAGTTTTCAGACATCATATTGGCCTTGGGAGATAATCAAGAATGTCCCTAATCTGCTCTTTATGCAAGTCTTACATTTACAGCAAATGTTTATTAGCTCATGGCATGGCAGATTTTAAAGTTTTTTGAAACAGGTGTAACCCACACATCTACTGGGTGTGGTTCACTGTCCCATGCAGTGGCACTGAGACCACTTAGAGAGAGAGAAAGAGAATGAGTTTCCTCGACAGCCTTAGCTGAGAGCCAGCTGGCTTTTAGCTCTAGTTGTAACGGCTCATGCCCCAAGCTCCAGAAGTCCCAGGTTTGATTCTGCCTGTCGGTGTTACACTAGGTACTTTATCTTGTACGGGAGTCAACTTCCTAATTCCAAAACAAGCTTTATTTTAGATTTCTGATCCGTTCCCTTAGCCTCAGCATTATTTGCTTGCCTTGCACTAATTTTGCATTGTGCTCCAGTATGCAATTTAAAGTACACAACTCTGCCATTAAGCACTGAAGCTGCACTTGCCAACTGGACACAGAGACTATGCCTACAAAAAGATCTGCATCCCTGCCTGGCTGTGCTCCAACCACTTGGAAATGATTGGGTTTGAGTAGCCAATACACCTTTGATTATATTTCTAGCTGCAGCCGACATAGCTGACCAAATCAGGAGCAATTTCTTGGCTTGCGACTCCTTCCCCCATTTGTGTGGGGGGGATTGTTGCCAGAAAGCCAATTAGTCCTATTCAGATTATTTGTTTTCCATCTACTCCAGTTTCAGATTTTTTGAAATGATGCCACCTGAAAAACACACATTGTCTAGGAGATCACAGAGCTCTTTATTAGTAAGTTAGTCACTTCCCCCTGCAAAGGACTCTGGCTCAGTTTTCATTAGCTTCTTGCAACAGCCTGCCCCGTACAAGGCCACTTTGTATTCCATGTTCATTCAGCTTTTAATAAACTCTCTCAAAGATCTCCCACATTCAGCAATTGGCTCATATTGCCCTGGCCTATGTGAGTGGGTTTGCTCAGAGGCAGGTACATCTACACAGCAGCGTTATTTTGGAATAACTGCTGTCATTTTGAAATCACAAAGAGCGCGGCTATGCAGCAAACCATTATTTCGAAATAATGGTGAGCTGGAGGACTTCTTACTCCGACTCCTGTAACCCACATTTCATGGGGAGTAAGGGAAGTCAGAGGAAGAGTGTGCTCCCTTTGATGTCCTGCTGTGCAGACAGTGCCAAAAGCCAAGTTAAGCTATTTTGACTTCAGCTACGCAATTGACGTAGCTGAAGTTGCGTTGCTTAATTCGACTTTTGCCCTGCAGTGTACATGTGCCCTGAGTGACTTATATGCCCGGCCAGTTAGCCTAGCAGGAAGCAGTGTCTTCCCTGGGAGCTCAGAGACAAGACAGGGAGTCTTCAGTCAGGACTCTGACCCAGATAGTTGGTGCTGATGGTTTGAAATATTTTAATTCTTGTTCCTGAATCATAGAATCATAGAATACTAGGACTGGAAGGGACCTCAAGAGGTCATTGAGTCCAGTCCTCTGCCCTCATGGCAGGACCAAATACTGTCTAGACCATCCCTGATAGACATTTATCTAACCTACTCTTAAATATCTCCAGAGATGGGGATTCCACAACCTCCCTGGGCAATTTAGGACTTGAACACAAGAAGCCACTTGAGTTTTGATCTGATATGGCCAGTGCCTCCATGAACCAGACCTGTGCACCTGCCCAGAGCCTGCAGGTGTCAGGGGAAAGTCCTGGACTCACCTACTCGCCGCATTGGGGCCTTTGCTAGCCGGGGCCCAGCATTGAACTCTCATGAGCCAGACTGCACACAAGTCTGAAGCTGAAAGCCCTGAATCTGTGCAGGAGCAGGTGTGCCGGGGGGCAGGGAGGGTTGGGTTACTGACCTCCCGTTCTGGGGCCCCCAGGGCGTGTGCGAGCGTTTCAGGTTCAAAATTTAACTGAAGGGAAGATGCAACAACGCCGCTTTCCTGGTTGGCTGCCAGGGGAATGCCCCTTCCTTCCCTGCTCCTCGCCTCTGGGCTGGGGCCACTTTATTCGGTTCTCCTCCAGCCCCACCTCGTCTTCCTCCCTGCCCGGCTGACATTTCTCCCACTCTCCCGCAGCACCTGTCCCGGATGGTTTGACTCCCCTTCCTTGCAATGTCCTCCCCCCGCATTGCCCTAAAGCCCCTTCGCTTCCCTCCTGCACTCCCCATCCCTCCTCCCAGGCTCATCGCTCCTAGAAGGGATGGCTCCGCACATTCAATGCTCCGGCCATGTCATCTGGGGGTGCTCTCCCCCGGCAAAAAGTCAGACACATTGGGCTTCAAATAAACGGAGCTGGAGGCCGGATTTTAATTTGCTCTTCCAGAAGATCCAGTTCCCTGCCTGAAAAATCCCCCTAAAATGATCATTATTAGATCGTAGGGGTGATTTTTTCCAGCCTGCCTGCTAGGTCACAGTGCTTTAAACCCACGGACAGACCCTGTCAATCAGCCATGCACAGTCTCAGAAGGAGCTATCATCAGGTTTGCCCACTGGAATAAACTCCCAGCTGGAATAGACTCTGCTTGGGGGGGACTCTGGCTGCAGGGCTGAAAACTGCAGTGGAGAAATCGGAGCAGAGGCTGCTCCAGGTTGCTCAGGCTCTGAGATCCACCCTCCCCCCCCGCTTGCAGAGTTTTGGGGCTCAGGCTCCAGACTCCGCTCAAATGCTCACACTGCACTTTGCGCCCCCACAGCCTTGTCTGTTGCAGTGTAGGTGTATCTCCCCCCCCCCCCCCCCAACTGCCTGGAGGGACAGATAAACCTACAGCAAGCCCCGAAAGCCAACAGACTTGGGCATTGCTCCAGGAGAGCAGGGGTGGAGAACCTGACCGACAGAAAAATCAGTCAGGAGCTGCACACAAGTGAGAAGCAAAAAGAAAACCCCCAAACCCCTCACTGACGTGGCCCCTGACTGAGGAGAAAAACCCTCCCCATCGCACACCAGAGCCTACAGGGGTCAGGCTGGTAGGTTTTACGTGCTCCAGCCCTGTGGTGGGGCAACAGGGGGGTAGGAGCACCAGCGTGGACTCCCCAATGCTGGGGCGATCCCTGAGCCTTGGGGGGCCAAATCCAGGCAAGCCAGAGGCCACATCCAGCCCCCAGATCCTACGTTCCCCATTCCTGCAGTAAAGGACACTAAGCAGAGAACCCCCAACAAAAACGTTGGCTCCAGTGGGCCAAAGAAGATGTGAAAAATCAAAGTGGGGAGCCTCTCCCTTGCCAGCACCCCTCCCCCCACATAACCAGGCGTCTGTCGGCCCAGACACCTCACTCCGTGGCAGCCAGCATGCGCACACGCCATCCTCCTCCGTCTGGAGCAGAAAGCGCCGCATTCGGGGTCTCTCCAGGAGGGCGAACCGCAGCTTTGCACTGGGCTTTGATTTTGATGGGTTTGGACTATCCCGAGGTCTGATGCCTAGTCTGCGGAGCGATGTGAAATGCCCCCTTTGAGCTGTGTCTTTCCTGCCAGCCTTCACATGTCTCATTTGCTTAGATGGCAAGTTCTTCAAGGGAGGCACTGTCGCTTGCTGTTAGGACAACAACGGCACGGTGTCTGTGCAGCACCCACCCCAATCGGGCCTGCTGTCAGCAGAGCCCCAGCTGAGACAGACACCAGGCACTGAATCAATCCAGAAAGACTGAATACCGCGTCTTGGAGAGGGGGAGTGCAGGGGAGTTCACGAACAATAAGGGGGGGAGGATTGAAGAGACAGCGCGGAGAAGCTCGGGACTGAGCAGAACCGCCAGAGGAGAATCCACCGCAACCCTTGGAAATCTGGCAGCAGGAGGACCACTGGCTTGGCACCTTGCCCAGGCCAGGAGCGGAGAAAGGTGCCTGGGGCAGCAGAGCCTGCAACAGGGCCTGGAGTGGAGGTGGGCAGATGGTGGCCGGGACCGAGAGTAGAGCCAGGCTCAGGGCCAGTGTTGGCAGGATCAGAAATGACCTCCCCTGGTCTGGCAAACTCCCTCGTTTGGAACCAGTCAGGCCCTGAGGTTGCCGGACTGGGGAGGTCCAACCTGTAGTTGGAATTGATCTACAACTTCTACTCACCGGAATTTTTTGTCTGATAAACTGAAGTTTCCTCTATAATCAAATGTCTGTTCCCCACTTATAGACTGTGATCAAATCACCCCTTATACTTACGCTTCCAACTACACTGATCAGCTACCCCCTGAAGCTTCTGAATTCATTGAGTGTCCCTCTAAGAAGTTTTCTAGCTCTTTAACCATTCTGTGGCTGCTCATTGAAACCTCACCTGCTTCTCAATTTCCTTCTCGAACTGTTGACGCCAGAACGGAGCTCTATCTTCCTATAGCCCTGGCACTGACAAGGGGTAAGATAAGCTCCTTTCTCAGGATCCCCTGATTTGTACACCCCCAGCTTTGACTAGCCCCTTTTGAAAGGGAGCTCATGTTCAGCTGACTATGCACCAGGACCTCAAGTCTTTCTGAGTCCCCACTTCCAGAACAGAGTCCTTCGGTGAGTCATATGGCAAATCCCTGCTATATTTTTGGGAGCTCTTACTCTATTAAGTGTATGTATCATGCTGGGCCAGGGACCGTGTGTAACTCCATGGGGGAGGGTTACTACAGCCTTCCAGTGGTGGGTGATTAGGCAAATCCACCTCGGTTGTAACACCTCCATGAGGTAGCCCCACCAGGGTGTGCTTGCTTCTCCGAATTAGGGATGTAACAGTTTAACCAGTTCCAGTTACGGATTAAACTCCTGCTGGGCTGGCAGCTGCCAGGAGCCTGCAGCCACCGGCAAATTACACAATACCAGTATTTAACCGTGTAACCGATTAAACTGTAATCGGTTACACAGTTCATCTTTTCTAACCCTTCTTACCTCCCCAATGCTAATTCAAATGGAATTCTCCAAAGGTCAATAGACAAAGGACATACAGATAAATAGCCTGAGTCTAAACAGTCTCAGGGCCTTCCTTCTGATTCAGCAAATGGACAGGATCTTCTGTGTTGGACTTTGGGTCAGAATGAAGGCGTTGGAAGGACTGACGGGTGACTGGAGTTGGGGTGATCTCGGATAAGCTTCTTAGTATACAGGTAGGCTCTTTTATGGTTCTTAATGCCTTTCCCCTGGTTTGGGAAAAGCTACGTGATACCGTAAACCTGCGATCAGTGACCCTTCAAGAAGAAAGCAAGAGAAGGCCGTTGGCCTGTCAAAGCAGTCTGTCTCAGTGGGGGCAACCCAGCATAGGCAGGGTGCCACACCACTTGGAAAAACTCCAGTCAGGAGGGAGAGGGAGAAGGAACTTGGCCCAAGAGCGCTGGCAGCTGAGGAGCCTGGAGTAGCCACCCATGCTGGACCATCCACGGGAAAGACAGGAGCGTTGCCCTGCCCTGTGAAACCACCTCCTGCGAACATGGCCAAACTAAAAGTGCCTATTGTTTGCTTGCGCCCAGCTTCCCAAGAGACCCAGGCTGCTCTGTATCCGTGACCTGTCCTCCTCATTATTTACTGCTCCCCCCAAGCCGTGTCCCACCCGCTCACTTCGTCAGTGAGGAGTTTTAGTTTCTGTAATAGGACAAGAGAGAAAATAGCATAGAGCCAAGACCCAATCCCTGCACAGGCCCATTGGAAACACGCCCTCTCTGTGAGTCCCATTTCCAGTTATATTTGGAGGCCTGTCTGCTAGTTTTGAATCCACTTGATGCATGCCACATTGATTTTACATCATGCTACTTTCTTAATGGAAACGTTGTGCGGTACCAGATCAAATGCCTTACAGAAGTCCAAGTGTATTACATCAAACACTCTTACCTTTATCAGTTATCTCATCAGAGCAGTTCCTCACTCCCTAGTAGGGCTGTGAAGGTTTAACTGGTGTTAATAGTTAAGGTTAACTAGTGGGGGCCGCAACAGCTCCCCTCCAGTCCGGGCCGCTGCAAACAGGGGCTGCTGGGCCCGGCCCAAGCCGGGATCCAGCAGTCCCGGGGCACACCAGTCCAGGACCAGCTCTGCCTTTTAAACGTAGTAAGAGCTGCCCAGTTCTTACTACATTTAAAAGGCAGAGGCGCAGCAGTGTGGGAGCTGACACGAGCCAGGACTGAGCGGTCCCAGCCCACCCCGGCTCCAGGAGCTACCCCTGCTGCATCTCTGCAGAGCTCCTCCCCTTCTCAACTAATTGTGTGGTCGATACAAATTGTGGCAACTACACCATTAGCCAAATACCTGCTCCTTAACATCCTTACCACCAGGCAGAGCCTCTGGGTCACATCCGGCCCCAGCTTGCTTTGAGGGGGCCCGTGAGGCTCAGGGCTTCCCCCAGCAGTGGGGGGCTGGCACTGACACTCCAGCCATAGCCCCCCATGTGGCTGGGGTGCCAGCGACAGGCTCACACTGCTGTGGGGGCTGCAGCCCCAAACTTTCCAGGCTGGTTCCAGGCAAGTTGCAGGGCAGCTCTGGCCCGTAGGCCACAAATTCCTCACCCCTGCTTTAAAGCCTCTCTCTCCCTCCAACAGAAGTTGAACCTATACAAAACATCCCTGCACTCACCTTGTCTCCCAACATAAATAGCAGCTGTTTAACATCTTCTTTCGCTGCTGTTGGAATGGGAAAGCATTTCTTCATCTTCCTCTGACACTGAGCCCGGCTAAACATTTCTCTTGCCGCTCAAAAGAAGAATAGTTTGATGCAAATACGTCACCTGGCTTGTTCACAAATCCAGAACAGACCCTTCGATCAAACACGTCTCCCTTGCCTGCATTATTAAGAGGCGATGGGAGTTATACCCGGGCAGTTGAGGGGATAACTAGATTCCAAACTTCCCTGTTGAGCAGCCAGATATCGGGGACATTCGTTTCCCTGGGACTTTTTATTTTTTCAGTCCCTGTCTGCCATTTCTCACGTGGCAAGTTCTCCCTGGAGACACTCATAGTGTGAACCTGCAAGTGATTCGCGCCCGGTGCTGTGGAGGAAAGTAGAAGCAAATTCTCTGCCAATCTGACCTGGGGAGCTGGGGGAGGAATTCCCTCCTGCGCCTTAAATATGGCAACCGGTTAGACCGTGAGCATGTGGGCAAGTCCCACAGCCACGTTATCGGCAAGCTGGAAACATCGGCTAAGAATGAAGTGTTTGTAGGGATTTCGCTGGCACTCAGTCACAGTGTTCACTGCTGCAGAGCAGAGCTGTGCTACCTTCTGCTTTGAAGTGGGTTTCTTGCAGCAGCATGGCTGGAAGTTGATTCTTTCTGCACGGGGAGTCATGGCTCCCTAGTGATTTGGGGAAATACTAGCTTAGTGCCTGACCCACAAACTTCACAGTGGGAGATTATCCGCTGGTTTCAGCCCTTAATGCTGTCCAGTCACACAGGAGGGACGGAGGAGCGGGAATACTAACGGCACTGGAAGGGTACTGCAGGTAAGCCAGAAAGCACTAACCAGTGGCTGGTATTGCTAGTTGGTGGTCAGTTCAAACTGGCAGTGATAGAGATGCAGCCGTGTTAGTCTGGTGTAGCTGAAACAAAAGACAGAACTATGTAGCACTTTAAAGACTGATTATTCCCTCAATGGGGAATTATTCCCTCCCCCACGTTAAAACATGCATACTGCTGCAAAGA
>JANRFK010004893.1:6925601-6937137 GCA_030068395.1 Apalone spinifera | reverse complement strand
CTTAGCGATAGCTCCTCCAGTAGTGGGGAGCTCCTAATAAGGTTCAAGTCTCCTTCAGTCTTGCAGCACAAAATGGAACCAAACCATGCTCCCAAAGCATCCGTGTTCCTGCCTACATTTCAAGCATGAACAGCATACAAACGACTGGCACGCTGTCATTTATGGGCCATTGGCTCCCTTAGAGGAGTAATCACCAGGAAAAAGAGATTGCAGTGATTTTACTGCCAACCGGCGGCATCCCGCATCTCCGCAAAGCAAGAGCAGACATTATGCTTAAAACTAATCCTCAGGCTGCTCACATTAAACCTCTCCATCTCCTAAACCCCGGCAATGCTAAAGAACTCGGATCCTTCTGCTTAGCAGAACTGTTTGCAATCTAGGTTTAAGCTCTTCTAGAAACGGTTGTCAAGCACCACATCTGGGAGAGCTTGGCGCTCCCAGACAGCTCTTACCAGGTTTAATTCTGTTCACACAGCGCCTCCATTGAAATGAGCTCCTTAGGGGCTTGGTAAAAAGTCTTTCCCGTCCAGATTGTTGGTTTGGATCCAGGCCAGGAGGGAAATCATTGCCATCCAGGGGCTGTTGGGGCACACAGGCAAAACGCATGAGAGGTTTCTTCAATCTGGTTCCCAGTGGACCCAATCAGCACCGTAAGTGGTCTCCTTGCTGGTAGTCTCTTAAGTCAAGGACTGAATGGGCACAAGACGACTATAGATTGAGGCACATTGATGGCTGGAAGTTAGGGAAGCTCTCACAGCCAATGCCCATCCTGCTGCGCCTGTTCTGGGTATAAACCACACTACAGACTCCCGAGCTGTCGATCCAGCTCCTTTCATAAACACTCAACACAACTCTTGTACATTTCAAAGTGGAAGCGCCGCATGGAGTTCGGGTCCAGCGGGGGACTCAGGCTCCATGCGGAGTTTCAATCTTTGAAACACACAAGAGCCCCAGCAGGGACTTTTGTACATTTCAAAGGCAGAAAACCATGCGGCACTTCCGTCTTTGAAATGTAGCAACAGCCAGGCGAGCCCTTGATACATTTCAAAGTGGAACCGCCTTTATCAACTAATTGAATAGTTAATGGAAATTCCATTGACTATTCGATTAGTTGATTAATCTAATTTTAATTTCCCTAATCTGAACCAACTTCCCTTCAGCAAGTTTTCAGTGGTAGGATGGTTAAAAAAAAAAGCTTCTATTTTTAGAGGAGACAGAGCGTCAGTAGAGAATTCCGCTACAGCAGTTAGTTACATGGAGAACAAACCAGTGCCGAGGTGGGCAATACCCTTACTTTAATTTACCTCTTATGGGACTGGCCAAAGCTCTTATGGCAACAATTCAGGGGTTGTTTGTTCTATTCAGACTGAATCAAGTCATCATTCTATAGGATTCAATTCACATGGTCCCGGCCATCTTGCCTCCTCTCTTTCAGAACCCTCCAGTGTCCTCAAGTGTGTAATTCATCTAATCACTCTTGCCCTGTTTGTTTGCCTTAGACAGAACATGATTTTTACTGAAAAAGACCCTTAATTGTGCAGATAAGAACAGCATGTTAATATACACCCTTTCCTGCAGCAGAAGCACCAAAACATCTTCCATACAACCACACCTGTAGCACAAGAGAAACTAGCCTAGCTGTGATGAAACACAAACACACACACACCCTTCCAGAAAACACTCACACTTACGGTCTTCTTTAGCTCAGTATTTGAACTTAAACTTCCCATCAATCCCCAAATCCTGTGTAAGCCATTTTTATGGAGTCAGGAGCAATCTTGTGAAGAACTGCAAAAGTTTCAGGTCTTGGTACTCCCTCAGCTCAAGGCACTTTCATAACACAGACATGAGAAACAAAGTCATTTGTCGGCATTTGCAGACAACTTTAATTAACAAAGAAAACAGAACACATGACCAATTTAGAACAAAGCAGGTTTGAGCGTCATTCTACATACATGGCACCTTTCCTCTGGATGCCACCAAAATGGTATCTTAGTATGTGGGACACAAAGAGGAGTTTGTTAATGCGCTGCTCTCTGAAGCCAGGCTCATGAGAAGACCATACAAGGCTTTGTTTGGATAATGACTCACAGGACCTACTTGTAAGCAAACTAGGTAAATATAGTCTAGACAAATCTACCATAGAATGGGTGCACAACTGTTTGGAAAAATGTACTTAGAAGGTCATTATCAGGGGTTCACAGTCAATTTGGAAGGGCACATTGAGTGAGGTCCCGCAGGGATCTGGCCTGGGTCTGGCTCTATTCAATATCTCGAGGAATGGTTTGGATAATGACAGAGAGAGTACCCTTGCAAAGTGTGTGAACGATGCCCAGATGGGAGGCCTGCAACTGCTTTGGATGACAGCATTAGAGTTCAGGATGCTTTTGGAAAAATGGCCTGAAGTAAATAGAATGAAATTCAATGAGGACTGTAGCAGAGGGCGGGGTTTGCCCATTGGGCTTCTCACCCCAGTACCCTTCCCGCTTTCTGTCCCTTCCGGGTTGTCCTCTCCCCGCAAGGTCCCTCCTTTAGTCCTCCTCGCTGCTTGCGTTGCTGTCACCTGACCCAGCCCCAGCTTCGTCAGTTGGCACTTGCCCAGCCCTCCGGCTGTTCGACCTGCAGAGTCCCCAGCGGTCCGCGGTTGGGCTGCTCTCCTCCAGGGATCCCGGCGGTTCAGCTCGTGGCAGCATCCAGCGCTCCCTTGGCCTCCCGGGCTCGCTCGCCGCCTGTGAGGTTCGAGAGCACAGCCAGCTCCCGCTCTTCCCCCCTCTCCTTCCTCCCTCTTGTACACCCCAGCCGGTGGCACGCCCTGGCTCAGCGTTGGAGCCGGCCGGTCGCCCCTGAGTCCTAAGGCCTGTCACTCCTGGCCCCGACCTCTCCGTGCCTGCACACTCACCGCTCCGTTCGCCGCTCGGGGCACCGGCAGCATCGGTGCCTGTGCGTCGGGGGACCGCCAGCGAGCGGTCCAGAATGCGGGGGTCAGATCCCCCGTCACAAGGACAAACACGGAGCACTCCATCTAGGAAGGCATGATCAGTTGCACAGGTACAAAATGGGGTTAGAGCGGATCACGGAATAAAGATCCATCAACAATGTCGCACTGTTGCAAAGCCAGCAAACATCACGCTGGGCGTGACGGGGCCAACACCCGCCTCTTGGGAGCACCCCCGCTGGTTGCATGTGTCTGTGTTCTTTGTCCTCTGCTGACCCCCCTTCAGCGGTTCTCCAGCAGTTTCTCTAGTTCCGCCCGGGGCTCTGTCTTTGAATAATCTCAGCCCTGGGATAGGGCTGTGTCCCCAGGGCTTCCCCCTTGGAGACACTATTCTCCTGCGGCTCTCCTCAGACTCAGTCCTCACCCGGACCTTGCAGCCAGCCAGGAGCTCCCTCAATGCTCCTCCAGTCCCTACTTGCAAATCGGTCCGAGCAGCCTGCCAGGAGCCTCTCATTGACTCCCCGCTCAGCTGTTGCTGTGCTGCAGCTCCTTCCGGCAGCAAGGCATGCAGACTTCTTCAGCTCCTAGTAGCAAATCAGCCTAACAACTCCCACCAACTCTCTCTGCTCTGTTGTGCCCCTCCTTTTTATAGGCCCTCTTGGGCCCTGATTGGATCCCCTGCAGACACTCTAGCTTGCTTGGAGGACCTCTCCACTGCTCTCTTCCTGGGATGGGTGAGGCAGAGCCCTGAAGTCTCCAGCAGTCCACCCCCTCACAAATGCTTTAGCTGGAGTGCAGAAAACAAGACATGAGAAAGTGACGAGGAGTCCTGTGAATGCATCTGACAAAGTGGGTCTTTGCCCACAAAAGCTTATGCGCCAATAAATCTGTTAGTCTATAAGGTGCCACAGGACTCCTCGTCACTTTTGCAGATTCAGACTAACACGGCTACCCCTTTGATACAAGACATGAGAAGTAATTCTCTCCCTCAGCACTGGTAAGATCTCAATGAGGGTACTATGTCCAAATCTGGGCACCACAGTTTGGGAAAGCTGTGGACAAACTGGAGAAAGCCCAGAGGAGAGTAACACAAATTATTCAAGGGCTAAGAAAATATAATTTATGAGGAAAACTTGAAAACATTTAATTTGCTTAGTTTGGAGAAGAGAAGACTGACAGGGGAACAAGGTAACAGTCTTCAAGTATATAAAACATTATAAAGGAAAGGATGATAAATGGTTCTCCTTAACCACCGAGGACAGAACAAGTAGTAATGGTCTTAAATTGCAGAAAGGGAGACTTAGATTAGACATTAAGAAAAACTCCCTAATTTAAGGATAGTTAATCACTGGAACAAATTACCTCGGCAGGTTGCGGAATCTTCATCATTGGAGGTTTGCAAGACAAACACTTGTCAGGAATGGTCTAGTGGAGGGGTGGGGAACCACAGGCCCGGGGGCCGAATGTGGCCCCCTGCTTGCCTGGCTCCGGGCCCCAAGACTAAGAGCTCTCTTCCTCCCCTCCCCCCCCGCCCGCCCGCCCTCCACACCACGCTAGCACTCTAGCCCCCACTCTCCTGTTGGAATGAAGCACATAAAATCTACTAGCCTTGCTCCTCTAGGCTCTGGTGTGTGAGCGGATTATGGGGAGGGTCTTTCTCCTTCTCAGTCAGAGGCCACGTCAGTGAGAGTTTTGGTTTGGTTTTTTGTTTGTTTGGGGGTTTTTTGCTTCTCACTTGTGCGTGGCCCCCAAATTATTTTTCTGTGGGTCAGCAGCCCCTGACCCAGAAATGGTTCCCCACCTCCATCTAGTGTACTATTTAGTTGTCTTTCAGCGCAGGGCACTGGATAAGATGTCCCGTCTAGAGCCCTTCCAGTCCTGCATCTCTGTGATTTTGAAGCAGCCTTGCATTACAGTATCTGTTTCCAGAGGATTTTGCAATGTAAGCTGAATCCAGTTCTTTGCTGGTGTTCATCAGCACAAAGCCTACATCTCCCATCACTCCAAACGAAACATGGTTCTGTGGTCAATTTTAGGGTCTTAGCGGATGGGAGCGAGGAGGGAAGGGGAAAGTCTGGTTGACCAAGCAATCCATAGTAGAGAGATCAACCATCAGGCCTTGCCTATTACTGCTCCAGGAGGAAGAGGGATAAAATAACCATTGTGCACACTCTGTGTAACTTGATCCCTTGTCCTTTCATGAGGACGCTGCACTGTTCTTCCCATCCACCCTAAACTCCCATGTTATTAGGTCCTGTTCAGCAGTTACCATGAGGAAGATGAAATCCCCATATAGAGCTGGTAGGTTATTTTGAGATCCCTCAGAGTGGAAGGGCAGTATCTAACTGGAAGAGACATAGTAGGATTATGATGGGGGTTGCGTGTCTAGAAGCCCTGGAAGGTAGGTCAGATCGCAATTAATGCCTGTTGAGCCATTAACGCAGCACCGAACAGAGAGCCAAGTCCCTCATCTGCCATCCAGGCTGCTTAGCTCAGACGGGCGCTCTGGCTTGTCCCACTTTCGACAGACCGAATGTTCACTGCAGCAAGCTACCATGAGAGCAGCGAGAAGCGAGAGTGCGGATAGGGTTCTTGCTAGTGGTAGAAACTAGATATTGGGGGCACTAAGAGAGGAGTGAGGAGCAGCCCCCAGGGAACGGCAGGCATCATCAGAGCCTGTGCCACTGTGCTAAGTGGACAAGCTTCCCTTAATTGGTTTTGCCTCTCTCAGCCTGTGATAGTCCAGGAGACTCTGCAATAGGGCCACAGAAGACAACTCAGATTGGCGCAGAGATGACGACACTGAGAAAGTCTGTGTCCAGCCTCAGTTCTCCCTGGCTCAGAACCCAATCTCTAAACACCTCCCAGGTGCAGAAAGGCTGGAACCAGAAGTAACTCTGAAGGTCTCCCATCACTTTTTCAGCACCGTATTCCGCAGCAGCAGCAGCTGGGAAAGGCAGGTACAGCAGCGCTGGTGGGATCCCACTGATGTCAGATGAAAACTCCCAGCCATGCTGGCCTTGCCTTGTAGGTGCTAATCCACAGAGAGAAAGGCGGCAGTAGAAGGGATGTGATTGGATCTATCACACTTCCGAGCCCTTAGGCGGCTGGGTGAGAAAGCCACGGAGAGCCACACTGAGAAGGGAATGTTGACTCTTTGAGTCAGGACACAGCTGGCACCTGTTAACCTGCAGCGTTTGTCAGAAGGGGCTCATTTGCGGAGGGCTGCTGGGTGCGATCAGCAGCCTCGGTGGCTGGCTGAGCCTGGAAACATTTGGTCCTTGCATGTTCTAAGAAGCCAGGTTCGTTTTTGCCTATAATGAGTGATCGCCCGTTCTGCAAGGCTGTGCTGTCCTGCAGAGAGGGATTCCCTAGAACCAGCCACAGGAGCAAAGCCATGGGTGGGCCTGAGTGGGCCATGGCCACCCACTTTGCATTAGGCCCACCCCCTGGGGCTTACAGAGCTCTGTCCAGCAAGCCAGCCAGACAGTGGGGCCAGGGCGCCAGGGGTTACCCCGCTCTGACCTGGCACTCAGGCTGGGGAGTGGGGCTGGAGTTTACCCCCCACCCCTCCTGTCCCGCCTCCTCCTCACCCCTCATTCTCGCCCCCAAGTCAGGGCCCACCCAAGTAGGCCCTCCTGGTTACCCCACTGGCCAGCGGTACAGCAAACGGCCAAAAGGGCCTACACTCAGCCTGCAGGAAGAAAGGGCGTAGAGCTGGGCTTGGCTGGGGTTCGGTCCACCACAGAGATGCCCTCTAGCTTTGCTTGCAAAGGGAAGAGGAAGCCAAAGAACTGTGCCCATCTATTGCCTGGCTACAGCCCAGGTTCCACTGAACACTGAGGGAGAGGGGTTGTTGTGGGAAGCCAACAGGAGGGCTTAGTTTGAGACTGCTGCCTACTGTTGAGGGCCCAAAAGAGCTGCCACTGGCCCCAAGATGGCTGTCCCACGGGGGTTGGGAGCTCTCCCTGCCCTCCACTGTGAAATACAGTGGCGGGAACTCATTCTGAGTCACGGACAGTACTTCACCCATCAAGGCAACTTGCCCACGCTATGAACAAGTCTGCAAGCGTATTCCAAGAGAAAGCTGCACTAGGCCTTCGGGCACCAAAAAAAGGCCTTGTGCACGTTGGCTGAACTAAAACCTGACAATGCTACTCTAAGAGAACCTCTTTGTTTATTGCACAGTGTTAGAGACGGAAGGAAGCAGTCAGGTTCAAAACAGAGCAGGCTTTGTAAAAGAAATTCACAGAAGTCCCCTGGATTAACTACTCACCATGGAAAGAGGGATTCACACGCTGAATGGAGGGTAGGAACAGACCATAAGGTTGCTGGTAACAATCCCATAAACTTTATTTTCATTCTCCAAGACACATCCAACTTCTGGAGAGGAAAAAGGGCAGTTCTTCTACTAAGCAATATCGTATTCAGAATTACGGCCAGAGAGCACTCCACACACGGGGAGCTAGGTTCCTCTCTCAAAAATCGGTATAAAACTCCATGAAGTCAGATTGGTATGAGACAATGTTCACACCGGTCCTGATTTTGGAGTGCCCTTTTTACAAGATTGAACATCATACACCAGTCTATGGCTGAGGGATTTTTATCAAGTTAAGAAGATAAATGCCTCCAGATTCTTTAACGGAGGACTTGGTTAGCACTGAGCTCATGAGAACAACTCAAGTTACTGTAGTGGAGTTTGTAAGTGACATTTTAAAATGTTAAATCTAAGAAAGAAAGCAATCCAAACCGCTAGAGTGGGCCACAGAGCTGCAGAATAATAAACTTGCTTTGAAGAAGTTAACCTATTTTGGGGCTTTCTTTCTCCACCCCTTCCTAGGAATTTTCCTACTGAATCCATCTCGTCCATTATCCTGGCTGACCATGACCAGCACCAGAACAGAAACTTTGCAGCAGGCAGCTAGAAGATGAACCTCCAGAGAAAATTCTCTCCAACCCTCAAAGTTCTGACCTAAGACTTGGAATAGGAGGGTCTAAAGTCCGTCTCCAAACCTCTTGGGTGAGTTTGTTTTTAATTATTATTGTTCTAACTTGGGTTATTTTTATCGACATGAATGTCTAACCTCTCTCTGAACCTTGCAAAGCTCTTGCCTTCAGCAATGTCCTTTGGCAAGGAGTTCCACAGGCTGTGTGATGCATGGCCACATGGCTCCTCTCTCCAGACTTCAATATGTTGGATTTTTTCCCACTGTGTTTCAAAACTAATCGGGAGAGCTGGTTGGAAAATGTCAAACCTTTAGAAATGTTGACAAGGAGGAAAAAAGAGTTACTGTGAAACTTCAGAATTGTGTTGCCATTTTTCAACCAGCTTTGATTTCACAAGGAGATACTGGGGTTCAACCAATGTAAAGACACTAGAGTTAACAACCAAGTCACTAGGAGACTTCCCATTGGATTAACAGGGAGCTGGATCAAACTTGGAGGAAAGTAAATCAAATCCACGGTGGTGGGGTTTTGTTTGTTTGTTTGTTTTTGATGGGGGGAATCTTTAAGCAAATTTTTCCTTTCAATCTTGCAGCCTTAATTTTTTGTGCAATTTTGTATTTCCCCCACTTTCCTTGCAAGTCAACAGGGGTGTCTTGCTTCAGCTGAAGGGAGCCAGAAGCTAGAGAGGCATATTTGTTGCTGGGAAACAGATCAAAAATCCAGGCTAGATGAGCCAAACAGAACACAGGGATGTTAGTAGCCCGTCAGCATAGACTTGCATGGTTACAGAGAAAGTGCCATCCTGATTATGCAAATGTCTGCACTCCGATTGGCTGACCACTGTTATTAGCTAATCCCAGCATAGGAGTTTGCACACTGGACATTTCTTTAGCATTGACCCTACGGAGATTATGTAAATCAGACCAGCAGAACCAACAAACAAATAGGAAATAACAGGTCAAGATCCATTTACTGACCCAGATTTTCATATTGTCAAACCATGTACACAAGAACAGCCCTACTGAATCAGACCAGTGATCCATCTAGCCCAGTATCTTGTCTTCCAACGGGGGCCAGCACGCATGCTTCAGAGGGAATGAGCAGAACAGGCAATTGACTGATCAATCCCATATTCATTACCAGCATCTGGAAGGCAGAACATGGGACTCCCAAAGCATGGGGTTGTATCCCTGATCAGGCTGGCAAATAGCCATTGATGGATGAATCCCTCATGAATTTATCTAATTCTTTTTTGAACCCCATTATATGTTTGGCCTTCACAACATCCTTTGGCAAGGAGTTCCACAAGTTGACTGTGAATTGTGTAAAGAAGTACTTCCTTTTGTTTGTTTTAAAGCTGCAGCCAGTTGCAATACTCAAACTGGGAATTTTAAAGTCTGATTTGTTTTTCCCCCATTTAAGCTGTGTTTTCTGTTTTTATTTCCCCTAATTTGGGCACTAAAAACACATCAATGACTTTCTCTTCAGTCAGTTTTATTTTCCAGTTCTCATGTACCAGTCCAGTTTTCAATGTTTAAAGTGCGAGAAACTACCCGAGAACAACAAAAACCAGCCCACAATAAAAATAAATTTTTCAACAGGTCTTATTTTAAATTTTACAAATGTTTAATTCATATTACATTTTGTTGGATTTCTCTTCCTCCACTATATTTTGGGCCTACCCTTCAACACAGTGCTTGATTTTGCATGGCTGAAATAAAAATAGGATGAAGGAATGACTAGAGCTGTGAGAATAATTATCTTTTTGGTTTGTTGGCAATTCTGAAGCAGGAAAAAAAATTCATTTTGGAGTGAACCAAGAATGAGGGGTTTTTACATTCTCACAAATCAAAAAGTAAAAGATAATATTTAGAAACTGACCCCAAAATGTCTACATTTTAAAAATGTGAGCTTAATTTGATTATAAACCAAAGAACATTTTAAAATGAAAAGTCCCTTCAAACTGAGGAGGGGGGCGCGAGGACATTTCTTTTAAAAAATGGCAAAACAAAATATTTTGGAGTTCTTTACCCACTGCTCCCAAAAATAAAAATCACTCAGTGAAGCCAACACCAATTCACAAAACGTTTCAGTGTTGATGAATATGCATTCATCATCAAAAATTTGTGTACAAAAAATACCACCCACTCTAGCAATCAGCTAAGTGAAAAGTCCTAGAAAAAATATTTCTGTTATTCAAGGTAGAGCAGAATTCAGTGACATTCTAGATGTTTTATAGCAAGATTTAAGTGCAAACCTCAGGCTGTTTGTCCCACACAGAAATTTGCTTGTATCTTTCCTGTCCCTAAATAGTGCACAAATTTTCTGACCCTCCTGGAATCCCAGAAGCTGCATAATTCTGGAAGGTTCTAGTCTGCTAGTGTCACAGTCTCTTGTGAAAGGGATTCAGAAGTCATTACGACCCCCCGCTCTTCCCCCCATCCACTGCTTAGTTAAAGGACTTTTTTCTCTCCCCCGTCTGGAGCTGGTGAGGTATCTGTGGAGCTCTGAAATGGCACACAGGACTGATACAGTATTAGCTGCTACCTTAGGGCTTGTCCTCACTACATTGAAGATCGCCACTGCCACAATCGATCTTCCGGAGTTTGATTTAGTGAGTCTAGTTAAGACTCACTGAATTGAACTCAGAGGGTCCCCTCCCGCCGGCGTCCAGTACTCCTCCTTTTCCAAGGAGTAAGGGAAGCCGACAGGAGTGTTTGCTGCCATCGGCCTCCCGCTATAGAGATGCCACCAAGCTCGACTTAAGGTAAGCCCACTCCAGATACGTCCCGTAAACTGAGCTGCCAGGGCTAGTGTAGACCTGGCCTTATATGAAGGATGCAAATGTGACTCCTAAACT
Organism: Apalone spinifera; assembly: GCA_030068395.1. Classification (NCBI taxonomy): domain Eukaryota; kingdom Metazoa; phylum Chordata; order Testudines; family Trionychidae; genus Apalone; species Apalone spinifera. The sequence goes on along the minus strand of JANRFK010004893.1, from coordinate 6,926,395 downwards.
TTAAGGTCAGAAGGGACTACAGCAGATGATCATGCTGACCTCCAGCAAACTGCAGAACCTCACCCACCCACTGCTGCAATGGGGAGCAGACCACTGGCTGAAAGCCACCCCTTACAGGAACAGGGGACGCGTCATTGCCTTGGTGCATGTTATCTGCTGGACCGGACTCTCTGAACCAGTGTTCCCGGTAAGCTGTGCACTCGGGCAGCCATGCAGGAGAGAGTCAAATGCCACCCACCTGATTAGCAGAGCGCCCAGAGCTGCCAGCCTGTGATTCTACTGGTGGTGCCTCTCTGCACCCAACAATACGTTTTCCTCACATGAAATTAGAGGGAAGGTGGCTCCGCACGCCCAGGATGCAGAGAGCAGGAGAACCAACAACATTCAGCTCGGCCCGGTCTCCGTTTTGTCAGCACTGCCGCTTATGCTGACGTGACATCACTCACGGGGGTGAAAACAACACCCCCGAGCAGCACACACCGCACTGCCCTCAAGCACTCGCCGCACCACCCTAGGGCAGCAGGAGACACTCTCCCCTCAGCATGGCACGTCTCCACCAGACACACGGCAGCTGTGCTGCTGTGGCGCAGTAGCGGAGATCCGTCCCGAGGGCCCAATTTGGCGCCTGCTACCCACCAGCATTTCTAAGAATGGCCCTCTGCAAACTCTTCCACTTGAGTTCACACTGGGAGTTCATGGCAGAGCCAGCAATGGAGACCAGGTCAACCCTCCCTCCGTGCAATGCTGCATTCCCTTGGGGACTCAACGTCCCACGAGCCACTACACCCTGATCC
>JANRFK010004893.1:6863117-6878386 GCA_030068395.1 Apalone spinifera | reverse complement strand
CTCAGGAGAGGGGAGTGGTCTGGGTCCGTGCAAACCTCCAGAGTCAGCTCAGGCAGGGAACACACTGAGCCTCTGCCCCGCAGAGCTTCCAGTGAGACCTGCCCCTCGCAGCAGCCAAAGGGCAGACAGGCTGTTTGGCCGAGGAAAATGGGGCTCTCTCTTACCTTTCCAGGCACAGCTCCTGGATGGCTCATCAAAACAGCCCTCCTTGTGAGGGGCATGGCCACACCCGGCCCTTGGCCCATCTGACAGCTGTCCCAGATTTCTTTGTGAATTTGGTGTTGCTGAAAAGTGCCATATTCCAACTGAGGTTCTCTACGAGTCTGTCTACACTGCCATTGGAGGTGTGATTACGGCTTGCGTAGTCAAGAGTCATATCCCTTCTCCCCAGAAATGTCCAGGCTAGAGTGGGGCAAGTCAGATCTCTGGAATGGCAATATCAGAAAAGAAGGATTAGGAAAGGCCAACTCCGTCAGCATCCTCCTCCCGAGCAAACACATAGAACATGGCCTGCGAGTCACAAACATCATCTTTAGACATCAGCCGCTTTTCCGGAAAAACTTGCCAGCTGTCTACACTGGCCGCTTGAATTTCCGCAAAAGCACTGATTTCCTACTGTAAGAAATCAGTGCTTCTTGCGGAAATACTATGCTGCTCCCATTCGGGCAAAAGTCCCTTTTGCGCAAAGCTTTTGCGCAAAAGGGCCAGTGTAGACAGCTCAGATTTGTTTTCCTCAAAAAAGCCCCGATCGCGAAAATTGCAATTGGGGCTTTTTTGCGGAAAAGCGCGTCTAGATTGGCACGGACACTTTTCCGCAAAAAGTGCTTTTGCGGAAAAGCGTCCGTGCCAATCTAGACGCTCTGTTCCGAAAATGCTTTTAACAGAAAACTTATCCGTTAAAAGCATTTCCGGAAAATCATGCCAATCTAGATGCAGCCAGGGAGAACTATAAGACCACCTGGAGACACCCTGACTTGAGCCATTTGCACCTTCTTGACTATGTCACCAGCACAGCTTAAGATTGGAAAGATGTCCATATCAGAAGGGCTACACGTAGAATGGAAAACGGTTAGACAGACCATCACCTTGTTAGATCCATCATAAATCTCCAAATCGTCTCAAGGCACCTTTATCAAGCTAAATCAATATGAAAGAAATTCAACATTAGGTCTCTAAGTTGGGAGAAAGCTCAACAGTGTCGTCAAGAGAGGTTTGCCACCAAATTTACAGCTGATGATGACCATGAACATTTCTGGAAGGGATTAAAAGCTACCATTCTCTCGACATGTGCTGAGTCCATTGGTTATGTCACTTGCATCACCAAGACTGGTTTGATAAGAATGATGTTGAAAGTCAGGGTCTGCTTGACCAGAAAATAAAAGTTCAGCACATATGGCAAAATGACATATTACATCAGCAGAAGAGTCATATAGGCAACTCAAGGCTGATGTCCAAAGGAAAATCCATGACATCTAAAACAAGTGGTGGTGAGAAAAGGCCAACAAGATTGAGCTTTACGCTGATAAGCATGAAATACGGGCCATTTATGGTCTGTGTTCCCATGGTCCCACACCAGCAGAAGGATAGGTCAATGTACCCAGAGAAGCCATCAAAGCCAGATGGAAGGAACATTTTGAGAAACTCCTGAATTTTGAATCAACTGTTTTTGACAGCACCATCAAATCTATACCTCAACAACATGAAAGAGAATTTCTTGCTGCTTCCCTCACCCCTGAAGAAGTATTATGAGCCATCATGCAAACCAAGAACAACCAGGCAGCAGGACCACGTGGTGGCATACCAGCTGGAGTCTACACATTTGGAGGTGAAGAACTGGTAAAGAAGTGCTACAAACGTTTTCTTCCAATCGGGTATAATGAGAAGATTCTTGAAGACTTTGGAAATGCCAACACTGTAGGAATCTTTAAGAAAGGAGACAAGCTGGAGTGTCTAATTATCTAGGCATGGCCTTGTTATCCACAGGAGGGAAAATTCTCGCCTGTACCCTCTTAAACCGATCACTTCCCCTTGCTGAGGAAATACTGCTGGAATCTCAGGGTGGTTTCAGATCATCCTAGCAGACAACTGACAAGATCTTTATTGCCCATCAAACCTAGGAAAAATCTCGGAAATAATATCAGGACTTGTACATGACCTTCATTAATTTGACAAAGGTCTTCAACTCCATCAAATGGGAAGCCCGGTGGAAGGTGCTGGCCAGATTTGGCTGCCCTCCAAAATTTATTTAAGTCCTTTCTTCACAATCAGATGACTACCACTGTTTTCTGTTATGGCTTGGACACAGACTCTTTCAGCAAAACTGGGGTCAAGCAAGAATGCATTGTGGTTCCAGCTCTGTTCTTCATTTATTGAGCAGTCATTCTGATCCTCGTTAAAAACTGCCTCCTTGCTGGAGCTGACATTCAGTTCAGAATGGCTGGGTGGTTTTTTTAGCCTTTGATGTTTCCTCTTGAAGTTTAAAGTCTTCAGGGCATCCATTACTCTTCTTCATTATGCTGAAGACTGTGCCATTCTCGTGCATACTAAGAATGACCTTCAATCTGCACTGGATTTTGTTGCACACACTTACTGAAGCCTAGGACTCCCATGTAACACCGAGAAGGCTAAAATCCTCCATCACTGTGTCTCAGGCCTGGCACATGACACACCATAAACTACCACTGAGGGAGGGACAGACTTTAAAGACATTAGAGCACTTCTGCTACCTTGGTAGTCCACTCTCTCAAAATGCAAAAAAAATCGACACTGAGGTTTCCTTTGGAAAACTGCCCTCCTGCATTTTGACAGACAGCAAAATTCAGGTCTATAAGAAAGTTGTTATCCGTAAACTCCTCTATGACCTAGTGACAGGCCTGTAGAAGGGGAGCGGGGGGACAAAGAGGGCAACTGCCCCAGGGCCCCGTTATTCAAATGTGCCTAGGGCTCTTGGCTGTCGCTGCTACCACTGTGGCAGAAGTAGTGACTGAACCCCCAGGGCTTTTAAATCGCTGCTGGAGCCCTGCGCCACACGCTCAGGGGAAGGGAGCATGGCACGCTCTGGGTGGTGCTATGGGCTGGCTACCCCCAGCCCTGCCTCTTCCGCCAAAAGCCCCACCCCTTCCGGGAGCACAGAGCCATCCCTCCTTGCCCAGGGGGCTGGAAAAGCTCTTCCTCCCTCCCCCTGCCTCTTGACAGTACCTCAAGAGTATGGAGATGTACCACCAATGATGCTCCGGAAGTTCCTTCGCATCCTCACTGAAGCCAATGTCACTAGCATTGATGCAATGATTCTTGTGCACCAACTCAGAAAAGCAGACAGAAAATACCATATTGGCACTATAAAAATGCATAGAGTGCCCACTTCTTGACTACTGCATGCAGACTTTGTTGCCCCATCTCAATAAACATACACTGGAATTGCAAAAGGTACACAAAAGGACAACAAAAATTATTAGGTGTATGAAATAGCTTCCATATGAGAAAAGGTTAATAAGACTGGGACCTTTCGGCTTGAAGAGACAACGAAGGGGGATATAATAGAGGTCTGTAAAATCCCAACTGATATAGAGAAAGTGTTATTTACTCCTTCTCAACACTGAACTAGAGATCACCCAATGATTTTATTAGGCAGCAAGTTTGAAACAAACAAAAGGAAGTATTTCTTCACACGACACACAGTCAACCTGTGGAACTCCTTGCCAGGGGATGTTGTGAAGGTCAAGACTATAACAGGGTTAAAAAAAGAACTAGATAAATCCATAGAGAATGGGTCCTTCAGTGACTATTGGTCAGCATAGTCATGGATGGTGTCCCTAGCCTCTGTTTACCAGAAGCTGGGAATGTCCAACACAGGATAGATTACTTGATGATTCTCTGTTCTGTTCATTCCTTCTGAAGAACCTATCATTGGCTACTGTTGGAAGACAGGATACTGGGCTAGATGGACCCTTGGTCTGACCTTGTACAGCTGTTCTTATGTGATGCTATTGGTCTGGACATGCAGATGCCACATTCTCACCTCCCAAACAAGCGCTCTTCTCTCAGCTCACCTATGGTGAGAGATCTTATGGACTTTAGAGGAAATGCTACAAAGACTCATTGAAAGTGTGAAAACTGAAGAGCAATCCACAAACTGGCCTCAATAACTCCACATCCTCCATCAGGCAGTGGCCCGCTTCAAGATGGGCCTTGTCCTCAAAGCTGAACAGAGAGAGAGAAGGAAGAAAAAAAATAAATAACTTTCTCTCACGAGGCAGCAGACTGCCAGGAAATGTCTGTACTTATTGCCAGCGGTTCTGTGGCTCCAGGATCGGACTCCTGAATCATCTCAAGATCCAGATGTAAATCCATGGCAGAGATCCTCTTCAAATCAAGGAATTGCCAGTGATGAGATTTAGCCATCCTAGCTTTAATCTTGCTAGCACAGCTAAAAACAGCATCAGCACAGGCTGTCACAGACCGCTCCAAACTCTTTTCATTGCTTGCCCGTGCCACAGTCCATGCTGCCACATTTATATAACTATTCTTGTCCATGCTGGCTAGATAAAAGCTGCAGTCCCCTCTAACTGAAATGTTGACAGCTTTTAAGTGCCTTACCCACATTAATATATTAAATCTAATATACACCACAGTGTGGTGGGTGGAAACAGTCGCACGGGGATTTCAAGTGACTTACCGAGATCACTCTGTAAAACCAGTGGAAGAGACAAGAATAGTTTTGGGATTTTTAAAGAGCCTAATTTTAATAGTTGTGGGGGCGTGGATGTTAATTTAGGCTCCTTTGAAAATGCAGCGGAAATATCCCATGACTGTAGACTTGAGGGCCTCAAGTCCAACTTTTCTTCCTGAAGTTGACCACAAGAATGACACTATCCTGTGTTGTTATACACAGAACTATAGATTGAATAGTGATATCTATAGTTAAGGTTGCCTAATGCTTTCCATTATAAGACCCTGTTTTTAGTTACCAATAACTTTGGCAAACTTTAATAATTTGCAAAGTCGGCGAGGAGTCCTGTGGCACCTTATAGACTAACCGAAGTGTTGGAGCATAAGCTTTTGTGTGCAAAGACAGATTCAGATTAACACGGCTACCCTTCTGATATTTAATAATTTGGGCTGAAATTTTCCAAGTCAAGTGTTATGTGGCTGAATTTTTACTTTTCTCAAGTTTCAACTCAAGTGGGTGACTTGTTTCTGAGAATAAAGGACAATCCATTGTTTTGCCTGTATAACCCTTTCATCAAGAAGCTCTAGTACGTTCACTCCAGGGAGCAGAGACTTGAAATTTGTCAGGGGAGTCTCACCCTGGTTGCAGAGAAAATCTGCCCAAATTTAGGCAAGTTATAAGCCTCCGAGGGGGGGGGGGAACTCAGTTCACATGTGTTCACTAGAGGTTTGTTGGAGTTTGGCAATTTAATTCCCGAAGGATTCCATCTAGACTGTGCATGGTTTCAGCCCCTCACAGCTCCTCTGTGCTGACTGGGCAGCACATATGCCCATCCCACAGTGACAGAGCAAGCTCCACCCCAGAACTCACGGCTGAGCAAGACGTTTCCTTGCGATTCCTCTTCTTGGCCGTTGTGGCACTAGGCACTGTACCCAAGATCCAGGTCACGTCTCCCTTGTGCTCTCAATGCCTTCCAGATATGGTGAAAAAGGGTGAAATTGTGGAACTCAAATTCAGAGGATAGGACCTGGAGCAGCCTATCATGTGTGCCAGATAGCATAAAGGGGCTCTTAGGATCACAGAAGCATCACAGAAAAGGCCATGAGGAAATTAACCAATCTGTCTATATAATGTTGGGTTTGGATGCTCTGTAGTAAACAAAGATTAAGGCCACACACCCTAGCATGAAGAAAAAAAGAAATATTGAACAGTGTTCCACATTCACTGTGCGCTGTCCATTCTGTGCACTGAGTGAAGCAAAGGTGGTATGGAAAAATTAGATTATAATCATGTAATTAAAGACTGTATCATAATGCATAGGCACAAGGAGACCAGATTAAGATGGCCCGGGCAACGTTAATTCTGGCATTTCTTAGCATTTGAGCGCTCAACTTTGCAATCTTGCCATTTGTTTAACTTAAAACTCGTGCTGTCCTCTATCACAGACCATTGTCTATTATTGCATGATATACATCTCTCTTCTAGATACTCATTAGAGAGACGAACTCTCCTCTTTCTTCCAGCACTCTGCGCTTTTCCCAGTCCGTCCGAACTCTCACCTGCTGGTTGTGACCAATCACACTTCCTCAGCGCTCCTTGTCCCATGGCGGGGGTTTTACAAATGACCCCGTTTTCTCGTGCTAGTCAGAGACAGACAGGAGGGGAACTGTCATTTTCTGAAGCATTTCAGACTCGTCCCTGGATTCCTAAGCACTTTTCCCCACCCTTTAGTGCCACCCCCACCAACATATGAAGGCTATAAATGGAGTCATCGGGGGGGGCGGGGGAATAGGAACATCTGTGGACTGCAATGCAGTGGACAAGGAGAGCTTGTCAGAGGAATAGAGTGGAGAATGAGTGTCCTTATTCAGCTGAAAATGAGGGATTTGCCCTTCCTACATAAGCAGAGGTGGCAGTGATGGAATTTCTCTGCAATGCCAGAGTCCCGTGTGAGAACTCCCTGTTATTTACTGAATTCCTTTGGTTGGGTTCCCACCCTTCCAACACACAAAATGTCAACTTTCCTGCACCAGTGACTCCAGTCCTGAGCCGGTGTTCACTGGCAATAGGAACCGCCACAAATTCTGACTCCCTGAAGGGGCATTTGCTTCTGACAGTAACAAAAATCAAGGAAGGAATAAGCCACAAATCCCTCAGAAAGCATCTGACACCGCGGAGGAGTCGTAAGTGCATGGTCTCCTTTATCTCATTAACTCTATATTGAAAGTGCTCTGTGAGACTTTCCTCTTGGAAACAATGGAACTGTCTTCTAAACAAAGAACACTCCATGGTTTGGCATCACATTTTCCCCCCTTTCTTCAAGCCAGCCGCAATTCTACTTGCCCATGATTATAGTATAATATCCTCAACATGGGCAATTTGTGACATCTACAATGGTATCGAAACTTTTTTGTGACTTGGAAATGGAAATGAATTTCCATTTCTTTTGTGCCTTCAGCCCTTCTTGAGTTAAGAGACGCTCACTTATCACGTGAGTTCTGTGCCCCACATCTGTGGTCTCTGGCAAACTGGAAGGGAGAAGAAATCAGGATAATAGTGAAGAAATATGATAGTCTAAAGGAAAAGAATTGGCTCAAATTCTCAGCCCTGCAGAATCTGATTTAGTATCCTCATCTCCTGCCTGGGAAAGGCTACCGCTCTCTGGAATAAGCATTTGAGTCAGGGTTTAATTAACAAAGCTCTAGGCCTGGATGTTTGGGGGTTGTGTTGCTGCTGTTTATATAGAACAGCTTTATTTCTGTCTCTGACACGCTGAAACAAGTCTGTGATGTGGCATCATGCTATACTGTCACAAGCTAATTTAAATTATTTTAGTGACACCACGCATCACATTCAGATTCTGGAGCCTGAAAGATCTGGGGCTGTGATGTCATACAAAGCGATGAGTCCGGTTAGAATAATTACACATGATTTTATAGTCTTTATTCAGACAAAAACTCCTGGGCTACGTCTACATTGGCGCGCTTTTGCGCCAAAGCTATGCAAATGAGGCTTAGCGTTAGAATATCGCTGAGCCTTATTTGCATAACTAATGATCCGCCATTTTCGCGGACCAGGCTCTTGCGCAAGACGGGGCTGTCTACACTGGCCCGTCTTGCGCAAGAAAAACCCTTTTGCGCAAAGTCCTTATGCCGATCATTTTCGGGCATAAGGGCTTTGCGCAAAAGGGTTTTTCTTGTGCAAGACGGGCCAGTGTAGACAGCCCCGTCTTGCGCAAGAGCCTGGTCTGCGAAAATGGCGGATCATTAGTTATGCAAATGAGGCTCAGCGATATTCTAACGCTAAGCCTCATTTGCATAACTTTGGCGCAAAAGGGCGCCAATGTAGACGTAGCCCTGTTGATTTCCTGATGCCATATACCTAATACACAAATCAATTAGAGCTGGTAGGAATGTGATTCCTTTACCCCAGAGTCCCAAGAAGGCTGGAGAAGATTTTCAGTGCCATCTTCACCTGGTTAAAGGCCATTGGATCCAACCCTTTTTATTTAAGGACTCACTTCTTTTGTCACTAAGTGATTCCTCAAAAGACTTTAAAGGCACGTCTACACTGCAAATAGATACCACCACAACTGGTCCAAGCTATCTGACTGGGCTTCCGGGGATCAGGCTAAGAGACTTTTTAATTGCGTATATTCAGGTTGGACTGCAGAGTCCCAAAGCCCAGACGCCAGCGCAAACCTAAAATCTACACTGCAATTAAACAGCCTCTTAGCCCAAGCCAGCTGATATGGGCCAGCCGTGAAGTAGACATTCCCTAAGATGTGGAATAAGTTTTGTTGTATGCACTGAGGCATGTGCAGATGTGCACCACCGGTAGAAACACGTGCTGCTAGCTCTGGGCACTCTAATAATCTGCTGGGTGGCACCTGAATCTCTCTAGGGTGGCCGCCCAAGCGCACAGCTTACAGGGAACGCTGATCAAGATTACAGAAGATCCAAGACTTCAATATAAAACCTCCCCAACTCTTGAAACTGAAGCCATATCCAATAGTGATGCGCTGCCAACATTTTAAGAAGCAGCTCCCACAGATATTTCCTGACTCTGTGAGCAATGAAAGTGGAATTTGCTGGGTAAATATCCCTCCCCTTTGTGCAACTCCCTCAACCAATTTTTATCACCTTTTACCAACTATAACCAATTCCTGTTTACATTCAGCTATCATATGGCTAAGTACAAAGCAAGATGCTGGAGAAAGCTTGTGAGATGATTTTGTGTGATCCCTGCCAAACTAAACTGACTCACCCCCTATAAAAACTGTATGTGGTGTGTGTGCATGGGGAGAAATCTTTAGTCCACCTCCAGGCTTGGGCTGCAGAAGTGGAGCCCAGCTGCACATTCCTTTCAGCCTTAGCAATCGGTTTGTGTGGGTACGTATTTTACTTCCCAAGAAAAAGAGCTCAAGCCTTTCTTCTACCAAATAAATAATAAGCTGAGATTGTTCACAGGAACCAAAGGTCAACTCTATTAATAAGGGGCTTGGCGTAAGCTCCAAGACCCTCTTGATCATCCGTGCACCAAACTTTGCAGCTTGGGGCTCTCTCTAATCATGTTTCTGCTATAGATTCAGTTTCCAGGCCTAATTCTCCTCTGTCTTGAATCTTTATTACTAGGCATTGACACCTGTGGAAGGCAGTTATTGATTTGCCTGGACACATAAAAGGTAAGCCTATGATTTCAGTTAGATTACGTCTACACTGTAGCCGTCTTACGGAAAAGCTTATGCAAATGAAGCTCGGCCTGGAATATCACCGTGCTTCATGTGCATAATTAATGAGCAGCTGTTTTTGCGCAAGACGCTTTTGCGCAAAAAAGTGCAGTATGGACAGCTCCTTTTTGCGCAAAAAAACCCCTCCTGCGCAAGAGGCATTCTTCCTCATTTTTTGAGGAAGAACGGTTCTTGTGCAAGAGGGGGGTTTTGTGCAAAAAGGAGCTGTCTACACAGCTCCTTTCTGTGCAAAAGCCTCTTGTGCAAAAACGGCTGCTAATGAATTATGCAAATGAAGCACGGCAATATTCCAAGCCGAGCTTCATTTGCATAAGCTTTTCCGCAAAAAGGCTTTTGCGCAAAAAATTCAAAGCGCATCGCAAAAGTTTTTCCCATAGGGGTTTCTTGCACAATAGCTGTAGCGCAAAAGGGAGTTATGCCTCGTAGAAGGAGGTTTACCGACACCGGCAAAAGCCCTCTGTTCTGCCGTTTTACTGCTGACTTTCTTGCACAAAAGTGCATTTGAGGTGTGGACGCTCTGCAGGTTTTTGTGCAAAAATGACTATTTTTGCACAAAAACCTTGCAGTGTAGACGTAGTCTCAGTGTTTCGGGCCATTTTCATCCCTGGTTCAATGTGACTGGCTTCAGAGAAGCTACCCCTGAGTTTTAGTTATACCACTGACTTTACTGACTCGTTTCATTTGTCACCAGAGAGAAGAGGAGAAAAAGGGAAGGAGCACGAGAAGCAACTTGCCTCTGATGGCCCAGTACTGGAGCAAGGAGCTGTACACATTGCAACAGTAAATTGGAGGAAACTAGTAAGCATTATTCCTGGCACCCTGGGAAAAGCTGACAGGTATTTGGAGAGAAAGCACCATCTAGTGCTTCAAAGCAGGAGATGCAAAGACAGGTGTTTATGCTCTTGGTCAGGTATGATTGTCTCAGAGGGGTAGCCATGTTAGTCTGTAACTTTAAAAACAAAGAGCAGTCCTGTGGCACCTTAGCGCATGTCTACACTGGGGAGTTATTTCAAAATAACTCCCCTTATTTCAAAATAACAAGGCGATTGTCCACATTACCACGCCTGTTCTTTCAAAATACAGTAAAACTCCACTAGTCCGGCACTCCTGATAGTCCGGCATCAAAATGGCAAGAGCCTAGTGAGTGAGCTTCGGCAAAAAATGAGCCACAAGGTAACAGCGGCAGAACTTGAACTGAGCAAAAAGGGTAAAAAAGGCTTTAAAAAATTAAAACATTACATTATACTGCATACAGTATGTACAATAAAAAGGGTTAAGAACACTTTATATACAGTATAGAATGTATACAGTAGATATATAACCTGCTTATAGTACCTCCTGATAGTCCGGCATATCTGATAATCCGGCACCACCTAAATCCCATAGGTTCCGGATTATCGGAAGTCTACTGTAATGGGTTTGTTATTTCAAAATAACAACTCCTGCTTATAAAGAGGAATAAGCTTATTTCGAAATAGTTATTTTGGGAGTTATTATTTCAAAATAACTTATTTTGAAATAACCTGATAGTGTAGACACAGGCTTAGAGACTAACAAAAACATATAGGATCATGAGCTTTTGTGGGTAAAACCCATTTAATCAGATGAGCTGGAGTGGAAATAACAGAATCCAAGATTTATATAACCGCAAAAGCAGTTACCTGTCAATTGTAGGCCTCATGTTAATGAAGCTAATTAAGTGGGCTGGATGTGTTCCATTCATAGCTTTTGATGTGAAAATGCGAATGTCAAAGGCAGGGAAAATTGGCTTTGTAGGGAATTAACCAGTTAATGTCTTTATTCAAGCTCAGGTATGATTGGTTTTGCCAGATTTCTTGCTCAGACTTGAGCTTGTCACTACCAGCTATATTTTCAAAAGTGGGCACTCATTTTGTGTGTCAAGTTGGACACTCAAAAATTACAGTATCCTAAGTTAGTGGCCATTTTTGAAAATGTTGCTCTTAACTTCTGTGCCTGTTTCTCCATTTATAAAGTGTTCATAACATCACCAGTTACATCCAGGGGAGAGGCTAACTTCATCATTGCTCATAAAGCGCTGTGAGATCCATGCATGGAAGTGCTACAGAAATGTCAACATATCACATCCCTTCATTTCAACAGGGATTCACAAATACCTTTCTATTTCCAGTGTCACCTATCTCCATAGAATTATCATAGCTACCCAGTGCTTGGCCAACCCTCTTTTGAGTTTGCATAAAAGGGTTAGGGTTTTTTTGCTTGTTTTGTACTTTAAACATGCCCTTCCCAAAACTCTATGATACTTGTAAGCAAGGCACAAAGGCAGAGGGGACTAGAAAACAGTCCAGTCCTCCTTAAAAGTGTGGATGCAATTGCCCTTTTAAAAAGACCAATATTTTGGTCCCAATGCTTTTCTTTCATTCCCAGGCTGATGTAATGCAGTAAGTTTCAGACAGAGTCACATGGTGGCTTTTGAGATCAGAACCCTGGTTGGCTTTGTCGTCTGTCTGCCTGTCTCTGGGGTTGTGGTTGTATGTGTGTGAGAAGAGCCTCTCTACTTTGATCGGGGGAATGCGCCTGTGTGTGGGTTTTTCTCTCTGGGCTGTGATTGGTTTTAGAGTGTTTCTCTGATTCATAGCCTGTGCGATGATTGGTTTGGAGCGTGCTGTGTTTCTAGATGTGTGTCAGGGATTTTCTCTGAATTTGGACTGGTTGACAGCGTGCACCTCTGTTGTGAACGTGTGTCAGTGCTGTCCTTGCAGCTGTGATTGACTCTAGAGTGTGTCTGTTGTTTGTGACTGTGTGTCACCACAATGTTCTGTGTCTCTCTCTCCCTGCCTGGAAAAGGGTATTCCCACTTCCTCCGAGATCCCAGGGGGATAGGAAAAGGAGGCGGAGGATGGGGTGTGACTATGCACTCTAATTTCTGCATGTGACCTAACTGGTCTGGAAGGGTTTGACAAACAATTAACAATCCTCGAGCTCAGCTGCTGGTTCCCAAAATAGCTCTTGGACAGAGGGAGGGGGAAGGGCTCTCAGACAAAGGTGGCCTTTTTGGCAAGCAACATGACATCGAAATTGCTGCAGCAGACAAGGATGGAGAAGGGAAACCTAAAAGATTAAATCAGCAGGGAGTGACAGCCCTACCTGGAGGGAAAACATTACCAGACTTTTTTTTTAAACCTCCCACAGTACACAGCTTGCAGTGCAAACAACTAAGGAGGGCTACACACACATCACTGATTTTATGTTGTTTAAATTTGTGTTCATCATCCAGTGAAGGAGACCTTAGCATGCCTCTTGTGAGGCTCACTGAATATTCATGACTTCACCTCTTGGCTGGGAAACACACCATCAGACCAGGTCCTTCCTACTTCCTGGCACACACACAAATCCCTCTTGCTAATACCACCCGTGGAGCTCAACCTGTGCAGTAAGCAACAGTGGAGAAGTTCGGGAAAATGTCCATAGCATGTAGATGGGGCCACCCATACGTTAATACCAGTGTCTCTTAAACTGTCGCAGGTGTGCTGCGGAGAACAACAGAGTTAAAAATGGCCGTCCTTAAAGGGGCAGGTGAGATTTTTTTTTTTTTTTTTGCTCAATAACTTTCTTCCCAGCCCCCCTCCCCCTTTTTTTTTCTCAACTTTTCCCCGGACTCTTTTTTTTTTCTCAACAAAAATATTGGTGTTCCTCATAAAAAAAATATTATTTGGTGTTCCTCGGTCTTAAAAAATTTTAAGAAACACTGGTTAATACAGCCAAGGTGAATAAAAGCATTGAGTCTTTTTGATCCTTTGACACAGTGCAAGTGTACCAACCTGTACATCCTCAGAAAGTGTGTTCTGTCCCTCATCATGAGACTGTCTCCTGCAATTGGAGATCAGAGAAGTTAGTTCTGAGACGTCCTAAAGCCCTACAAGGGATGAGGTGCTATTAAAACTCTTGCTGACTGTTACAACGTTGGAAAATTAATTATAGTGTAGCCCAGAGTTTAATATCAAGTTATCACTGGCTTATTTGCACCATTGAAAACCGTTACAATCTTTTACTATAAGGCACACACAAAAGAAAAAATGAAATGCAATGAAAACCAGCATTTGAAATTAGTAAAGTCATTTAACTTCGTTCTCGTATTGCCTTTCCTTTAAAGATGTTAAGAGGCAGATAATTCATTAATGGTGCCATCCAATTTTATGTATTACACAATTAGTTGATAAGGGAAGAAGCACTCAGTCCTGGCTCACTTCGGATCCAGGAGCTAACCCCGCTGTGGCTCTGAAGATTAAATGTAGTAGAAGCTGGGCGGGCGGGCGGGCAGCCCGACTCCTACAACATTTAAATTGCAGAGCCGCAGTAGGATTAGGTCCCAGACTGATACGAACTGGGACTGAGCTGGGCTGCCTGCCTGGCCGGTGCAGCTCCTGTCCACAGCAGCCTCCCCTTGACCTTCTTCCCCCACTGCTGCCTCTACCGGCTTTTAAGCTGGCTCCTCGCAGCATTGGCTCCTTCTTCCCCCTGATACAGAGGCAGCGGGGGGAGGGAATGCAAATAGTCAATTCAACTAACCGATAAGTCTAGGCTTATTGGTTAGTCAGTTAGTCGACAACTCATTGACATCCCTACTTTCCTTTAGTTGTGCAATCTTTTCTAAAGAAAATTCTCACTTTGATAGAGTTTAGCTGGTCTTAAGGGTCTGTTTTGGGAAACGAAGGCAAAATCAGTTTGAATGGTCTTGAATTTGTTCCCTTTAAGACAGAAAAAACACAAAGGGAGAAAGAAATAATAGCAAACATAGAAAATGAGTCTCCTGTTTCTGATACTTTCTTATTTTCAAGATAGCTGCTAAGAAATTACAGGTCCACTACATACTTTTATCATCCATTTTTACACTTGGCCAACTTTTACTTGCATCAGTTCTACTTTTATGCTCACAGCAGTGTTAGTATAGGTGAAAGTTGTGGCACTCTGAGCCCAAAGCAACACCTTGGACCCCATATTCACCACCATCATATGATGATATGTTTCATCCAAAGCATGCAATGTAAGATATTAATATGAAAAGTCATGCTTGGCTGAAACCCATCATTCTGTCTATTGTTAGTATGTATCAAACTGATGAAATTTTGCTGAAATAAGTTGTAAGTTTGAGTCTGCACAAAACCAAACCAAACCACTCACAGAAGGGCACACATAAGAACATAAGAATGCTCATACTGAGTCAGACCAAAGGTCCATCTAGCCCAGTATTCTGTCTGCCGACAGTGGCCAGCACCAGGTGCCCCAGAGGGGGTGGACCGAAGACAATGATCAAGCAATTTGTCTCCTGCCATCCTTCTGCAGCCTCTGACAAACAGAGGCCAGGGACACCATTCCTATCCCCTGGCTAATAGCCTTTTATGGACCTAACCTCCATGAAATTATCTAGCTCCTCTTTAAACTCTGTTATAGTCCTAGCCTTCACAGCCTCCTCTGGCAAGGAGTTCCACAGATTGACTATGCGCTGTGTGAAGAAGAACTTTCTTTTATTAGTTTTAAACCTGCTACCCATTAATTTCATTTGGTGTCCTCTAGTTCTTCTATTATGGGAACTAATAAATAACTTTTCTTTATTCACCCTCGCCACACCACTCATGATTTTATAGACCTCTATCATATCCCCCCTCAGTCAGGAGCGGCCTGAGGCCGGCTGCGGCAGCTGGCGCCCTAGGCAGAGGGGTGATCGGCGCCCCCACCTGCATAGCCATCAATGACCATGACATCATCATGGGGCGCCCCAGTGCCCCATGACATCATCATTGCGCACCCAGGCCGGCAGTGCCCTAGGCAACTGCCTAGTTTGCCTAGGCTCACGGGCCACCCCTGCCCTCA
>JANRFK010004893.1:6831734-6854121 GCA_030068395.1 Apalone spinifera | reverse complement strand
CCCGGAAGTGATGCAGGCTTCACCCAGGACTTCCGTCCACCCCGTGGGAAGCTGACACTACACTAGAGGTAGGTAGTGGGGCTTCTCGGGGGTAGGGGGAACATGGGGGGCGGAGGTGCCCGAATGCCTCGCGATCAACTGGTCGAGGCCTCGCGATCAATGGGTTGGTGACCACGGCTCTACAGCTTTCGTTAGCATTTAACGCATTTACTGGAATGCTTACTTTGAAAAGTAATTTTTTGGTGAGGTCCTAGTGTATTTGTGTGTGTATCTTGTGGTGTTTTTATCAGTCAGTGCCTGGAGCAAGAACATACCAGGTATTCTGATGATATCTGACATTTATCCTACTGCTTCACTTCATGGTAGCAGGTGGTCTTACTTTCAGTATAGACCAGTGGTGGGCAACTTGTGGGCCGTACTAGGTTTCTGCGTGCAGCCCTTGGACCCCCTGTCTGCCCTTCTCTTCCACATGCTTCTTGTGCTCTGGGGCACTGGAACCCCACACTGCCTACTCTTCCCACCCAGCACTTCGTGGCTGTTCAAGCTTTGGGAGGGAGAGTGGATTTGTGGCACTCAGTGCTGGGAGGGCGTGGAAGGAGCAGGTAAGTGCAGGGCTCCAGTAGCCTAGTATGTGAGAGAGGTGTGGGGTAGGGAGAAGAGAGGGCATGCGCATGCCGCCCACTGATATGGAGGGCCACTTATGTGACCCACTTACTAATTGTGGTTGCCCGTCGCTGGTATAGACTGTTCTGAATGTAACTAGATTTCAAAGTTGTCTGCTATCATAGTGGCTTAGGAGCTCAGAGTGGGCTTTAAACATTGGTTAAAGAAGACTTCCATGCACTTTCACAGTGACTTGAGAGAGAATTATGCCCATGGTAATTCGGAGAAATTTAAGCACAGGAAGTGGCTTGTCCAGCTTGGCACTTCATGAGGGGAAAATGTAGGCCTGACTTCCAACCGCTAAAACACAGTCCTTCACATATACCACTTAGGGAAGAATATTCCTTCAGACGGCTACACAAGTCAAGCATTGTTACAGTAGTGGAGAATGGGGAGGAGCAAAACCAGTAGTAAATCTCTAATGTTTTCAAAATATTCTGCCACAAGGGTTTCTAAGCAGCATTAACGTTTTCCTTAGCGTTAGTGCAGTTGTGAATTGTAATAGTACTTTTGTCTTCCAACAGTTTTAAAAAGCACATGTCTAAAGGGCTTTTTGATCCTACATAAAACCTGCTGTGTGTGTTTAATTATGACAGTTTTCTAAAAGAATGGATATCATTTAAACTTTGATCCTATGCTTTTTTCTTGAATAAACAGGAAATGAAGGATCAGATGTCTAACTCATCTGTACAGGCACTGGCTGAAAGGAAAAACAGGCAGGTGAGAACCAGTAGCCACAAGAATCCTTCAAAATGGTAGATAACTCCTTCCAGTATTTAAAGTATAGTAGCTGCTGATTTTATGCTATGTGTTGGATGAAAGCACACTGACTTTCTAAGGGGCTCATGTACCTTAAGGTAAAACACTGGTATTAAACAAAATAAATGCTTATTTAAACACCTTACTGCCAGTATGAATCTTACTTTGTTTCCTCAAGAAGCTTTTTTTAAACAATATTTTTCTTAAACTGGAAAGGGATCCATTTTGTGGCTGATAACCAGTGAGAACACTTGTTCTTACGGGCACAATTTGTTCTGGTTTAATATATGGAGATATACCATCTCATAGAGCTGGAAGGGACCTTGAGAGGTCATCGAGTCCAGTCCCCTGCCCTCACAGCAGGACCAAGTACCATCCCTGACAGATTCGCCCCAGATCCCTAAATGGCCCCCTCAAGGATTGAACTCTCAACCCTGGGTTTAAGCAGGCCAATGCTCAAACCACTGAGCTGTCCCTCCCCTGGTTGCTTTCCAAACCTTTCACTCCAAGTAATAAGTTACTATTTTTTTCCTCTCCAAAACTGTACACCTACCCGTCTCAAATCACTTCTAGGAGGAAAGAAAAAATCCCCATTTCTCAGAGGAGGAATTTGAGGGTAGAGAGGTTGTGATGTTTTTATTTATTCCCCCGATCCCACTCCAGGCCATGGCTCTGATATAGAACTGTAACTCTAGCATACGTGGCTTCTAATCCTATGCTTAGCAATATCTGCTTGAATGTGTAAACATAGCAAGGCCTCATTGTAATAAGAGTCGGTGTAAGGGATGTGGTTATCTTCTTGTCTCTGCTTATAATGTAAGCCAACATGACTTACGCTGTCAGAAGATAGTTCTAAATAATTGTAGAATGACTTCCAGAACTGCCTCTTCTGAAGCGTCTGCAGGCATAAGTCATTTAATATGGCAGATAGGTTTCTGACTTTTCAGTAGATTCATGAGTGTTAAATGAATCAAACAATACCCTCCCTTGAAGCAAGGAGAAGGCTAAATAAAGCTTTATTTCCCTACTTCTTCTGTATCTGGATTTTGCCAGGAGTAGTAATGCAGCTGAGAGAAGAAAGTATGACCCAATTCTAGTATTGATAACTTTGGAGCAAGCTACTGAATTTTTCAGCAACTCTTTTTGGGAGTTCCTTTCTTTCCCCAACTCCTTTTCAGTCTGAAGGAAGTTATGACAGCAGTGACGTCTAGAAAGTCACTGCTGACATATTAGTGTCATGCTGTAATGAGTTCACCTGAATGCTGGCTCATAATATTCTGGACGATAGCTACAAGACTGCGAGTTCACTTAGTGGTGACCAGTAGCAATTCTGAGTGACTGCTGAAAGTCTGAAGTGGTATTTATTTTTGTTTTTTTCCCATGGTAGTGATACTTAGTTTCTTGTGTGTTCATCTGCCTAGGTGTCTGTTAGTTTGCAAGGGCTGAGTAACTGAGTTAGAAAACATGGAATTGTTTATCCCAGAGGTGGTTGTAGCACCCTGCACTCGAATACCATGTTAAATAACACTAGGATTGGTACTTGCTACCAATGTTCCCTCTAATCTTGTCCATCCATGTGCAGAATACATTTTACGAGCATTGAGGCATGTTCACATGCACCACCAATAGAAACAAAAAACCTAGCTATGGGTGCTCTACTAATCACCTGGGTAACATTGGAATTTCTCCTGAGTGGCTACACAAGCACCCTGCTGACAGGGAACACTGCTTGCCACCCCTGAGCCAGGAAGTCCTAGCTGGAACTAATTTTAGTCAGTAGAAAGAACCAGACGTACTCAACCTTTTTGGGGACAGGGTTTAGTCTCTCGTGGTTTACCGTTTGTCTTCTGATTTTTTTTCCCCCTCCCTCCTGACCTGCCACCTGTTAACCTTCGTTTAGTGCCTGATCCTCTTCTCTCACTCACCAAGTAGGTCCAGATGCTCTCACTGCACTTTTCTTCATCTTTGTTCCTTCGCAGCAGCTGCCCAATTGCAGCACTCACAGAACGTTCTGACCAGCTGCCCAACTGCAGAACGTTCTGACCCTAACATTCCTTCCATTCTCCTGGTAAGGGGCCAGCACCTACAGCTCTTTGCTGCTGGAATAGTAATAGAGCTGGAAGGAGAATGGCTTGTATGTATGCTCTGAGTAACATGAGTTACTTCAGTACTTGGTCCTCTTTCCTGCAGCTTGGTTTTAGGGGTTAGGTGACGTGTCCATATCTTGGAGTATCTTAGTGATTACATTTTCCTGTGTGTGTGTATACAGGCGCTTCTGGGAGAAAGTGGAGGTCAGAATTGGAACTCTGGCTCAGATAAATATGGCCGTTTGGATCGAGAGCTGCAGTTAGCCAATTCACACTTCATTGAGGAGCAGCAGGCTCAGCAACAGGTATAGTATTTCCTGCGTGATAGTGCATGGGGAGTTCTTGCAAATGAATGTGAAAGAGATGGTGTTATAGGCAGTAATAGCCAAAAGTCTTCAGATATTCAGCATGCTTTGAAGCCATGAGCTGCCATCTTGCTTAATACATACCTGTAGTAGGCACCTAAATATTGACTGTGCTTAATGTGGTTTTGGTGTGTACGTTTTGGCACATAAACCTTAGGGCTTGGATGTATGGGTCTGTGGAAGGCGCCTGAAAGCTTACCAATTGCCGATTAAATCCTTTGTGAAGCATAGAAACATGATACTTGATATTGCCAGCTTCTTCCATTCCAGTTTTAAAATGACTGCTTTTACATGCATCTTGAATAAAGATTCAGATAGGGCTGTTGCATTAAATATTCCCCTTAATATTGCTGCATTGACCTTTCATCTCCCAAAGAGGAAAAAAATGCATTTTTCCACCTTTAACTGGGCCCTTCACTATAGAATCTGTGCTAATTATAATGCTGACTTCAACTGATCTGTAATGAACCCTTATCGTAAACTCTTTGTCTTTTTTGATGTGTGCTTTTAGCTTCTATTGTATTAAGACTTTTGAGGGGGAGGGAAGGAGATGGAATTTCCATTTTCCCCTAAAAACAGCTTGGGTTAAGCTTATTCTGATCACTTGTAGAAAGGAGACTTGCTGGTTAGAGAACCTCTACTGAAAAAACTGACTCTAACTGCAGAGAATTCTGATGTGGGCCTGGACAATTTCAGCTTCTCTCCTGAGAGCAAGTGCCACTGAACTAAAATGTTCTGAATTGGCAAGGCCCCACTCCTTAAGTACTTGTACTATGTTCATCACCTTATCTGAACACTGATTTAGTGCATTCAAGATTAGGATCAGAACCTTGAATGAGCTATGGAGCCAGTGTAGGGGACAAACCTAGAATTATGGGTTCTGCCCGCTTAAGCGAGGCTAACCAAGATGGCTGTGATGCTAAGCTAGTTCCATGGGCTAATGTCTACTTTTCTTTGTTTTTTTGACAGTAGTTATGATTTAATAGAAAATCAGTCATTAGTGCTGCTAGGGAGTATTATAGGGTAGCTTCCTCTGACTGTTGCAAGCTCATTTGGAGAACTGTCTGGATGTAGCTGCCCTCCCAAGCATCGCTTCTTAGGAGAAATAATCCTCTTCTGAGTGAGGTTTTGGTATCATTCTCCACAAAGCATCTCCTAACAAGCAACTTCTTCAGCTTTTTAAGTGATTGTAGCTGGGATTATTCCTACTGACCTTATAAAGAGCACTTGCTAGCTAGAGCCTTAAAGTGGATTTGTGTACAAATGTCAGAAGGCATAGTCTTACTCAGCAACTGTTCCTTTGGTATATTCAGAGTATGGCTGGCAATTCCCCAGGAAAAATTAGTTTAGGACGGGCTGCTAGTAAACACTGGCTTCAGTGTCCAGCACATTCAGCAGCCCTAGAACAAATCTTTCCAAACATGGGATACATTGATTCAAAAGAGGAACAGCCACAACATCAAAGTTGGTCTGCTGCTACAGAATGCCGCACCACTACGTGGATTTGGACTAGTTGTCTGCCTCTCTATTGTCATTTTCATATACTCCGATGTTTTCAATTTGCTTATACATCATCACTTCCTTGAGAAAATACCAAGTCCAAATGTATACACATTCCAATATTCAGTAGCATAGTTACATTACTCCATTTTACTTATTTGTAAAGCCCTGCATCTGCCTTAAGTAACTAACTTGAATATGCAACTAAAACGGAGGGGTAGCCATGTTAGTCTGTATTCACAAAAACAACAAGGAGTCTTGTGGCATCTTAAAGATTAACAGATTTATTTGGGCTTTCAGATGCCACAAAGGAAAGCATAAGTGTAACATGTGCCTTAATGAAAGTTTTAAAAACTGGGACTAACTATTGTTGCCAATATACATGGTAGTAACCACCTTTGGTAAAAACCATGCCATCCCTTGATTCAGTCACATCTGATTATTTTGGTGACTTGCTTTGTACTTGTTAACTCAGCAATCTGGATTCTGTTCCATCATGTATCATCAGAATGTTACTAAGTTCTAGTCCCTTCCACTCAGAGATAATGGGACTAGTCCCTAGAAATTCAAGCTCTGAACTAGTTCTCTGCAGGATGTTAATTGCTTGTTTCTCTTCTCTTTGGTACTAGCTGATTGTGGAGCAGCAGGATGAGCAATTGGAGCTGGTCTCTGGCAGCATTGGGGTGCTGAAGAACATGTCTCAGCGCATTGGTGGGGAGCTGGAGGAACAAGCAGTGTGAGTGCTGAGAAACAAACCCAAGCTGTAGGAGTGCTCAGGAATAAGACCTGGAGAAGGGCTGGCGATAACACTAAAATGTAACTGTTTGTGGGCCTGTGACCAGAAAGGACAAGAGCCGAGTATCCTTGGCTGATGGTGGCTTTGTAATAGCCAGCCCAGTTAGTGACACGGGGATTGCAAATGCTATTCAAAGTTTTAAAAGTTCTACCCACGCAAAGGATTAAAGGGGAGCTCCCAGCAGCAGTTTTCATCCATACGTTTATATATAAATTAGATTTTTTTTTCCCTGTACGTAGCCTCTAGTCAAATAGCATATCTGGAGTTTCCAGTGCCACTAGATAGCAATTTCAGTTTAAATAAAACTAAGACTAGTGTAGTGATTCATACCCAGAAGCAGTCCTCCAGATTCTGAATTGCAATATTTAACTCTTACTGAGAAACTGGATATGTAACTTCTGTGTGTGTGCTGCTACCAAGGCAGCTCTCAGATTGCAAATTAACACCATGGTTCCAGAACTATAGTGGTAACAACATACTAGTAAACAAGGCAAAGCAATATTAGCTTGTGTTCTGGTAAAAAGATGGGGGAGACGGGGGGCAAAGAACAGAACAAACTGAGTGGGAAGAAATATTTTCTAGTTTGTGAGAACACAGCTGACAATGGTGGGGGAGAAGAAACAATCCTTTTTAAAGCAAAACAACTGGTCAAGGAAGCTTTAAAATCTCACCTGTTCAAGAATATATGCAACATTTATCCTAGATGTACTTCTCTCTCAAAATGAATTGACAGATGAAATGGTTCCAGAAAGGTTTTAGTAACTTTCCTACAGCATTTGAAACCAAGATACTTAACAGCAATTCCAAGTAATGTTCCATCATGGTACATCGTTTACAGTAAGCTCTCAGCTTAAGCCACAATACTTTTTATAAAAAGTGACATTTTGTACCTTAAATAGTTAAGTCTAAACAAGTTTTACTAATTTTTTGATCCTTTCTTTTTAAAAAGTATGTTCATCAGCTGCTGCTCACCTTGCAGAGATCATCAGCGCCAGCTTATGTACTGATTTAAAAAACCAGGGAAGGCACTTAGAAAATTAGTCTAAATTTAGAGTTCTCATACCATGAGTAAAACTGCTGCTTGAGCAATTTTTCAGTTTGACATTATTAACAAGACTCTAAAATAGGGTAGAGAGGTTGTACGTTACCAGGAGGTGGGGTTATTTTTGTGGGGGGGTGGGAGGTCCTTGATACATCACTAGCTAATCAGTGCACTGGATAAATTGCTTAGGTTGTGTACTTGACAACTCCCTTCTCCTTTGTCCCCAGGATGTTGGATGACTTCTCCCATGAGATAGATAGCACCCAGTCACGGCTTGATAATGTGATGAAGAAGCTTGCAAAAGTGTCCCACATGACCAGTGGTAGGTGGTAGAAATTGGGATGTGACTTCTAACCCAGGGCATGAAAGCCACAATGGTCTGAAGTTTGAAATACGCTGTGTTGCTTTCTGGAGCTAGGGCTACTGTGGAGTAGTTTGTCAAGTAATGGTTTTTGAGAGCATGGCAAGACATGAAGTAGGTCAGTGTGTAAATAGCCAGGGAAAGATAATCTTATGCTACTTGAGTATAGAGCCTGGCAAATTATAGTTCATGTTGAGTGTTCCTTTTTTTTTTTTTTTAAGCCTGTTCCTCGGCCTTTTTTTCCAGCTGTGGATTTTTTGGTCATTTGTTACTGACATGGTGTGACAATGTACCTTGGGACTACACCTGTAATAGCTTTTGCATCAGTCCACTTTCCAGTAGGTTCCCTGCAAGCTTGGAGGATATTTTAAATATGAAGCAAGCTAGAGAACTTGAGTTAAACCCCATGGAAATAGGTGACTTTTTTCCCCTGCTGTGAAGTTCAAGCAGTAGCTGCCTGCAATGTACTTTTGGCGTGGTGTTTGGCTTTATGGGAGTTCTTGTTAAGAATGAAACAAAACCCAGTTTGAATCTTCGCTTCAGGCTTGGAAACCACACCCAGCCACAGGAATGCCACCACCTAAAGGCGGTGGATTGCAAGTCTCAAAGGTGCCAAAGCAAAAAGCTTAATTCTAGAGCATGGGTGAAGAACTTTCTTGGTTGGGGCCATTGACCTATAGAAAAATCACTCTTGAGGGCCACACGTGTGAGAAGCGTGGGGAGAAGGGGGTAGGATGCCACACCTCGCTGACCTGGCTCCCAAGTGAGAAGCCAAAACAAAAAGACAACCTCTCTTGCATTTGGGATGCCGGGAGGGGCGGTGCTGAGGCTCTGGGCTCCCCCTCGCAGCAGAGGCTTGCTGAGGGCTGGTTCAAGCTAAGCAGAGGGCTGAATCCGGCCCATGGGCCATAAGTTCCCCGCCCCTGTTCTTCTGTTTGTGAGGGAGAGATTATTGTAGGTTTTTAGTAGCTTATTTGATAAGTTGCCAAAAAAAAAAACCCCTCAAAACTATTGCTGTAGCAACTGCCTACTCAGCACTCATGCAATCATTCACAATTCATCTCTATCTTGAATGCCTGAAGCCAGTAGTGAGCTCGTGCATTCAGCTGGTGAGATTGTCACCTGAGAACTGAAAGACATCAGGCTAGTTTCTCTAACAGGAAACGAATGAGAGCTGCTCTAATCGTATTGTGCCCTTTGTGCTCCATCTCTTTCCCTGTGCTTCAGTGTTGAGAATGAAGACTCCAGAAAGAGCTTAGTTTAACTCAGCTGGAACAGTGTCAGATGAAAAGCTCCTTTCCAGCAAAAAGGAAGATGGCGTCGTAGGTAACACCTGCCTAAAGGGGGGGAGAGAGAGCGCTGCCTGACCCTGGAGGAGGGTGGTTTAAAGCTGGCAGGATGCCCTGGACAATTAAAAACAGGACGTATGATTGATTGTGTGGGCCGACTTCCAGGAAGTGTCATTCCCCAGAGTTGTGTTCATTTATAAACACAATGTGTACGCTTAGTCGTCTTAGATGGATTATCTTCTCTTCCATGGCTCTCTAGAAGCAGTGGGTATGTTACATGGGTCAGACAGATACTTTCAGCCTGTCAGTTGTCCAGTTAGCTGGGGATCCATTGAAAACCACCAGCTGGTACCTACCTTTTCAGAACTGATGTTCTGTGGGTCGCTGTCCATGGACAGTAAGTATCACAGACTCACATGGTGAGAAGCGCTTCCGGCCATGTTCAAACCACAGCTGAAATCAAACGGTTGGATTACTGCAGCATTTGGGTTAGTCTTGCCGGTGAACAGTGAGCTGAAGTGACATGGCACTTAGCAGCATGGACAGATGGCAAACAACTCACTTCGGTGTTCCCTCCCAGACACTGGTTTGATCATCAGGAAATAAACTTCCGTTTCCTTCAATTGTGAAGGAGAGGCCTTGTTAGAAAGATGGCTGGTGGAAGTGTGTCCATTAGCGCCTGCATCCAGGTTAAGGGTCCAGTTCTGGCAAGATTGGGACCTGTGGTTGCCCTCTGGCGTGGCTCAGCTGGCTGCTACTACCACCTGGAAGCTACGGTAGTTAGATGCATGATGCCGACAGTGCTATCTGTGGCTTTGCTGCACTAGTGGTGATGTGTGGGCCTAGCTTTGCCCACGTGGATATGGCCTGCAGGGAGCTCCAGCATGAAGGTGTCAGTCGTTCAGTCCTGGGGGAAATCTGCAATTTGTACTATGACTTCAAATGCAACCGCTGCAGAATTCCCACAGGACTAAATCTTTCCTTCCTCCTTTAAAGTGCATTGCACACTACAGACCTTTCCCTGGACCTGTTCTACAGACAGACAGACAGACACAGAGCGAGCCACCAGCCTTATTTCCAGTGATTTAACAAATTCTGCTCTTAAGATGCCACCCGTCTTCCTCCATTCACCTTGCAGGTCTCGTGTCAAAACTGTGGTCACCTCAAGATCTTGTTGAAGCCCCAAACAAAGAAGGACGTTGGGACCAGTTATTTTTAAGGCCGGGTTTGGCGAGACCAAGGTCATGTTGACAGCTTTTAAAAGGAGCAGTGCAGGTTTAACTTTTGCAACAAAGTATTGCTAGAAAAGTTAGTCTTGCCTTCCTGTTGGTGGCCATTCTCTTGCTGTTATTTCCAGGGTCCAGAAAGCTCACCAGCATGGAAGATTTCTGACCGTTTGCTGAGTTACTACTGCTGGTGCCCCTTTGCTTCCAGCTGCATTAATGCTGCTGAGGTGAAATCTGGTTTCTGGGATTCTCCTAAGGAGAATCTGGCTGAATTGTTCCTCCTGTTGATCTAGTTTTAAAAGGCTTCCTTCCCTACAGCTTCTTTCTGGCTGAAACTATGGCCTCGGTAGTGCAATGGGGGAAGCGGTTCTCCTCTCCCCAAGGAAGTAGAAAACTAATGTTTCCTTTTTCTTCCAGATCGTCGACAGTGGTGTGCAATCATCATTCTCTTTGTTATCTTACTAGTGGTGCTTATCCTGTTTTTTGTGCTGTGACGGACTAACCTCCCGTGGACTCATTTCCCTGCCACCACCCCAATAAAAAAATGGGGAAATGAAACTTACTGTGTTCCTCCATTCTCAGAGATTTCTGTCCATGAAAACTTGCATCTGGACCTTACTGCTCTCTTCTGTGGACTAACACCTGTGGCATGACTCTTGCAACGTCCGTGTCTGATTCTAGGCCTCATCAACTTGCCCGAGGGGAAAACGGAGAACTGATGTGATCCCAAATTCTTGTGTACCTGGGACGTGCTGCTGTGCGGACAACCGGCCGGCCGGCCGCCTTCTCTCTCCATCTACATGGAGTGGCCTAGATTTAGATCTAAAAGGGAACAGGTAATTCAGAAGGCATTCACCATTGTTAATATGTCCATCCAATCCAGGTGTGAACCGTATGAAGTCTGGAAACATCCTAAGCTGCTACATATTCCCCCTTCCCCTTGTCAAATGCCACTCTTCTCAGATTTAGACAGAGTAATGGTTCCTTGGGACAGTATTTAATTGACTGTTGGAAGCTGATCACCAGCCAACAGTGCAGCACTTCCAAGCTAATAAAAGTTGGACACCGGGAATGAAAGAAGACACAGGAGTAGCAGCGTCGATGTCTGTAAATGCATTAATTCATACTCTGGCTATTTGCACTACAGTGCAGAGCCATAAGAGACAGATGTGCAGAGAGAGATTGCTTTTAAGGGTGCTTACACATTCTGCTTTTGAAAATACTAAGTGTTGGGAGCAACAAGGTCTTGAACCCTATGGGATTAATCAAAGGGGAGCTATGGCTTATAACAGCTGACTCGAAATCTAAACTGAACGTGAGTCTGTACCTAACAAACGGGAGTGGCTATTGGTGCTGCGTGCTAGCCTGATCTCAGAACAGTGGTATTGTTTTGACTTGACACGGTTTAAGTAGCTTGATCATGTTAGAATCATGAGCAAAAGAAACTTGCGAGACATCTCAGCAGAATCTTACATACTGTATATTTATGAACTATAAAACAGACTAAGCTGCCCTGCCTGAAGCCGCTGTCAGTATAAACTGCAGCACTTTGTTTCACTGCACTGTTAGCCAAGAGTTGACAGACTTCAGGCTGAGGGTAAACTTTTTTTAAAGCTATTTAAATCTTGATTTATACAGGTCTCAAGTCCACTGAGTGATGCTTTTTTGCTGTTGTGTAACTGTATGACTGCCTCAGTTTAACTGCTGTATCAATTTGCAAGGGATTTGTCATGTTTTAAAATAACATTCAATATTTTGATAAATAAACTTCAAAGATGTTAAATATGAATGATTAGGGCCATATTCTGTCCTTGGATATGTCACATCCATTGACTATGCAAGCACAGGGTAGAATATGGCATACTAAATGCATACTAACACGCACGTAAAAATAGGATGTCTTAATTTTTTCCTCATCCAGTATTTTTTTAAGAGACTTTAAACATTGTGACAAACAAAAAGCCAGAAAATGCAGTTAAGGGAGAGACTCTAGTTCATTGTTGTTTCCCTAATCACTACATTACCTTTGAATTGCCTGGCATTTCAGCTTTGTTTCACATGTTTGTTATTTAAGCCTAGGGTTTGTTTTTTTTCTTTGTGGTGAATTGGTAATTACGCGTAATGAGTCACTGTTTTATTTAAGTGTTACAAGGAGTAAGGAGAAAAATTCATCTCCTTGACCTCTGAGGATAGAACAAGAAGCAATGGGCTTAAATTGCAGCAAGGGAGGTTTAGGTTGGACATTATGAAAAACTTTCTTTCAGGCAGGTTAAGCACTGGAATAAATTGCCTAGGGTGGCTGTGGAATTTCCATCATTGGAAATTTTTAAGAGCAGGTTAGACAGATGCCTGTCAGGGACGAGAGATGATGCTTGGTCCTGTGGTGAGTGCAGGAGATTGGACTTAATGTCTTTCAAGGTCACTTCCAGATTCTGAGAATCTAAAACGTGTCAGTACCAAAACTTGGTCTAGAAGGGCTCAATCTGGCAACGATGTTTGGAGGGGGGGAGGGCAGAGAGAAATAAATTCAAGTAGCTACTTTATACTACAAAACTGATTAAAGGAAAAATAGGAAAGGGAGCTTTTTAATTGTGCTCAGATTAAGTTAGAAAGCTTTAAGGAAACCAGGCTTTTCTTTTAAAAAAGCCAAAAGTTGGGAATTGTACTGCAAATGTTGAAAGCGAAAACAGCAGGCTGTTCCAATATTAGCCCATTCAGTGGGTTCCTTCCTCAGGGTACCTTTGAAAGTGAGATTTCAGCTTTAATTAGATGTTTCTTTGTTTAAACACAGAAATAGATTGTAATCCTAACTAAACTTACTGCTGCATCGCAATAATTGTGGCTCTCAGACTAAATTACAATAACCCACCTACATACAGAAAATTGAATTTGTACATAACACTTAAGTTGCAACATACGGAAAGTAAGCCTGTACTTTCTTTTAATGCCTGCAGAATTAGGGAGAACTGCCCTCTACATTTTAGAAAAAAACAGCAAGCAAATGGTCTGGTAGCACTTTATAGACTAACAAAACATGTAGATAGTATCATGAGCTTTCATGGGCTCAGTCCACTTCTTCAGATGACCGGAGTTATGATTAGGGGATAAGGAAACTCGAAATAAATTGGAGAAGGGAAGGGGGGGGTCACTTTTCATCCTTAAATGGGACATGTATTTATTTAATGTATCCTTATATCTATTTTGGGGAGCATTTGCCATACAGACCTTCTGTATTGTTAAAAAAATGCAGATTACCTTTAACCGAGAGTTCATCTAAACTATAAAGTGAATTCAGAATAAGATAGCTGTTCCTGAGTAACTCCATACGTCAGCCCTTGTTCTGGAACAGGACTGCCTTGTTGCTATTTAGCGTTACCTACTTTGAAGCTGTAGACAAGCTCTGAACTACTCCTTGACTTAGTATGTCACCAATAAGTTAAATTTATCACAGGCATGTTACATTCTCTGCTTCCTCTAGAATCTGTCAAATTCTTGCTGTGCATGCTGAAAGCTAAGCTGATTTGCTCCATTATAATCACATTTGCATGTAACATCTCTTCAGAAATAACTTTTCAGTTAGCAATCGAGGAAGCTAGCCACAGAATTCCCATTGGTGTAATAGGAATCGGTGAGGGCCTGACCCAGTACCTTTCAGTGCTTGGCACTCATCTGTGTTGCTGTTACAAAGGGAATTTGGGGATGTGCATCCACTGCTGCTGTGTCTGTCACTGGAGAATATACTCAGGTGTTTTATAGTTGGAACAGCAGCCTGTGAAATGACTAACTTTAGACACTTACCTCAGAAAACTCAGCCTAGATAAATGGGAGAAGGAAGACTCCCCACTTCTAATTCTATTTAACTTCCTGCTACTGTCTATTCAGCAGAGGGCTCAGTGGTAGTTCTTCATTGTAGAAGGTGGGAAGAGAGGCATCTTTCCACTGATGACGGCTCCCCACTTACATTCCAGTGGGCTATGTTCTCCAAAGAATTCTTCATTGAGTTGTACAGAACTGCTCTTACATGTAAGGAAATTTTAGACTCTACCATGTTACTAGAAGCCTATTCAACTGTTGTGCTTAAGTGTCTGTCTAGGTGGTGTCGCTGCTAGCTAGCAAATTGTCTCCAGTCCTCTTCTCCTTGTAAACCTGTTTGTTCCTGTTGCCTTTTCACTTGTCATAGAATGGTGGCACCCAATGAATCCAGCCACTGGAAATACTTAAATGGGTTTTTTTAATAATCCTTTGTTAGAAGTGCAAATATATATGTAGAGAGAGAGAGATGGCTACTGTATTACAGTTGAAAATTCAGACTCTCTCTCAAGTTTGGGGAAGCTAGAGACTACTGCTGTGACCATAGTCCAGCCTGGTGTGCTGGACATTAATCAAAATGCAGCACTGTCTCTACTCAGAGAGACCCCGCTACAGAATCTGGGCCAATTAACAATGTGATGTTTTCATCTTGCCTGGGTGCTCACACTAAGGCTACGTCTTCTCTAAATGGAAGAGCAATGCTCCCGTGATTGGTTTGGTTTTTTTTCCAGCATTCGATTTATCAAGTCTAATTAAGACATGCTAAATTGAACTCAGAGGGCGCCCCCATTGGTGACTGGTATGCCTGCTTCTGCAAAGAGTAAGGGAAGCCAACGGGAGCATTTGCACCTGTCCGCTTCCTGTTCTGGGGACAGCAAGAAACGCAAAACAAGTTATGTCAACTCCAGCTATGTAATTAACATCTAGCTGGAGTTGCAGATCTTAATTCAACCTTCCCTTTCAGTGCTGACCAAACTGTTAATGAAGAGGTTGTGGCTAGCTGGCTGTAGAGTTTAATGTTAATGCCATAGGGGAGCTGAGCCTCTGAGGAACGAAGGCTTTTGACCATCCTTTATGGTTGAGCACTTGGTTATTTTTAATGGGGGGGAGAGGGGGACCTGAAATGGCTAGCTGGGGCTTATTTGCATACTGTAAACACTACTGTTCTTTATTGCAGGCGTGGGGAATCTTTTTTGGGTCAAGGGCCACTGACCCACAGAAAAACCAGTGAGGGGCTGCACACAAGTGGAAAGCCAAGTGAGAAGCCCCTGACTGAGGAGGAAAAAGACACTCCCCACATTGCCCTTGCACACCAGAGCCTGGCAGGGGGCAGGCTAGTAAATTGTGCGCTTGAGCCCTGAGGGTGGGTGGCAGGGGGGCTGGAGCACCAGTGCGATCTCCCCAATGTGGGGGGAGAAACCCTGTGCCTGGGGAATCAGATCCAGGCAAGGTGGGGATGGCATCCTGTGATTCCCCCACTCCTGCGCTGATCAAAAGAGCTGTTAAACAGCTGGTTGTGTTATTGAATTTTCCTCAGAGGGGAACTAGACAGTCATCTCCAGTGTTATATTTGGGTTAACTTTGGGACAGTGCCATTTCGTTCTGGTGTGGGTCATGTTGTAATAGAGAGGGGGCTTCTGTGCTCTGATTTTTAAATGTTCATCCCTGGGAGTTACCTTCCTCAATCAGAGCAGGGAGTTCTTAGTCTGGGTGGAGTTTTGGTGTTAGCTGGGGCACACACATTGATGATCTGGGAAGCCAGGCACCTGGTAGCCTCTGCTGAGTCTCACTGATCATAAAACACTGAAGGGAGATGTGGTCCATCACTGCTGTCTGTCCATCTGCTACTTTCCTTTTCTTTAGGGTGGGACAGGCTGCAACCGATTGCCTTTTAGTAATGCTGTTTACAAGCAGAGCAACTTGTTGCATTCTCTTATAGGCAGGGGAGGGAGAGATTGTATTCCCCATGACCCTCATAGTCCCCTCTGTCCATACAGTGCTTGGGAGGTGTGTGACTAGTCTAGAATCCAGCAGTGGAGCTGTAGTTGGTTGGTGATGGGGGAGTGGCTGTGAGTCCTTTGCCCTATTTTTTTCCCCCTTCCATGACCATACTTCAGTTCCACGTAATCTGCCGCGATGGCTTCTACCTGTTTGTTGCTGATAACCTCACAAGCGCCAAGAGAGCCACAGAACTGACTGGCCAGCAGTAGTAGATGGTTGTTGTCATGCTTCAGCTTTCATTACAAGGAGCCACGCTTTGGGATCTGCAGCCTTAATGCATTACATTGCAGCGGCCATGCTTCAGCTTATTCTGTACAGAGAACAGCTGGGAGCAGAGCCTGTGACCATATGCAACCCCCATTCTAAAAAAATGGAAGCTGAAATTTTAGCCGCACCCTGAAGTTACAAAGTAGTGGCAGAATGGGCTTAAACCAGGAATGGGGAATCTAAGGCCCGGGGGCCAGATGCAGCCCCCAGCTTGCCTGGATCTGGCCCCTTAAGGCTTCCTGCAGCCTGCTTGCCACCTGCCCATAGGACTGGAGCACGCAATCTACTAGCCTGAGCGGCCTATGCTCTGGTGAGTGAGGGAAATGGGGGGAGTGTCTTTCTCCTTCAGCGGGGCCACACCAGTTTGTTTTCTTCGTGCTTGTGTTGCAGCCCCTGACTGATTTTTCTGTGGGTTAGTAGCCCCCACTGCAAAAAACATTCCCTAGCCCTGGTTTAAACTGTCTCCCACTGCTGCACAGCTTTCAGGTGTGTGTCTTTGTTTTCAGCAAAAGGGGGAAGGCAAGACAGAGTTCTGATGTAAAAGTGCAAAGAAAAAAAGTTAGGGATAAGGGCACCTGGTCGCAGTCTGTCTGCTTCCTTCCAAATGAACAACACAAAAGCGCACACGCTTTTCTGTTGGCAGAGAAGCCCCAGGCTGCGCACGTGGGGCTGTTGGATTATTTCAGCCCTTGAAAGTTGTTTTGCTAACCGTGCAATTTGGATGTGTGATTGTAACGCGGAAGTGTTCTAACCGCAACGCTGCTAGTGCTTGTGCCAAGTCAAGGCATAGAGGTAAAGCATTGATTCAGCTCCTACATTCGTGTGTAGTAAGCAGGAATAGACTGATAAGAGGCTTCGTGCCAGTAGGCAAGGACTAGTGCTGCCAGTGTTGTTAGAGTTATGCATTTGCTCTGGCACGAGCACTCACCTCAAGCCATGCATGGACAAAAGCCCACCCGCCAATGTCACACAGTCCGTTGAGACACCCGCTTTCTCTTTCCAGCAGGGACTCAACCAACCCTCTCCACTATCCTCATGATTACAGTAAAAACCCTTCAGTGTATAGGAGGTAGGCTGGCTGGTGGAGGGCAGGGGCGCTAAGGATACCGGTCACAATGCTGCAGGACCAAATGTTTGGCTTATTCCACAGCGCTATGGAAAAACTCACCCAGCTGTAGAGCCAAACAAACACTCCAACAGCCCCTCCTTAGCACAACCAAGTCCCCCCTCTAACATGCAAAGTGGACTAAGATCAGGAATCCCTTCTAACTGCTTCCTAGCCCCTCCCAGGCCGATACACACATGACAAACAAACAGCTGCCTGGCCCTTGCTTGTTTTCTCTAGCAGTCATTCATCCCACACACTGCTCCATTGTTTCAGCCTTTAAATGCAGCAGGGAGCTGGCGCAGTGCCGTCCCATGCTAATGGTGCCATGGTGCAGCAGCTGCTTGTTCCATTTGGAGGCACCGGCTGCTCTCCACGGTGTTGCTCAGAAGGGCAGTACATCTGGGGGGAGGGAGGTTGTAAAAGACGCTGACTTACCCAAGGCAGATATAACTTTCCTCTCCTCGGTGTGGAAGCCAAGGCTGCAGCAATCAGTGACCCGTCCTGGGCTGGTGCTCCATGGATGAAAGTAGGAGCAACGCAGGCCGGAGTGGAAAACCAGCTGCGGAATAGTTGCTGGGTGTTGACGTGAGTGTGTTGCGCACTCTGGTGCTAGTAATGGGTTTCTGCGCCGGAAAATCTTGACTCCAGTTCCCAGTGGCCATCCGTGAGATGTGGAAGAGAGACATTTTGCTACAGGGAAGGGGAGATGAGGGTCTGGCTGTGGAAAAAGTGAAGTGAGTTGGTGTGAAGTTCTGAGCTGATCTTTACGGGGGAGTGAAGTTAGTGGTTCATGCCGTAGAAAAGTTATTTAACTAGCTAAAAGCAGTTTCCCCTTATGGTCTAGAAGCCAATTGCCCCTAAGGAAGGTCAGGGTAGCTCCAGGCAGCTACGAAGCAAGTGTGCGCTTCAGCCAGCCACTTCCCAGGAGAAATGCTCTGGGTCCTGTTACTCTCCCGAATCATCTCGTTTCCCTCTGCCGGACCACTTGGTATTAAGTGGAACTCTTCCCCCAAGGCCCACTGGTGGGAGAGATTCTGGAGCCGGAGCAGGGGGGCAAAGCTTGTCCTGGAAGACTTGTCTGCTGGAGGAAGTTTTGCCCTGTGTATAGGCCCATGCTGTGATCCTGAAGCACAGCAAAGCAGCTGGGCTGCCAGGGTGGGAGATCCTGCTGTCAGTTTTCCCCTGACGGGTTCGGTGAGGATTGACAGTCGTTCAGTCCTGTGGCGTACAATGTGAGAACCATGGCAACTGTGCCCACGAAACACTGTGTGATCCTACTGCTCAGTAGTAGCTGTTGGAGAGTAAAGATGCTGGGCAACAGAGCGAGGCCTGTGCAAAACATTTTAAACAACAAGCTGCCGTAGCCTGCTACAGAAACGGCGTTACTCTGAAATACCCAGGGCTTACTTCCAGGGTTTACTTCATGTTACCCGTATGCAAAGAACCTTCCCCCTTCCACACCATTAAAGTGGCAATTAACTGAACGTTTGTTTCCTCTATTTTTTCTGTCTGGCGTGGCAGCTTAGGCCTCCCCAAAGAGGCAATGGTGGTGCAGCCACGAGTAATGTGGGGGACACCCCTGGAGAAGCAGAGAGCCCTTCCTGGGCAGGGCCTCTGCTCTGACGAGGAGGGCCGGCAGCTCCAGGTCTGGCTGAACTGTTCAGTCTCCATGCCCAAAAGCCGGGAGTGCTACCAAAGGAGCAAAAAGCGCCCGCTTGTGCGCTGCGGAGGCCTGGCTAATACGGGCAGTCAGTCGTCCTGTGAGGGTTGTCAATGGCTTCAGCTCCGGGCAGCTACTAAGTGAGTGTGCACTTCAGCCAGCTACTTCCTAGGAGAAGTACTCTGTTACCGATCCCCCGCATCGTCCCATTTCCCTCTGCCCGGCCACTTGGTATTAAGTGGAACTCTTCCCCAAGGCCCACTGCCTGCAGAGCCGGGCCCAGCAGCAGTTCCCTTTCCTCGCTTGGTTTCCTGGGGAAGACGGTGCCTCTGGGGACGTGCCTGGAACCCGCTCTGCAGATGGGATTGCGCCACCCGCCTCGCAATCCAAGTGACCAGTTGCCAGACAGAGCCTGGAATGGAGACGGCGGGGAAGCTATTTCCTGCCATGTGGACCCAGTTGACCTTCCCTGAAATTGCGAGGGCCTTGCCAAAACAGCCATCTGTGAGCAGGTGCTAGTGCTCTGGGGGGGAGGGGAGAATTGGGGGGGTGAACACAACTTGCCACCTGCTATTCCTGGAAGAGAGGAGAGGCGCATCGCACCAGGGCCCCCGCGGCAAACGCTGTCAGCAACCACCGTCGAAGGATCCGCTGCCCAGGAAGTCGCTTGCAGCCTCCCCCCACTGGAAAAGGGATTGTACCCTCACCGCCCTCCCCTCTGAAAAAACCCACTGCTCTGCTTGTGGCCATTAAGAGGAGCAGGGTGGGGCCAGTGAGTCCTTAAGCAGCAGTTGCAGCCTTGCTGGGAAATTCAGAACTGAAATATTTCCGCATTGCGCCCACAGGCTAGTTTGCTAATGCTGGCGCTGCTGGCTTCCTCCCGGGGCGGGGGGCAGAAGAAGGTCGTTGTGCGGGTCTTTCTATTCAGTCTCATGTCCAGAACATGAGCACCCCAGGAGCTACAGGAGGCTTTCTAGGGGGAGGTCTAAAGTACAGTGCCGTGGATGCTGCTTTGGGCCAGAAGCAGACATTTCTCTGGCACCACCATGGTCCCTAATACCGCTGGGGTAAGATTTGGTGTAGGTGGGGGGGGGGGGTGGCTCAGTGTTCGGTGCTCTCATTCACCTGGTTCCTCTGAACTTCTGCTGGAATTAGGGCTGCTTGTTTCCCTGCAGCTTCTCTAACCCCCTGTGGACAAAGCCGGATTCACCTGATTTTCCTTTGTCCAGCCTATCAGCATACCCGGTGCATCTTCCTGCTGAGCCAGCCGTCACACCGCTAGTTGCTGCATCTCCCTCTTCGCTTCCCACCTGCTGCTGAAAGGGAGCCAGAGGAAAGAAATTCCAGTGAAACTAACAGCAAGGCGGATGCCAGCTCGACACAGGGATGGGACAGGTATTTTATGCAGGGGATTACACAGAGCACTGAAAAAACAACGCGGAGACCTGTGGCACTTCAGAGACGAACAGATTTATTTGGGCATAAGCTGTCCTGGGCAAAGCCCCACTTCGGCAGAGGCATCAGCCGTCAATCTGTTAGTCTTTAAGGTGCCACCGGACTCCTCCTCATTGCTTTTGTGAGTACGGACTAACACGGTTACCCCGGTGATACGGATCAGCGAGCGCCTGGCAGAGGCAGCCGGGTTATAAGCCGTCGGTCCTGATGAGAGGCAGAAGAGATCATGTTAGCGAATGTCTCTTGGCAGGTCTCCCACGTCACCCTAGGGGACCTCGTTCACAGATGCTGTGGGAGCCTTAAAAATGCTCGACGTGGAGTTTAATGACCTTGATTTCACTGCCTGAGCCACTCCCAGCGGCGGGACACAGACTGGAGGAAGAGCCACTCCTGATGAGCTGGTGACTAGTGAGGGAGGAGGCTGGAAGCTGCCTGCTGTCCACCAGCAGCATGAGTTCAAGATTCTCCCCCACCAAGCAGAGATGTTGCCAGAGCCGGGCCTGAGCCTAAAGCCGGGCCTGAGCCTAAAGCCGGGCCTGAGCTTTCAATAAAGGAGGGAAAGGTGTTTGGATCCAGGGCTTAGGGTTCCCACACTAGCATCCAGTGCCTGATACCGTGACACATCAATCCCCCCACACCTCCTGGAGTGAAAGTCTTTACAGTCTAATTTACTTTTCAGTGCTTAATTCTCTTTGCTTGCTGGGGTTCAGCTTAGCAAGTGAGGTCACAGACACACATGCACTGGCCCCGTTCTGCTACATCTGGGGTGCAAACTCTGCGGGGAATTTTTTATTAAAATTCCCATGGGATTGTCTTGAACAAAACTGCCCTCTTAGCCTGTCCTCAGACCTGTATTTGGGGGCATATTTAGGTTGATTGCGTCCCGCGGAGGCCCCCAGTGCGTTTGTTTTCCAGAACAATGGGACACGGTGCCTGGCGTTCTCAGTCTTTGCAGCAAGAAAGGAAACAGGTTCCTGTTTGAGTGTTGCCAAGTCTACATTTTAGCGCCACTTTTTGGTGGTGCACTGAAAGCCCCAGCTCTTGGTGGGAGCTGGTACAGGATGACTTGGCATAAGGATTTTTCTAGCCCTCGTGGCTGAAGACCAAAGATTGGCATCATGCAACAGAACCCTTTTTGTACAGTCTTGTGATTTCTAGAGAGCTGGGGTTGGCAGAATTGGTGCCTTCAAAACAGCTGCACGTCCAGCAGTTTGCTGGGCTCTGTAATTAGGGATGTGACGGGGGCTTGCTTCCCCCCCCCCATTTAATCAGTTAACTGGTTAAACGTCACATTTCACTGGCTAACCAAGCTGTAATTAGATGGGTGATCAGAATCGCATTGCTCCCATGCAAACCGTCTCTAGCCCGGTGCTGCATCCTAGCAGGAGGAATGGCAAAGGTGCACGGGCTTGAAAAACTGGTTTTCCAGAACCGCTGGGCTCTCGTGCCTGGCTGCCACTCATGGGGCTTCCTCGTCTTGGTGCCTCGTTTTCAGCCACCGCTAATCTCATCTGCCTGCTAGGATTTTGCTTTTCTTTCCGTTTCTTTTTTCTGCCATCCAGTTTCGGAGTGTCCCCCCAAGGTGGCATTTGAACGGGGTGGGCCCCCTCTGGCTGGGGATTTTGTAGCAGCATGCTGCTGCTGGAGAAGGAGGCAGAGGTGATTTGTTATACTTCACAGGCGCTTTCTTCAGAAGAAAAGCTCTGCAAGCTGCCAAGCTATTCCCCCCGCCCCCGCTGAAGAACAGCCAGGCAATCTGTCCAGACACCCTGGGATCATTAGCATTGGAATATAAACTCTCCGGGGGCTGGAGAACAAAAGCCGAGTTACTCATCCAGAGAGCGGGGATGGCGCTGGGCGAAGGGGAGGTGCTGGAAGAGCTCAGGAAGAGCTGGAGCCGGGCAGGTGTCTTCCTTCCTTGGCTGCTGGCCCAGAGCAGTTTGAGGCCTGCAGTGGGCGTGAGCAGGGCACTGAGGCCTGCGGCAGGATGGGGGGGGG
>JANRFK010004893.1:6818207-6831647 GCA_030068395.1 Apalone spinifera | reverse complement strand
AGGGGAAGAGGGGGGCTGTGCCCAGCTCCTTGAGCTGCACGGAAAACCGGCACAGAGCAGAGGCTACAGGCCCCTTGCCTAGAGCAGCAGAAGAGCTTCGACCCAAAGAGGCTGGCAGAGGGGAGTAGTCACACTCCATGGTGCCACCTCTGGCCAGTCACTGTGTCCCCGTGTGGGGGGAGCCTCCCTCGCACGTGCCCTTCTGGCTGCACGGCGCTCGTCCCCACGCACCAGCGGCACGGCAGCCAGCTCGCTGCACCGCCCACCCCGGCAGCCTGCTTGATCCCATGGGATCAGCCAGCCGCCTGGGGGAAGACCCTGCTTGCTCCCACTTGCGGCTCCCTTTGGCCCCGGAGCTGGGCTTGGCCTCCAGGCCTGCTGCCCTGGGATCCAGGATGAACCCCTCGGGGGGGGTGTACAGACACAGGGGAGGGGCAGCAGGGCCCAGGGGTGGGAACTAGGCACAGCAGAGTTCTGGTCACCATCCCCAACCCATCACTTCAGCGCCTCAGCAGCCAGTCATGCCGCCTCCAGGGAAGCTGAGGGGCCAGCTAGCTATTGGGGCTACGTCCCTAAAGTTTTAGCTAAGGGCCAGGTAGGGATGGTTTTGCAGGGGACTGTCCCTTAAGGAGCTGGGGGGGGGGGGCGTTACACTGTCCCACACAGTGGCACTGGGACCCCTCCCCACGAGAGAACGAATCTGCTCTATAGCATAGCTGAGAGCACTAAGCTCCAGGGGTCCCAGGTTCGGTTCCGTCTGCTGGCACCATGGAAACACTTGGCCTTTGGCTCCCAGGGGCTTATGCTGCTCCCTGTGTGTGTGAAGGACAGAGCAGGTATCTGCTGCTCCCCCAGAGCCACCTGGGCTGCTTCTTGCCAGGAGGGGGAGAACACAGGAGAAGCTGTTCCTGTTCTGCAGGCTGGAGTGAATCCAGAACGGCGCTGCCGCTGGCTTTGGCCAGCTTTCCCAGCCGAGTGCCTGCCGGGGAGCACCCGCAGGCCGCACCGCGGGGACAGGCCGCAGCCAACGCTCTCTCTGGGACGTACCTTCACTGGCGCGCCAAGCAGCCTGGACCAAAAGCAGCACAGTGTTAACCAACCTCCGCCCGCCCGGCCGCGTGGCTCGCGAGGGACGTCCCTCTCCTCAGCCAGCGCTAGCCAGACTCAGCTGTGCAGGGGCCGGGTGCGCCACCGCCTCCTGCGGCTCGCTCAGCCCTTCTCGCAGAGAGACCTTCTCTCAGGAGTCAGCTCTGCCTGTCCTGGAAACGCGGCCTGCAGTGTCGGCGCCGTTTTGGTGAGGGATAAAGCAAGCATGAAAGGGTGTCTCCTCCTGACAAGGGGCGGTTCTGCTTGGGGGAGCACGGGGTGGCTGCCGAAATGCAGGGCCTTCCACCCCCGCGTTCAGAGCCCCTGTACAGACGGAAGCGGAGCAATGGAGGGGGTGCAATTGTCCTGCTCTCTCCAGCCAGCCCTCCAGCACAAAACCCAGACACCGCCTCGCTGTGGTTCCTAAGGAGGAAACTCTGGGTGCCACCGAAGAGGCACGACCCCCATTTTAAAAGATTGCCCTTTGCAGCTCCCCTGCAAGCGACGGGCCAGGCTGGGAACGTACAGCTGCGAGGACACGCTGCCTGGCGGAGCAGCTGCTCCCGCTCAGAGGCCACAGCGGCCGCCTGCACAAACCGCTCAGCTGGCCTTGCCAGCGGCGGGAGCATGAGGGTTAACCCAGGCGGCTGGCCCCAGAGACAGAGGCACATAGCGGGTCCTTTCAAGAGGCGGCCCCTGGAGCCCCAGGGCTCTCCATCTGCCGCCGCCACCACCCTCCAGCCGTGACCTTGGCTGGCTGTCCCCCTTGTGCTCGCCTCGCTGGGCTAATGGTCATTTTGGGAGGGGAGGGGGGAATGGCTCCTACGAGCTCTGCTCCGGGGGGAGCCGCAGACACTGCTTTGCCACCGGTTTTGTTATAGTTATTTAATACACGCCTAGAGCTCAGGCGCAGCCTCCACTGGGCCCCCACTGAGACAGAGCAGGGCTAGCTCTCTTCCCCCCCCCTTCCCCGGGACCCAGGCAGGGCCATCCAGGGCTAAGGGAGGCAGCATCCAGGCTCAGCCTAATGGGCCCCCTCCCTGGGGCGAGCTGCGACAGGGAAGCCTGTCCAGTATGAACTAGCCGAGCCCCAAGCCAGCTAGTCGGTGGCAACCTGTTTCAGCCACTATCCAACTGGGCCTGGGAGGAACAGCGTCCCCTGCCCTCCTGGGAAAGGTGTTCCCTGGCAGCTGGGACAGGCTCCCTGGGGAGAGAGGGGCTGGACCCAGCTGTTCAGTCCAGCTGCGCTGCCTGCACTCCCATCACAAGGTGAGTGAAAACTACCAGCAGGGAGGAGGGGCAGAAGTGCCTCCCGGCAGAGCAAAGACCCCAGCCGTGATGGGGGGAGTGAAGGCCCAGGAACAGTTAGGACAGCCGGATTGGGAGTGTGTACGTCACAGCATACGGCGCACTCGGGCATAGTTAAGGTGAGGAGCAATTTGCTTAGAACTTCCCGTTTTCCCACGTCTTCCGTTTTGCCAGCAAAAGAGCAAAGCAGATGGCTGGGTTACTTCCTCTCCATCGCTCCCTGTGTGCAAAACTTCTCCTTTTCTGGCTTGCCACCCCCAGTTCCCTCCTGCCGGCTGGCTCCTCCTCTCTCTGGCCCTGCTTTTAAGCAGCATCCTGTTACATTGGTTCACACTGTACCGCAGCCCTGGCCCCTTCCCCTTGCTCACCCGATGCGGTTCCAGGGCCCTTATTTTGCTGGTTCTAGGGTGCCAGGCAAACCGTCACATCCACCCACAACTAATGACACCAGTAAGTTCCTTGCCCCACGTCCCCCCATTTGGGCTCAGCTGAGAGGTCTCCAAGCCCCCAGTTCACATTCCCTCTGCACAGGCCACATGGAGCTGCCAAACCGGCTGCCGGGCACCCGGCTTTTCTGCAGGACTAGCCCCAGCTCCGGTTGGACTCCAGGTTCCAGACATTAACCGTGTCGAGTTGCCAGACCAACCTGACAGAGGCAGTTTAATGCACAGCGGCGAGGTATTGCAGGCAAGTCGGCTCATCCCTGAACACTCACTCCACAACCCACGTGACAATCTTCCTGCTGCAGCCACCCTACCCCCATGAGGCTGGAGCCCTGCCAACCACTCCCTCCAAATCCACGGACCCAGCTCCACATCCACACCCCGACCAGGGGCCCTCCCCCGCTGTGGGATGGCTTTTTGACAGACACCCAGACTGGCTGCTCCTCCCTGTGACCCATCTTATCCCTCCCAACCAGCACCGGCTACCTTCCCCCCACATAGCTGCATGCCCCTCCCAGGGCAGCAGGCAGCAAGCAGTCCTGACCCAGCCACCCTTAGAGCCCTTCCTGCCCCAGTAACTCAGGGCCGGGGGTGGGGAGTGTCCACTGGAGATTTTTAATAACTTAAGAGAAACACAGTGATGCCCGGACAGAGGTTTCCAGCCAGGCCGAGCGGGTCCCGTCAGCACATCAGGCAGGTCCCTTATTTCGCCTGCGTGAGTGAGCTCAGCAGGGACATGGGCCTTCGTCGTAGGAGGGCTCTCAGGAGCCAGGGGAACCCGTGGCGGCTCCGTGACTGGAGCAGGCCTGACTGCCCCCGGGACACAAGGCAGACCCAGCGAGAGGCAGCACCGCGCTGGCGCTCCGAGCTGAACATACAGCTGCTGCCAGGTCCCCACCACGGAGCCTTGTGGATAGGGCAGTGCCCCTTACTGTTTGGCCACTAGGAACAGCCAGGATCGAGCCGGTAGGGTGGAGGAGGGGGGCAGAAATAAGCCCCCCCGTCCACCCCAAGCTGGCAAATGCGGGAGAACAAAATATTGCACAGAAAGTCTGGCCTCCGAACACTGCAGCCCCCCCAGCTGTTAACACACTCACTGCGGGGGGAGCCAAGGGGCTGCAGGTGCTCCCATTATTTTGCCTGGACCAGCATGTGTGAGCTGCCCGGCACAGCACCCCGCCCCTCTGCCAGAGACGCACGGAGGCCGTGAAGCAGCCATGCCCCCGGCAGGCCCTTGGCCAGGGATCCGCGTCATCCGTCAGAACGTCGCGCACACTCCCTGTCGAGCACAGAGCCGACACGGCGCTGCCTGCGGAGTCAGGCCTCTGTCCTGTTGCAAGGCCTCTCCTCGCAGCGGGAGCTGGGCTCTGTGCCTACGACTCTGACTCCACAGGCATCCCCAATGTTCATCAGCGAGGCCTCTGAGCACCGCGGTGCACCGGGCTTCCCAGGAGCCACTCACAGGCCCTGGACTCCTCCACGCTACCGCCGGGCAGGTCTCTGCTTGAGCACGCGGAGGGACAGGGCGTCAGCCCGGGACAGCAGCTCATTGAGGTGGGCCAGGCCGAGCCTGGTGACCTTGGCGCCGTTCACCTCCAGGATCTCATCCCCCACGCCGAGGAGCCCTGCATACAGCTTGGCTGTGCTGGCGTCGGCCATCTCCTGGACGTAGATGCCTGCAAAGCAAACGGAGAGCGCGTTCAGTGCCCCAGCCAGGCACAGCTTCCTAGAACCAGCACCCCGCACCTACTCCTGCCCTTCCTCGGTCGCCAGCGCCACACCCTCTGTGCCTCCCGCAGGAGCACTCGGCCTCCTGCCAAGCAGAGCCAGCCAGGTGTGGTACAGCCAGCTCCCCGGGGAGCAGGGGCCGGGAAGACAGACCGGGGGAAGCTCTGTGGCCAGACCTGTGAGGAAAAGGGACATTCTCCCGGCGGGCCTCTCACCAAGGCGGAAGCCCAGTCAGCGCGTGTAAGGTGAGGATTTCGCCTGGACGATAGTGAGGGCAAGGCCTCGCATTT
The DNA here is from genome assembly GCA_030068395.1 of Apalone spinifera. Classification (NCBI taxonomy): domain Eukaryota; kingdom Metazoa; phylum Chordata; order Testudines; family Trionychidae; genus Apalone; species Apalone spinifera. The sequence continues at coordinate 6,826,792 of JANRFK010004893.1, read as the reverse complement.
CCCGTGCTTGCACAATGGGAGCTCCGGGCAGCACAAGAGAAGCCGGCTCTGCTCGATGCACACAGCCCCCCCACGTGCAACGGACCCAGCTGCTTCGCCTGTCAGACCTTCCTGTTCACGCCACGTTGCTCAGCGCGCCAGGCTCGGAGAAGCCGGGATCTGGAGCCGTGTCCCCCCCAGCCCCGGTGCACCAGGCCGCAGAGGGAAGGTCGCAACTGCTCCATCGGTGAGAGGGGCCAAGGCCTCCGACCGTAGGACCATCGTGCTCAGCCTGCAGGCCACACGTTGGCCGCTTGGAGTCCCCAGCAGTCCGTACGGGGATGGGCATTGCCCCCGTGCAAACACACCCCAAACGTGCAACGCGATGGGGGAAGCAAGCAAGCGGCAAAACACTCGCACAACAGCAGACGGGGGAGGAGAAACATGAAAACTGCCACGCCCCCCAGGAGCTGCAGTACACTCACTCCCGGTGCTCACACCCCCGCAGCTCCAGCCTGCGGGGCAGAGCCACCACAATCACAGCCACCCTGCCGAAGGAAAGAGGGGCCCTGGCATAGGGCAGGCTGAGACCCGCCTGGCCTTCTTTAAAGGGCTCCTCAGCCGATGGGCATATGCAAGCCCTTAATAACCCTTTCCTTCTCTTTCCGCAGGGGGCTCCTGGTTTGGACACTCAGCTGAGAAGCCAACTGCAGGGGGCAGAAGGAGCTACCCCCGCAGCCCAGGATGGTTGGGGTCGAGGCATCTGGCAGCAAGGGCACCATTTGGAGGCTCTGTAGCCTCTTCTAAAGTTTGAACCCCTGGATTGCATACTTGAGGTCCGCTTAAAGCTCCACGCTGCTCCCAGCTTTGCCTTAGGGCCAGGGAGTTTGTTTATGCACAGAGGGAGGCAGGGTGATTAAAACAGCAATAGGCTGGGCATGCAAGTCACTGAAAGATCCTTAGATGAAGATGAAAAGATAGCCAGTCACTCCACTCAAAAAATAAATAGAGGGGGAAAAAAGTAGGGAAAAAAATAGCGCTGTGCTCCAGTGGTCTGCACTGGGACCACTGCCATTCAACTTAGTCATAAGTAATCTTGAAAAAGGGGTAAACGGTAAGGTGGCAAAATTTGCAGATGATAGAACATTACTCAAAACCGTTCTCTCCAAAGCTGACGGCAAAGAGTTACCAGGGATCTCACCAAACTGGCAGATTGGGCAACACAAGGGCAGATGGAGTTCAGTGGTGATAAATGTAAAGTAGTGCACATGGGAAAATATCCACCTATACATACAAAGCAAGGGGGTCTAAAATAGCTGTTCCCACTCCAAAAACAGGTTTGGAATCACTGTGGACAGTTCTCTGAAAACATCTGCTCAATCTAAAAAGCTAATGGAATATTGGCACTCTTTCAGAAAGGAACAGATAAGACAGAAAATATCATATTGCCCCCTCAAAGTCATGGCATGCCCATATCTTGAATACTGCATGCAGATCTGGTCAACCTTAAAAAAAGATATATTGGATTTGGAAAAGGAACAGAAATAATTAGGGGCTAAGAAACAGCTTCCATATAGGAGAGATTAACAAGACTGGGACTCGTCAGCTTGGAAAAGAAATGACCAAAGAGTGGATATGTGGTAGGTCCAGAAAATCATGAATGGTGTGGAAAAATAGAATCAGGAAATGTTATTTACTCCTTCACTAACATAGCACAAGAAACTGACCCAACTACAAGTATAGGCACCACATTTAAAACAAACAATAGAAATTGTTTCTTCAGACAACCTGTGGAACTCTTTGCCAGAGGATGGTGGAAAGGCCCAAACTGTAAGAAGGTTCCAATTAGAACAAAATAAGTTCAAGGAGGGTAGGTCCATCAATGGCTACTAGCCAGGATGGGCAGGGATGGTGTCTCTAGCCTCTGTTTGCCAGAAGCTGGGAATGGGCAATAGGCAATAATTGCCTTTTATGTTCATGCCTTCTGAGCACCTGGCATTGGCTACTGTCGGCAGACAGGACACGGGGCTAATTGGACCTTTGGTCTGACCCATTCTGGCCGTTCTGATGTTCGTATATAGAACCCAAATGTATCTGCCCATTACACTCCGCTCCCCTTCCAGAGCGGAGAGGGAGACCAGGAGTCTGTCAGTCTGTCTCTCTGCAGAGTCAGTAACAAAGTAAGAACATAGATGACAATGTTAAGGCTAACGAGTGTCCCTTAAGTGACTTCCCACATCAGAATATGTCAGTGTTAGAACTGGGTCTAATGTTTATTTAATTGTATTGTCCATAGGAATAGACACAGAGCTCCTGTCCGCTAATTGCTAAGTTATTGGCCAAAAAACTACCGTTTTCAAGTGCCTTAGTAGCTCCTGTGTGTGTAGGAGGGCTGATGGGGTCGACACCTGCTTCCCGATTTGTTGTTTGGCTTGTACTGCACATGCTCAGTAACACTGCTGAAGCGGCCATCCTCAGTCTGCTTCCCCCATGCCCTCATCCCCCCCCATCATGCATGTACAGGTCACCCCGCTCCCCCCGGAACATCTGAAATGGCGCCCTGCCCAGCCAGACGTTTTACTGGACCCGCTGTGGGGATAAACCCCGGCATTGGGCCCGCAGAGCTAGCACGCAGTGAGTTCCCTACACATCTTCAGTGACACACAGTGTCCAAAGTCAAGGCTGGTTAAATGAAACCCCAGCCTCCCTGGAACGCGCTGCACTGGGTGGGAAGAACCTGGCAGTCTGTGGATTCAATCCGGCCCTGAGTCTTATCCACTTCCGGGGACTCTTCTCTGTTTACCGGGGGACTCCGAGAGCAAGGGCTAGCCTGAAGCGGTGGAGGTCCCAGCCAGCTACTGCCTGGCACTCCAGAGCCCCCTGGGGACGCGCGGACACCTGTACCACCCTGGGCTGCCATGTGCCAAGGGTGATGCTCATGGAAACTAAAAGTGGGTGCTGCTACGCAGTGGAATCTGCTCCTGCCCCATACCGGCTGCCCGCAGGTCACCTGCCTTCATTGTCCAGGTTCCCCCCAGCCGTGGGCAGCAACCCTGAGTGTTTAGCTGACCGACTGGCTTCCCTCCACCTCTCGTCCCATAAAAGCTGTGGGGGTCACGCTCCCTGCCCCAGGAATGTCAATCACTCCAAGCCCAGGCCGAGTGACACACACAGGCGCCTGTGTACAACACACCAAAGGAAAAGTCCGGCTCCCTTCCAGCAAGTGTGAATGACACACACCAGTCTCAGGGCTGTGACCCAGCCCAAACAAGGGATCGACCCAAACAGGAGACAAGGCGGGCAGGGACTAGCAGCACTAAGCAAGTGCAGAGGGGGCATTTTGGGGGTCTCAAGAAGCTGCAACAAACCACAAAAGCTACTCGACGGTGCGGCTACAAAGCCCCACACAAGACTATTCACAGCAGGTACCTGTGTCAGGGCGACCGTTCCCGGAGGAGACACGGAACCCAAAAGTGCCCTGTGGGGGGCGCTGCAGCTCCAGCTGGCTGGTTCCATCCGGGAAGACTTCTACCACCCGTCCGACTGTTCGCACCAAGTCGGGGGCTCCAATGTCCTCCACGCTGAGGGAACGCCGGGGCGGGGCGCCCACTTTCCTACAGGGAGTAGGGAATGAGCCAGAGAGAACATTACGGCCGTGTGGAACAGAGAACCCACCCCCCGGGGAACAAGGGCCTCTAACACATCAGCTACATGGGAGTAAAGGGCTGAGGCCCAGTGCTTCAGACAGATCCTTCGCCACAGGTTCAAGTCCACTTGCACTCAGAGGTGCCTGAGGAGACCCTGATCTTACCAAAGGAGTTCAGGAGAGACTCTTGGAAATTAGAAATGGAAGAGACCTGCAGTGTTAGACTCTCTAGCTCAGTGATCCCCAAGCTTTTGGCTGCTTCCGAATCAGAGTTCTGCATCTGCCGCTCTCCGCTGCATACGGGGGAGGTTTTAGCAAACCAGGCATGAGGTCCACAAGGCCTCTCTGGGCTCCTCAGGGGCAGCGAGGCAGACTTCAGGCAGTGCAAGATCTTGCAGAAACTCTGGCACCAGAGTCCTGTCTGGATGTTAGAAACCAGGCCCTGGCTGGGTTGATTTAGTTGGGATTGGTCCTGCCTAGAGCAGGGGACTGGACTTGATGACCTTCTGAGGTCTCTTCCAGCTCTGTGGTTCTATGATTCTATGAAACACAGCAGCCCCTTTTGCAAGCTTCAGTGTCTCCCTCATTTGCCTGGCTCACATGTCCCCTGTGGCCCCAGTGCTGTGCTAGCCGCCGGCACCCAGCCCAGAGATGGCTGCATGGTGGTGGCAAAGTAATTTCTGTGGCATTTAATGGCTGCATCTTTCTCTCCCCTGCTCAGAGTATCACATCCCTCTTCAGCTGCCTTTGCTGGCTTCCCCTTCCTGTCCCCCAAGGCCCTGCACTGTTCAGCCCCCTTTGCATCTCCCTCCATATTCCCCCTGCTCATCCTCTCACCCGCCAACCTGCTAACGGGTGTCTAGGCCCCTTGTGCTCCTTCCCCAGGGTGGAGGGAGAGGTGTGTGACGGGCAGTTATTTGGAACCTTGACCCAGGTCAATAGACTCCCTCCAACACTCCTGTTATCACCCTTCTTACCCTGACACCTTCTTCGGAGTCCTTCCCTGCTGCCTGAAACCACAGCCATGCTGGTTTGCAACAGAGCCGCTGAGTGTGCAAGGACCAGCTCTCGCTCTCTGCTTTGTGCAGCCCCTTGCAATCAGCACTGCCTGGGCAGCACCGGCAACAGCACGAACTCACAGCACGGACTAGCACCCCCCGGCCTTCCTGCATCCCTACCGGTCAGCTGCTTGGCTGTCCCCTGGCTCGCCCACCAGGTAAGAACCGGACCGGTCCGCCTTGCCCAGGAGAGAGTGCAGGTTTTGTACAGAAGAGGCTTTTCTCAGTTGGCAGAAGGGTGACACCTGGTGGGAGAACAAGAGTACTGAGAGTCAAAAGTCGTTCTGGGAGAGAATCCAAGCAAACCGGCCTTTTGCCAAAAAGGGGGCGCCCTGCGAGCTCCCGGCACTTGAACCCCCAAATCCTCCTCCTCCTCCCTCTGCAACTCTCCAAAAGTCATAAAAATCAACCGAGGAAGAAAAACAACCGCCGTTTCTTCCGTCCCCCCAGCATCGCCATATTCACAGAAACGGACAGGCGTGTCGGACAGAAGAACCAGGAGGTACTTGTCCTGCTCTGCTTGGGGCTGGCAGGGCCCCAGTTCTGGGCATCACCCTTCAGGAAGGATGGGGACAAACGGGGCAGAGTCCAGAGGGATGGTGGCAACAAAAACTAGGAGTCCAGAGGGGCGTAACAAAACCAATGAAAGGTTTAGAAACCCTGAGCTATGAGGAGAGGTTAAAAAGGTAGGCACATTTAGCCCTGAGAAAGGAGAGGGGACCTGATAGTCTTCCAATATGATAAGGGCTGTTCTACAGAGGATATAGATCAATGGTTCTCCATGTCCACCAAAGGTAGGGACAGACGTAACGGGCTTCCTCGGCAAATTTAGGTTACACATTAGGAAACCCTTTCTAACACTGAGGGGAGTTCAGCTCTGGAACAGGCTTCTAAGGGAGGTTGTGGAATCTCCTGCTGGACGTTTTTAAGAGTAGGCTGGACAAACCCCTCTCGGGATGGGTCTAGGTTATTTGGTCCTGTTACAGGGTATGGGGCTGGATTAGGTGACCTCTCAAGGTTCCTTCCTGGGCTGTCTTGCTTTTATCACCACAGGGGAGTACTCACACCCCAGCCAGGTCAGCTTGGGAACTGGGTGCCCCTGAAGGCATCAGATGGGGCTTTCTTTCCTAAAATTCCCCTCGGCAAGAGAGTCCTGGACTGCTCAGTGCTCGTGAGGAGCAACATTGCATAAGAACAACATAAGAACGGCCGTACCGGGTCAGACCAAAGGTCCATCTAGCCCAGTATCCTGTCTGCCGACAGTGGCCAGCACCAGGTGCCCCAGAGGGGGTGGACCGAAGACAATGATCAAGCGATTTCTCTCCTGCCATCCCTCTCCAGCTTCTGACAAACAGAGGCCAAGGACACCATTTTATCCCCTGGCTAATAGCCTTTTATGGACCTAACCGCCATGAAATTATCTAGCTTCTCTTTAAACTCTGTTATAGTCTTAGCCTTCACAGCCTCCTCTGGCAAGGAGTTCCACAGGTTGACTACATGCTGTGGCCCCCTAGGAATGGAGGGGCTTTGACCAACTGCAGTCCCAAAGAAACGTCGTTTGCAGATCACTCTCAGCTCCATACAGCGAAAGGCTGCAGACCAGCCTCCCGGCGCCAGTGCCCTCCTGGGCGTGGCTAGGTCTGACCCTGGAAAGGCCCCATCAGGCAGGACCATGCAGAAAGTGCGACTGTCATCACCACTCAGGCTGTGTCGATCAGACAGACGCTCTCGGTTGTCCATTCCCCAAGCCTACTGCACTCTTCTAGCCTCTTCCGGCTACCTTGCTTGGTTACTTTCCCAGCGTTTCCCTTCCCTCCCGTTATGCCTGTAACACCACTTTCCTAGGACGCTTCATTGCATAGTCTGCATGCACAGCACAGGGGAGCACTGGGCCTGGCAGGACAAGGAGGAGGCATCTCTGCAGTCTGGCCTAGTGGCTAGAGCATCAGACAGACTATGGACACATGGGTTCTGTTCCTGGCTCTGCCACTGACCTGCTGGGTGATCATCCCCCTCCATGCCTCAGTTTCCCCATCTGTAACATGACAGTGGTACCAACTCCTCTTGGGACCCAGTGGTGAAGATTGCTATAAGAGCTTGGGATTATGATTTAGTGTCGTTCTCCAACGTGCTCTCTGTAGGAAAGAGGTTCAGCATCCTCACCCCCATTTCACAGAAGGACACACTGAGGCATGGAGAGGTCACAGAGCTGGGAGTCAGCCAGCACAGGACTGTTCCCTACGCTATATCCCCAGGGCTCTGTCCAGTCTAAGTCAGCGGACCCTGTGCTCCGGCCTCAGTTGTAAAGACTCTCAGAACTGCCAGACCCACAGCCCTGTACCGAGCCACGCCAGGGACTCACCAGGCGCAGCGATTGCAGGGAAGGGGCTTTCTTCAAATCAGAGCAGGCAGTGACCTCTGCCCTGGCTTCAGGGGGTGGAGGCACCTCAGGGGGAAGCTGCTCCATGCTGTAGCACCGGAACCTGCCCAGTTTCTGCTTGGTGCTCTGGCTGAGGGTGCAGAAGAACTTCTTCAGCCCCAAGGCGGAAGAGCTCCCTGCTTTCCGGCTCACGGGAGAGGCCGATGGCTTCTTTGGCTCCCCCTGGGCATCTAGTGGCTTGCTAAAAGACAAGGGGTTTCCGTTTCAATAGAGGTCTCAGAGGTTGCAGCTGGCCCTGGATTTGATTCCAGGAAGAGAGACCAGCAGGTGTGAGATTGTTTTAGTAAGAGCGTCACCACGTGGACAGTTTCCACGGGCACCACAGAATCCTGCAGCGCATGGCACATGGCCCGGTCGATCCATTTGGTGGCTGGTACGAAATAACGCCATGGGCCCAGTTCTCAGTAAGCTGGTGTCAGTATCCCCCAAGCCACCACGTACAAATGGCACGTTCCTGACCCTCTCAGCAGAGGGGCAAAACTCCAAGAAGAACAGCCACGGATGTGGCCAGTTTTGCAATGTAAAAAGGAAATCAAGTGGCTCCCCTGAACGAGGGGTAATGGAAAAATCCATTAGCGTGGCTTTTGTGCACAGACCATAGCTGCAAAAGCAGTGCCAGCCCCTGGCTTCTGCTGGGCGTCTATCCTAGGGTGAGAATTATGCATGATCAAAATTAAACACACACTTACATGACTGGGCAGAAACCATAAGCCAGCAGGTTCTTCAGCCTCAAACCTGCAGCTAGGGGAACACAAACGGAGCACACACAAAAAATTGCTCATGAAAAAGGTTCCGACTCTGCTGATGAGCTGTGTGGGTGTCAGGTGATATAATTTGGGGTTTGATTTGGTTTTTAATGACCTAGGAAATGACACACACAAGCTATGTTAAAAGAACATACTTGACCTGTTTTGCATAAAGCATCTTATGTAACCTACCATTCAAGAGTCTGCAGTCCCCTCTGTGGGAATATTCTATTTGTGCGCATGTATCTTTCTCGCATGTAAAGTTAGAAATATTAAGTGGGGACCTATTTTATAGTAGTAAAAGCCATTATTGATACTTTAGGAACTTAATGGCTCAGTGATCAAGTAAACGACCTGTGAATGGTTTTGGTTTTCCTGTAAGCCCAAAATGGGGTTGGTTCTAGGAAGACATGCGACCATACCAGCTGGTACTGGAATCCATCTTGAAGCTGGTATTTTTCCATGAGGATGGGGAGACTACAAGGGTTCCTACCCTGGGGAAAGTCTATTCAAAGAAATGGAAAGCATTCGAGCTTTTGTCTTCAGCTGGCTTTTGAAATTTCCTCCCCACTTTAAGAGGAGAGACACGAAGAAACCTGAAAACAAAGAACTCTAAAGACACAGAGAACTCTAGACCCAGGCCAGAGAGAAGAGATCAACTCTGGCTTGGGAAGAATTGCATCTGAGATAAGGACAGGGTGAGAATTATCATCTGT
>JANRFK010004893.1:6761199-6786049 GCA_030068395.1 Apalone spinifera | reverse complement strand
CACCCAGTTCCTGGAATCTTTTCACTGCACATCGTGCATTTCATAAGACCAATCTTCTCCTGCAGTTTTTTCACAGATACCCCTTCTGTGATATTTGCAAAGGTCATTCACGAATGCCGATCAGAGGGGAAGATGTCTTTCGCTCCCGTAAGAGAGGTGGTTCTATTTCTTTCGCCAGCTGTCCTGCTCGATTAGATCTCATTTAACTGGCAATATATTACTGTACATTCAGAGATGGAACCAGAGAGGTTTTTAGAGCTAACTCCTGAGAGGAACTATATTCCAAATGGCTCAGAAATCTCCATGAAGTCATGGAATACGAGCTCTTGCGGCACCAGGGAGTACAGTGATTCTGGAAACTGTGCTCTTTTGGACCATGATGCCAGGAACTCAGGCATCCTGACCTAGGCATAGAGACACCTCCATTACACACGTGGGCTTCACTGTCAAACAAGCTGCATTTTTACATCAAGTTAGAGAACATCAATTAGTTCTCTCACTGTAAACCACCCTCCCAACTTTTTTGGCAGTGAAACAGCCAGAAACAGAGGGCTTTTCTACAGGGTGGGAAGAGAAAGATGGTGGGAGCAACACAGAACAGAATTTGGGAGTTTTCAATTCCTCCAGAATTTTGATACAGTGCAGAAAAAACCGACCCAGACCTAAGTTCTTATTGACTTGATCACTTAAGGGGTGAGCCAATCAACATATGCAGGACCACTCACATCAGGAGCAGACTAAATAAAACATGTTTGATTCTCCTAAGCTCAGAAACACATGATGTTTCACCTGCCTCTATTTGTTGCGTGCTGCTTTAAGCTCTTTACGTACCAAGTTAGAAAATATTTTCCAATGCCGTAATTGCAATGATACTTTTCCTTTGATAAGGGAGGGCTATCAGTAAGCCCCCACCCTCTTTTTTAAAAGCAACGCTTCCTTAAGACACTTAATTAGTTCAGCTTGCGCCCCTCAGTTTCGCTGCTACTCCTTTTAAATTGCCTGCTGGCATATATAGCATCACTATCTTCCGACCGTTTTTGTTGCCGATAATCACTGTTAGCCAGAGCGTCCTAGTGACCTCCCAGGAGAATGAACTCTGTTCCGAGTGCCCTCGAACACTGTGAACACAGCAAAAACCACTGAAATGCTAAACAGTGGGCTGAAATACTTGATAGAGGGCTTTCCACCTCAAACTCCGCTTCCCTGCCGGACAAGTGCATCTGGCTTTGTCTGAACAAGAAACACAAGTGAGTCAAGATCAGGGGAACCATACTTCGGTGTACCAAAAGATTCAACAACAGAATCGTGTGTTAGTTTGTATTGTCCAGAGTCCTCTCACCGGAGTGGGCTGGCGCTGAAATACCAGCTGGCCCTCGATTGCGGTGGAGAAGGAACAATACACAAATCACCTATACCACCGTAATCATGCTATCACCTTCAGGAGATCAGTGATAATTCTGAGGCCTTTCCTGGTGGGTCACCAAAGTTTCCTGGTAAGTTCTGGGTGCAACATGAGAGTGCTAATAACTGAAAACACTCACTGTGTCAAGAGGCAACAGTTCACTACCACCAACCTATGGTAAGTTATTTTGCCCTATTTAAACTAAAAGAATACAATAAAGTTTCCTTCTTCCATTCCTCTGGGCCAGAGGCACAATAGGCAAAGTTAGAAAAAACAGTGTAATAAGCCATATGATTGGCTACAGAAAGAAAAATAATTTAACAGCAGCCAAGCAGAGATTCCCAGCATTTGACGGCTAGAAATGTAAATATAGAAGTCAAAACTGGTTCCTACATAGTCAAGGGTGTTCATCTGCCACTTGGCATCTGAATAGTATCTGTATGTGGCTGGCTACTGGCACGGCCAACGAACGAGGAGCTACTCAGGATATATGGAAGAGTGGTTAAAAACAAGGGCGCAGAGCAGCAGAAGCAGCGACTGTGTCCCATCCGAAAAGGGTGCAGACTTCATCAGCCCGTACTGTGAAGTCAACCCTTGGGTTAAGGGCAGGAGTAAAGGGAATTGAAGCAGCTTTCCCCAGCCCCTGGAGTTAACCTTACATGCAATAGAGCAAGACAAATAAGATTTTATTAGTATTCAACACTGGCGTTTTCTGCACACAGTGATGCAGCCCTCCCAAACACTTATACTGCTCTCTTCTAAGCAGTGAGAGAGAGAGAGACTTAACAAGATGGCCTCACCATTTCTACTGAAATTGCTAAGCAGGAGACTGACTTTAAACCCTAGTCTGCTGAGTAGGATCACGTGCCTTAGTGAAAGGCTGACCTACCGCTCAACTGTTGACAGACGAGACTGGGGAGAGGGCATAAGGGATGAGCAAGGAACAAAGCAACCTGGCGGTGTGCCTGGGCAGTGACTGGCAGAGCGCGCTTTGCCAAAGCCTAGGATGATGTATAAAATAAAATGTCATTAAAGACTAATTCAATCCCAACTTCCTTACTCTATGGAGAACACACAACAACCTCCCTGCCCCACAGCCAATTGGGCTGGAGGTGCCAATTCTTTGAAACTTAAGACACCTATGAACCAAAACATGTAACAAATCCCGCTTCCACACATGGGACAGATCATGTCCTCATCTCATCCGCTTGTATTTTTGCTGTATTTAGCTGAAGTGGAACAATGGAAAAGCTCCCTATTTAGGCTCTAGCCTTATCTCAGGAAGATTAAGGCTTAAAAAACCCCGGTTCTTAATCTAAAACCTAAATTTTTTTTTTGGCCAGGATGTTTGTGGCAAGCTTTATTACAACTCTCCTTTAAAAAAAAGTCTCAGAATCATTTGCAGTCATGACAAGAGGAGCATGAACTGGTATGTGAAACATGCTCAGGTCTTCTAAAGCAGCAGCAGCAACTAAAACCAGAAAGAAAAACTTTGGTTTAAAAATAAAACTAAACTGAAGAGACAAAAGGTCCAACTGGTGCAAATTATCTCATGGAAGAGGTATTTGCAGGGTACAACTCTCACAAGAGATCCAGATCTACACCCCTCTACCTTGTTTTACCGTTATCGCGTTCATTGCACAGGACTCAACAAATCATTCTCGGATGGTTGTTAAGTTTCATAAATAATGTGAAAACTGTATGCAACAAATACATCATATTTCCAAAGAAATGATAAGAAAAGTTACATCAAATTAAAAGTAGCTTCGTGAATGAAGGTACTGCTCTAAGTGCACTTTCCCTGCAAGTGCAGCCCAGTGCCTCAGCGCTGGATATGAAGGAAAGAAAAAAAAACAACCAAATTTAAAAATCCAAGTCCGGTTTCAACCAGTCGAAACCAGGCCAAGCAGAAGTCGCGTGTATGCTCGGTGCTGTCCCATCAGGGAGTCCCTATAATGCTTGTTCTTCATCAAGATAGGGTTTTGTGTCTTTGTTGTGATTGTAAACAATCCTTAGATACTTCTTTCCTTAACTGTCCTCTGATTGGCAAAACGAAGTAAATATTTATTTAAAAAGTAGAAAATCAAAATTAAACCAGAAGAAAAGAAACACAGTGAGCTTGTTGGAGTCCATAGGATCCGGTCCGGAAGAGCTCGGAAAATGTGTTCAGTGTTTTCTCCCGTTTTCAGCTGGAACTGTACCAGAAGTTGGATTGGTTGGGAAAAGGGTAGTAGAGCAAGAAAACAAGGGATGTGGAACTAGACTCTGTGGACGTTTCATGTGTTTGCTTCATCATCTGTGTCCTCTATCAATATCTTAGTGTCACGAGCCTTGGACCTGGAAAAAAAAATAAACAAGCAAACAAAATTACTCACTGAGGAGAAGGAAGACATATTACTATCATGTACGGACAAGGTAAATATACTCTCTCAAACATATTTCCTAAACTGGTAACGTCTCAGGCAGCAGTTTATTATAGATATGTGGTAATTCATACTCTCTCTACCCACGCTGCTCAGATGGTAAGATCACCACATAAAACACAGAGGAATGAGTTTCAGAGGGGTAGCCGTGTTAGTCTGTAATGGAAAAACTTTAAACACAACAAATAGTCCTGCAGAACCCTAGAGACTAACAAAAAATGTAGATGGTATCATGAGCTTTCATTGGCACAACCCACTTTTTTAGGTGAATGGATGACTGATACCTTTCTGCCCCATATGCTTGTTTTTTCTGCTATGGCTAAATTCTGCACATTAACAGCGCCCCCTACTGATAAATTACTGCAATACGGCAAATAAGGCTATATCTAGACTAGAAGCCTTTGTTGAAAGACTTTTTCAAAAGAGCGTCTAGACTGCAACCACTTATTTCGAAAAAGCAAGCTGCTTTTTCGAAAGACAGCACCCAGGCAGTCTGGATGCTCTCTTTCGAAAAAGCCCTGTTTGCATTCAAGAAAGCCTTTTTTCGAAAGAGCACTTTCAAAAAAAGGCGTTATTCCTCGTAAAATGAGGTTTACCGTGGTTGGAAAAACCGCCGTGTTCTTTCGATGTCATTTCGAAAGAACATGGTGGCAGTCTAGACGCAGGGGAAGTTTTTTCGAAAAAAGGCCACTTTTTTAAAAAAAAAACCCCAAACCCTGTAGTCTAGACATCCCCTCAGAGACACAAAATGTAAACCAGTGGTGGGCAACCTGCAGCCCATCAGGGTTCTATGTGTGGCCCATGAGACATTCGGTTTACCACTGCTCATGTGCAGAGTTGCCAGATTGCGCTGGTTGCTGTCTGTATAGGTTTCTTCCTACTGGCATTACTAATGTGACATGCACGTAAAGCAAGGACACGTGAAGTGAGGTGATGCTGATTGCACACAATGTTGATTGCAAGAGCCGTGCGCTCCCTCTGCATTCAGTAAAAGCACTATTATGGTTCAACTGGTACACCTAAAGCTAGGACCACCAAACTTGGAATGCAGTTTCCTCTTCTCCTAATTTAAAGCAAGGTCAGGGTTTGGTTCCATGAGGAAAATGGGAAGTGCCAGGAACGGGACTGTTTTCCAGAACATGGAAAGGGAGGGGGAAGGGATGCAATACTCGCTGTCTCAAGACAGCAAGTCTGCAGGGGAGACCAGTGTGGACACCCATACCACCAAGAGTGTGGCCAGTAGGACTGGGGCTCGCCATCTTGACTGCCATCAGACTGGCTAAGTGAGGTCCCCCGCTTGGAAGACAGCCCCTGCCAGCCCTCTTTCCCCCCCCTCCCACCCCAGGAGGGGGGGGGAAGGGAAAGCCCCAGTGCACCCGCACCCAGGAGAGACCTGGACCCGGGGGGGAGAGAGAAAGTCAGGTGAAAGATAGCTACATTATTCATCTGCATCTGTCCCGTTCGTGACAGAGATAATTAAGGCTTCTGGAGAATATGTTCAGGAAAGATGCAGAGAAATTGGAGAAGGTCCAGAGAAGAGCAGCAAAAATGATTAAAGGCCTAGAGAACATGAGCTGTGAGAAGACTGAAAAAACTGGGCTTGTTTAGCTTAGAAAAGAGAAGACATAGGGGACATGATAGAAGTTTTCAGCTATCTAAAAGGGTGTCACAAGGAGAAGGGGGAAAATCGTTCTCCTTGGCCTCTGATGACAGAACAAGCAGCAAATGGGCTTAAACTGCAGCAACGGAGGTTTAAGTTGGACATTAGGAAAAACTTCCTACCTGTCAGGGTGGTTGAACACTGGAATAAATTGGCTAGGGAGGTTGTGGAATTTCCATCACTGGAGATATTTAATAGCAGTTTGGACAGACATCTATTAGGGATGATCTAGACAGCGCTTGGTCCTCCCCTGAGGGCAAGGGACTGGACTCGATGACCCCTCGAAGTCCCTTCCAGTTCTAGTGTTCTATGATTCTATCAAAGTACTACCAATGACCCCAAGATGTCTAATAGCTAATTTACAGCCCATAATTTTGTATATATAGTTGGGCTTATATTTGCTATGTGCTTTATTTTGCGTTTAACAGCTCTTAGCTGGGAGTGCCTGGGAATGCTCTGAGGATCATTGAATAACCCTTAATTTCATGACAAGCCTTTTGTTCTCATTATCACACTGCCTCTGTTAATCAACGAACTCCCTGCCCAGAAGTTACCACCAACACAGAGAGCCTCATGTTCCACACTCAAGCTCTGCTCCTGGGTGCTGAGCACCCACTCTTACCCTCTCCCCATGGGTGTTTGCACCTCAGAGCACAGTCTGCACCTGTGATCTCTATACAAGGGATTCCATTCCTACAGGCAGTGTGTACGGACGCTGAACACTGCATACAATTACATACATCGGGGAATCAATCCTGTCCTCACAACAGACACCTTCTACTGTGCATATTTCTTGTTCAACCTGTCAATGTGCTTCACACGCAGGTAGCTTCTCTCACGTGAGGCTTCACCTTGCTTCACAGCACATCTGAGGGATAAACTATGCTTTAGATGTGTGTCTCTCAACAGAACTCTGTACCTGACAAAAAGTACACTTGGCCAGCCAATAGGAGTGAACAAAGCACACTGCGTCAATGCTACAGAGACTTTGCCTGAAAGGGTAATGCCAAAGTACATACTTATAGCTGGGTTCATCCTCTCTTTTCAAACTCCTGAGAGTTATGTCTCCAACACGGCATTTCAAACACTTATTAACAATAAATAAATGCCTTCAAATGTTGTCGTGCAAGAGGACAATACATACTGCGAAGAAAGATTAGGTCGGCGCAGGGACACACTCTGGCTACGCTTCCA
Source organism: Apalone spinifera (assembly GCA_030068395.1). NCBI lineage: Eukaryota > Metazoa > Chordata > Testudines > Trionychidae > Apalone > Apalone spinifera. The sequence continues at coordinate 6,779,370 of JANRFK010004893.1, read as the reverse complement.
CACCCTGTTCTTCTGGCGGTTTCGGACACCATCCTCCTGGTCCATCATCTGCTCTAGTAGTGTCTGATCATCAGCATTCATTGGTGCCACTGAGATGTCCCGGACAGCACGGAACTCACCACAGTTGTTCAGATGCTCGTTCTCCAGGCGGAAGAAATTCCACACAAACCGCCTTGGAGAGGGAAGGAGAAAAAAAAAAAGTTACTTACCATCTCGTAACTGTTGTTCTTCGAGATGTGTTGCTCAAGTCGATTCCACGTAGGTGTGTGTGTGCTGCGTGCAAGGATCATCGGAAGGATTTTCCCTCAGCAATACTCGTCAGGCAGACAGGGAGCCCCCTGGAGTGGCACCAGCACATGCACACATATATACCCCTACCACCTCCTCGGGTCCTTCTTGCCAGAACAGTTTGATGAAGAGGAAGTGGCTGGGTGGGATTGGGAATGGACAAGAGCAACACATCTCAAAGAACAACAGTGATGAGATGGTAAGTAACCATTGTTTCTTCTTTGAGTGATTGTTCATGTCCATTTCATGTAGGTGACTCCCAAGCCAAACCCATGAAGGTGGGGTCGGAGACTACCTGGAAACGGACTGCAACATAGCTCTACCAATAGCTGCATCATCCCTGGCCTGCTGCGCTATGGCGTAATGATTTGCCTCCAGGGCATCTGGCACTGTCGGCAGACAGGCTACTGGGCTAGATGGACCTTTGGTCTGACCCAGTACGGCCATTCTTATATTCTTATCTTAGGAGGACCAAGTGGCCACCCTGCAAGTATCTAGGATGGGCTCCTGTGCCACAAAGGTGGCAGACGAGACCTGGGTCCTAGTGGAATGAGTCAATTTGGGAGCCAGTAAATGGGCCAGCTCATAACAAGTCCTGATGCAAGATGTAATCCAGGAGGAGAAAAGTTGGGCCAAAACTGGAAGACCCTTCATCCTGTCAACTATCGAAAAACAGCTGGGGGGAGGGACTTATGGAAAGGTTTTCCATATCCAAATAAAAAGCCAAGGCCTATCTAACATCTAAAGTGTGTAGAGCTTGCTCTGTTGCAGGCTTGTGAGGTTTGAGGTAAACCGTGGGCAAAAATATGTCCTGACTGACAAGAAACTGGAACACTACCTTGGGCAAAAAGGCAGGGTGCGGGCAAAGCCTTACTTTATCCTTAAAGAAAACAATGTAAGGGGGATTCAAGGTTAAAGCTCGGACACCTGGCTAGTCGAAGTAATAGCCACCAGGAAGGTGACCTTCCAGGAAAGATGCAAGCATGCCCATGCTGCCATTGGCTTAAAGGGAGGAACCATCAGCTTTCTAAGCACTAGGTTAAGGTCCTACAGTGGGAGGGGTTGATGCACATGTGGATATAACCTATCCAGCCCTTCAAAAATTGATGTACCATGGGCCATTAGCCCCAGTGCTGCCGCTGTGGAGGCCACATTTGCTGCAAGGACAGCACCAGGCGCTGCGGTGCTGGAAGTGAGAATGGTGCCAGGAGCAGGAATGAGAGACTGTGTCTCTGGAGCGCAGTGACATCGTGTCTAAGCCCAAGGAGTAATCCTAGCATGACCACAGTGGAGCCGACGATGGACGCGGTGGCCAGTGCTGGGAGGCATGCCAGATCATGGCTGCGAGTTTGCCACAGCACTGGGTAGAAGGCGGAGACATCAAATGCCCTGGTGCCGTGGAAGATGCTGGTGTCACAGGCGCTCGGTGCCAGACCTTTGCCAGAGATTGTGGCCACTACTGGCGTACAGTGTGGACTAAGGTGCCAGCATTGCCAGTGCCAGAGTTGGCACTGCCCTGGAAGGCCTACAACCCATCTCCAGTGGGGCCGACACGTTGGTGCGGGGCTGTGCATAAAGGTCCCTCCAGTGCGCTGGTGCCAGCGGGGAAGCAGGGGAGGACATAAGTTCAATCAATTCCCTAGCTGCCTTAACGGTGTCCGGGATCGAAGGCCGGTTCACCTCAATCGAGTCCTCATCCAGGCTGGGATCCCAGGCTGCGCTTGACTAGCACTGGGCCCTGGAGCTGCAGGCCTCGAGGCCTAGGTGGAAGCGTCGGCATGCCCTGACTGAGGGCGCACTCTGGACGCATGCCATGACAGATTTGCTCCTATCTGATTCTCTCTCCTATTGCAGCCCCGGTGACGGAGCGGTGCTGGGCAGCCTATCGTCTCGGTACCGAGGCAACACCAGATGGGCCTCCAAAGACGGTGCGCTGTGGGAGGTGGGCGCCGAGCTGGCGGCTGGTGCTGGGCAGAATGCCAACTGCATTAACCGAATCTTGAAGTGTGAGTCCCTCTCCCTCTGGGTATGAGGCTTAAAACTGTGTCAAATCTTGCAGTTTGCAGAAATGTGGGCCTTGCCCAGACACTTGAGACAAGTTGTGTCAGTCCCCACAGGGCATGGACTTGAGGCAGTGCAAACAGGGCTCGAATCCCTGGGGCTCAAACCCCTGGGGCTCAGGCATGCCCCACGGAGAAAGGGGAAACAACAGGCCAACCCCTAACCAACAAGAAGAATAAGACTAACATTAACTATAACACTGGAAACTGAGAACTAAACTAACTATGATGATACCGCTAAGTGCGCTTGCAAAGCAAGAGAGAAGGTTCCAACAACTGCCACTAGCGGTAAGAAGGGACTGAGGGGGTGGTGGGCCGGCAGGGGTATATATGGATGCAGATGCAGATGCCACTCCAGGGGGTTCCCTGCCGGCCTGATGGGTATCACTGAAGAACAACCCTTCCAACAATCTGAGCCCACAGTGTGCACACACCTACATGGAATGAACGTGATCCCTCGCTCGAAGAAGGGAATCATATAAAAATTAAATAGTGCTTTTTGGCAATGCAGTCCTGTAGATGCTACTGTGTACACTTCCCTGGGATTACACACAGTCCCTGAGGGCAAAGCCCCAAACACTGACAGGCTGAAGAAAGTAGGTGGTTGGGAACGTGAATGACTATCAAGGAGTAGCCTGCTACATTACTTCACAGCAGTAGACTGATGGACTTCTCAAGGGAAGCAAATGGTTTTGGTGGACTCAGTCTAGTTTTAACGGTGTAGGTTACCCCAGCATGGCCAGTGTCAAGGTATCCCAAGTGTATTCCCAGTTAGGAGGAATAAATACAAATAAAATCTCTTTTACAGTGAGATTCATAAGCAAGCTATTTTGCTCTTGACTCAAGCAGATGTATGATTCCTGATGTAACACAAAGATGCAGACAGCATTCATGTGCTGGAAGTGTCTGATCACAGTGAAATTAATTTCATTAATAATTAATTAATTTGCAAAAGCAGAAGAGATTTGGGAAAATTTCGCCTTGCGTGACATTTCAATAGTTTTTACCAGTGAAAATGCTTAAAATGTGAGCTTGCTAAATTCCTCCAATAAACTTGGTAGACCTTGGCTCCTAGCAAATACAACACAGTGAGGAAGAATCCAGGTCTCGGGCCTGCCTATAGGTCAGACTTGTGTCTTTTTGGAAGTCTCTGAACCCCAGATGGTATTCCATAGCGCATTCTCAGCCAGCAGTTAGCTCAGACTTAGTTATTCTGAAGCCTTGTGCTCTGTTTACTTCAGTTTGTGGCTTTTCAAACAACAGCTCCAGGCGCCTGTGGAAAGCCAGTGACTTGCCCCACCTTTCTGGCGTGATTGTAATGCAAAAGGGGTGAACTAGCAGTTTGAAACACTGGGTAGCTGAGCCACCTTACCGGAAAACCTCAAGTGGTGCAAAGACAGTAGAGATGATGTCCGCGGCATCAGGGAAGATTTGCATGGAGGTGAGGGAGATCTGGATGGTCCAGGCAAAGCGCAGGATTACATCCTCCACAATGGCACAATAGTAATAGGCCTGAGGAAAAAAGAGTGAAATAGGACAGGTCAATTTACACATTCAATACACAGCAAAGATACCTGCCAAAGGGCCAAGGAGAAGCAGAGCCAATCCCATTATTAGCTTTCACATTTATTGGGACTAATTCGTCAATACCATTGGTACAACCACTGATGGCTATGGGCTTCATGCAAAGAAAACGTAACATACAGAACCAAGTTTAACTTCTCTCTTCCATCTTCCTTCCCCAGAGAGAAGACTCTAGGATCCTAAAATACGCTTTACTAGTAAGGGAGAGATCACCACCAGACCTAGACACATGCCGTCAGTATTTAAGTCTCCCAGTTATCTAAGATTTGTACTGATTTAACCAAATCTGTTTTGCAACTAATTTAATAACATTAGTACAGTCCCCTTATGTGGAAACATTTATCCACCACTTCCCGACCAATTTAAGCTAAATTAATCTATAGCATTCTTAAGCTGAAATAAGTGTCCACATAAATGTTTGCACTCGTTTTATTGTTTTACACTGGCTCTCTTTCTGCAGCTAATGCTTGCATACCAATTGTTCATTTGCCTGTAAGAGACTTTTAAGAGCGCTTTTCACCAGGTTTTTAATTTTACTGTACTTTTTCTTGTTTTGTAGTTTTTGAAACAAAACTACCCAAACCACAGTGGAACAGAGGCATACTGAAAAAGAGTCTTACAAATATAACAACTTATAATTCCTAACATCAGGCTGCAGTAGCTGCACAAGCACCTACAAAGACAAGATTAAAAACCAGATTTTTGGGAGTAAGTTCACAAATTGTTCTGAACCACTTAAAAATATTCCTTAAAATATTTCAAGATGTTTTTTAAAACACATTACATACAGGCCTTGATCCTCAGAATGTTCAAGTACCAAATACAATTGCTGTATTCTACACATGGGATTACTTGCATAGCACTGCTAAGCATAGCTTTCCAGCTTTGGTGTGCTCAGCCCAGGCACACCTAAGTGGAAGATATATCTGTAACCACTCGAAGAAAAAGATTTATTACCCCTTTTCAAATCTCCTACAGGGTTCAATACTCCCCCACCCCGATGGTTTTAATTTTTTTAAATGATAATACCTGGAGTGGAAAATTAATGTTCTGAATTAATAATACCCTGCTGCTTCTACTGCACTTGCACCAACTGCACCCACACTGGGTTTGAAAGGATTCATAATAATAATAAAATGGATTTTATACATAGCTGCTAAAATAAAGGGAAGACTCATAACAACTCAAGTCAGTAAATTCTGAAGTAGGGATCTCCACTCCATCCGTGATTTGTCCCATCAGACCACAGTTTTTGATGCTATCTGGTATGTTTTAAAAAAAACCCTCATCATTCAATGTGTCGAGGAGGGATGTGAATTGTTAACTGGGTAACCAGCAAGCATCACTCTTACTGGGTGATGCTTACCGGTTACAATTAGCCCGGCTGGGCTGGAGCAGCCCCCTGCCTGCCCACGGTGCAGCAGGCCCAGCCTGGCCAGAGCAGCCTCTCGTCCATGGCGCAGCGTGCCTAGCTGGTCTGGAGCAGCCCTGGCCTGGCCAGGTACCCCTCTCACCCCCATTTAAGTGGTTAACTGGTTAAACATTACGTTTAACCAGTTAACACATTAAATGGGATTTTACATCCCTAGTGCTGAAGTCCACCGCTGAAGAGGCACATGCGTAGCATAATGGAAAGGTATTAAGGACAGAGAAGATGCCTTAAAACTAAATTTGGTGGCTTTTCTGTGTTTAAAAGCCACCAAATTTATTTTTATTTTAACACTCTTAAAAGAATATTTAAGAGTTAGTATTTTTGCTTTAAAGAAAAGTGCTATAAGACCACCACAGTCAAAGGAAAACACCATCACTCATCACAAAACATTCAAGCACATAAGCTCTGTGCTGGATATTATTTTCTGCCATCTGTATTTGTAAAATATAGTATATGCTTTTTACAACTATCGATAATCTTAAAAAGGAAGAGACTGTCTCTTTGGTAATGGATAGATCTTACAATCTGAACTTCCGAGATACTGCATCTAAGACACTCCAAAGACTAGTCAGAATGTGCCTTTAATCCAAAGGGTTTTGTTAAAACCTTGGCAGGCCCTCCTCCAAAAGACAAAAAACTGCACACTCACTTTCTGTGGGTAGACTATCTCTTCCCGGAGGAAGGTATTTTCACCAGCATTCTTGTCAAAGAGACCCCAGTCCATCTTCAGGTCCCAAATAAGGGTATAGCAGGAGCTGATGAAATAGAAGACAATCCACAAGTAGAAGAACACTTTGGTGTCACTGTGGTTTTGAGCTGCAAGAGAGAAACAACAGCATAAGTCTACATAATCGTAAACATTTCTTATATCACCACCAAAACTGACCACCAAAATCCAGATGACTGACGGTAACTCACCTTTTAACAAAGCTCCCTGTCCCACCAAGCTAAGTAGACTGTGAAAGCCTTATCTGAAATACTTCAACATTAGTTTAAATTCCTCCTCCGTCTCACTTCAATATGTTGGCTTCCCTTCTATTTATTTTGAGTTTCCTTATCCTCTAATCATAACTCTGGTCATCTGAAGAAGTGGGCTGTGCCCATGAGAGCTCATGATATCATCTCATGTTTTGTTAACCTATAAAGTGCTACCAGACCATTTGCTTGCTGTTTTTTTAATAGGTGTCTTGTTTGGGAAACTGAGTTAGAGATGTTATTCTAATTCTGTCCAGCAGGTGGAAGCTGAGGGTCATATTTGAAGAACCAATGCTCATTCAAGATCCTTGGCTTAAATGACATTTGAGTCACAACAGCAGATATAACTGTTCTTCCTTCACCTTTGCTTTGTCCTGCCAATTGAGTTTGGTGGCTCTTGTTCTTTGCCCCCAAGAGTTCTGGTCAAATACATCTTCCGAACTGACATCAACCTTCCTAATGTCTTTCAGCTTCTTGAACCACCTTTTCCAAGGTTTTCTTCATGGGCTTAGTCCTATAACTACCAGCGCTTATGCTCTGGCTAGCCACACCTGGTCATCTCACATAATGAAACCATCTCAGTCAATATCTCCTCAGCTTTTCTGTGATGGGAGCTACCTGCATCATGGAGCATACCATTGCCCTGTACAGCCTACCAGTTCTTCTCTTACCCAACATCCACCTGAGCAGTCTCATTTTGGCTCTGTGAAATAGTAGCAGATTTCCCTTCCTCACTGGCCAGCATTCTGACCCACACATCACAGCTGGCGTAACTGTGAGCTAGTACGCTTAGATTTTTAGTTTACTTGGCCGATTCTTGTTAGAGAAAATTCTTATCAACACCTTCCATTTACACCAAGAACTCATCACATGGCTTCTGACATCTGCATGCCCACCATGGCTCAATCCTGAACAGAAATAGCATACAGTCTGTGCAACAATTTAAGTATCTAGTTTTACCAGCTTCTCCCTGTCCTTCTCAATGAAGCATTGCATGCATTCAGTCTTTTGTTGGCTGATTCATAAGCCATTTTCTTCTAATGACGCTCTCCATTGCTCGAGGCCCTTTTCTAGATTGAACTAGGGATGACAATGTGTACATCATGTAATGTTACATGATTAACCGATAAGCCTTGGCTTATTGATTATCTTAACTACACACACTCCCACCCCTTGCTGCCTCTGATACAGAGGCAGCAGTATGGATGGAGAGTGAAGGTGGTGGGCTGGAGCCCAGACACATGGGGAGCCAGCTTCTGGCTCTCTGAGTGCCTACTCCACAGACCCATCTGCCCACCCACCCCCCTTTGCTGCCTCTTACAGAGGCAGCAAGAGGGGGCAGATAGGAGCCGATGCTGGGGGAGCTGGCGTAAAAGAGGCAACAGCACAGGGTGCTGAAGGTGGGAGAGGCTGCCGAGAAGCAGCATCTGTCCGCATTGGTCAGGCTGCTCCGCAGCAGGCAGCAGCCCCTGTCTGCGGGGGGGCCTGAGCTCCTCTCAGAGGCTGCTTCATGGCATCCTCTCCTGCCCCCAAAGCCCTCCCTCAGCAGAGTGTCTGCAGGGAGCTCAGACCCGCCACAGACAGAGACAGGTCCTAGATCAGCCTGTCCGTAGGGAGCTCAGTCCTGCGGATGGGGCTGCTGCCATCCCGTGCAGCTACCTCCGATACAAAGGCAGCAGCATGTGGTTGCAGGGGGCTCCCTAGGAGGGGGGCCGGGAGCGCACTGGCTACCAGCCTACTTCCGGGGACTACTGAATTATTGTGTAACCAATACAATTTCCTGTGGTTACATGACTATTTAATTACACTATATCTACCATCCCTAGTTTGCACTTATCTTCCCAGAACATTGACATCAGTGAAAAGCTCCACGGAGCGTCTTCCCTAGTCTCCCGTATCAACGTGTCCTTTATAGTCACAAATAGGAACTAAGCACAATAGCAGAAGTAACAATTAACGCACTAAAAGCCTGTTCTGATTATCAGCAATTCCACTGACCCATGCAGAGACGGTGTGCATGGGAAGAGTGATCAGGGCGGAGGCAATATACTGAAATGCATCTCGAAGGAGGCTCACACCTGGATGTTCACTTTTGCTAAGAGCTCTTTTTTGGAAACTAAATCAGGCATAAACCTGCTAGTTTGTCTGTATATTTTTGCAAATGAATTATTTATCTTGCTTCAGTATAGACCACATTGCTTCCTCAGTCCCTGCTGCATTCTCTTTATCTTTAATATTTATTACATTCTTAATATGTAGGTAAGAAAATGAATTGTACTATTAATTTTGTTTTTGAATTAGTAACTAAATTTCGGCCCGTAAAGCGTTCATAAAATAAAAAAATGTTATGTTGGACTGTACAGCTGAGTCCTTTGTGCCACCTTGCTATCGGGTGTCATTCTGAATGACTGCAAGTGCTTATTCACTGAGTCTTTACTAACGAACACGGGAACCATGTTCTCACTACAAAAGCGACATTACGATAATATAACAAACCATGGAAGTGCGTTTTCCAGGTACGTGGCTTTAAAACAATAAAAACGCCTACTGCTGCCTCCTGAGCACAAAAATAGAAATAACTCAATTTGTCCTCTTTTCATTTTAATAGTTATGATAGAAATGTAATGTGTATATACGCGAGGCAACACAATAAAATTAATGGGGCAAAAAAACGAGAGGCACAGTGCAATAGTCCATTCATTCCATTATGCAGTTCATACTTTTGGGACACAATGTGCAGGATGCAACTCAAATTCACACATCCTCTTTCCAACACATTCCTAATCCACCCTATTCAAGTCTGCTTGCAGTGGAGTCTAAAATAAATAGCATAAAAGTGATTTTCTTCAGTCTTTTGCTTCACCTCACGATCTTGCTTTTGTGTAAAAGAAGAAGTGTGTGTGTAGCATTTCTCATCTTTCTAACAGTTTCCAATTAATCATCAGCCAGTCAGGCTTTCCAGGAGAGGCCAAGGGACAGGGCTGGGGACATTCCCTCCTCACCTTCTCTCTCAGTTTTGAGATTATCACAGGCTACACTACTTGGAAGCATGCACAGAAAATCCCTCAAACCTAGCAGATGTAGTCCCATGGAGCAACTAATCTGAATGCTACCTACCACCTGCCCCTCTCCAAGCTTTCAAAGTTTGATCCATCCCAGAATAGTAAACTGGTAAGTTTATAAAACAACGAGTGGTCCTGAAGCTCCGTAGAGGCTAACAAAATATTATATATATAGTTTCTAAGGTGCTACAGCAGCCTAGCCAACCCATGGCTCGCGAGCCACATAGAGCTCTCCGCCGCCCTCCCCCCCATGGAGGGTACGGCTCATGAAGCTGCTTCCGCAGCTCATGAAGCAGCCCCTGCGCTCCTGAAAACGGCCCCCGCCTCCCTGTGCTCACTGGAGCTGGGGAGCCATCTGGTGCGGCCATTGAAAATGGTGTCTTCAAGATGGCATCAGCCTGCGGGAACCTGATGTGGCCAAAAAGCCTCTAAACAAGTTTCTTAAAGGGGCAATCTTTTTTTTTTTTGCTCAACAACTTTCCCCCGGCTCTTTACCTGTAACAGGTTGGCCACCTCTGTGCTACAGGAACACTTGTTTAAGTGACAGAGTAATACAGCTACTTATCTGAGACTGATAACATTTAAAATCTGCACTATAAACTTATCAACTAGAGCCCGGATCAATCTTCACATGGGACCAGTCCACCTCAGATTGGCTACAAATTCCCCCATGGAATTTCTACTGCATCATTCCAGAATGGGACAGAGTGACTTAAAGCAGTTGATCCACCAAGATTTTGTAAGGATTAGGGCCAACTATGCTGAGATTGTGCATTCAGTTTCTAAGCTTTCACATCTCCATGTTTAGCTGAAGCTAATACCACAAAGCTGGATACCACACGTCAGCCCTACTCAAGGCTTCCTCACAATTTTGGCGGGTAAAAAGCAGTAATACTGTTGGGTTTATTGTTTACGCAGGTTTTTACCATGACACTATTTAACCATAAGTTCCATTATTAAATCAAAAGGCCTTGACTAAGACACAAATGATAGGCTATTTACTACATCCATAACAAAACACTGAGAAATACTGGATCAAAATACTTACAAATGGGCTAAGCACAGGGATGCTTAGATCTAGATGGGCCTGCCCCAACTAGATCAGGCAAGCAGGCACCCACCAGCAATGCACTCTTTCCCCGCTTACTTTTTTATACCCTTTCACAATGAGTGATGATGTCACTGCCAACTACTGATTCCAACTCAAAACAATTTGAGACAGTTCACCCTTATTTCCAGCCTTAATCTGGGTAAGATTTACAACCACCTTTCTCCTCAAGGCCTTTCCTCCCTCTCTTCCCCTCCTTGTTAACCAACAGTTTTTCTATTGCACCTGGCTTAACACAGACTCTAGTTTTTGAGATAATATTGCTATGTGGGGTGGGAAGGTTTATGCTTTTGTAAGACAACACTGTCTTGTCTTAAAATCATCTGCAGTTACCCCTGTCAGTCAGAAGCCTTCTTACGTCCCCTTATTTCATTAGTTATTCTCTGAACCAGACGTCCTCCCCAATTCATTCCTTCTGGCCTTATAATTCATTCCTTTCAAAGTCTCTTTTACTTGCTAATTAGGGCCTTTTTCCTTACGTTTTTCTTTAACTAAACTAAAGCTAATTTTTATATTTATTCTACATGTAGCCCAAGGCCTAGTGTGCTTCAAAAGCAGCCTGGGGAACTACAATTGTGGACTACCAACTGTAGCGTGTTGGGAGAACTTTCTGGTTCCGGAGCACGTAGGCTGCAACAGAGAGGAGGCTGCTAAACTGTCATCCTGTTTTGTGTTCTTTACAGAATAAAACCTGTTCCTGGTGGTTTGTCTGAGTGGGTCTAATTGGAGGTGCGCACACAATGCAGGCCTAGTCTCCCAAAGTGGTGTAAAAAGTTACAATAATCGACTGGTAAACAGGAGGGGCTACATGCAGATGCCACGAAGGAAACATTCAGACAAGCCCTCTTCTCATGTAATTTTGCACTTGCAGAAGAGGAGGAGAGGCAATGTGCCGAGCTATCCTCTACTCCCCAACTGTCTCTGGAACTCCCTGGGGCTCACAGAAGGAGACCATCTGGCCTTAGATTTCTGTTTCTCAGAAACATACAGAACGGATGGTAACGAGTCAGGGAAGCTATAGCGGATGAAACTGCACCTAAGTAGACAGTTGCACAGCAAGGCGATGTCAAGTTTCCATGTTGCTTAGAGCTAAATTGCCTGAAGAAGAGTTATTGAGGTCAATTGTTGTGAGAAAGGGAGGCTAGGAGAGAATTCAATTAAAAACTCCCGGTGCATTAGCAATCAAGCTAAAAGGGATGTGCTAATTTCCAGTTACTCATCCTGGCTTCAGTTCTCTTTCTTTCCCTACCCCAAGAAGTGCTCTTCTTCTCACTGGCACTTTGGGTCAAGCTGCATAATTTCCCCTCCCCTGTTTTCTTTCTAAACCATTGATTGTGTAATATGTTTTGCTCCTGAAAATTTAATTACAAAAACAAACCATTCCCCAGTTACAGACTTCAAACAAAAACAGTCTATTATCCCCAGCCTCTGCCTTTTGGTCTGTTCTCTTAATCACTTGTCTTCCTTTCCACCTCGATTTTTCTCTCATCTCCATGATTTCATTGGACACCCTCCTTCCTTCTCATGTGCCTTCATTGGTATTCAGGTGGAGTAACAGAGATATTACCGCTCTAGGCAAGCAATTATATCTCAATCTCCACTGGCTAGTCCTAGTGGCCCTCTTCAATGCTGCATGGGAGGCCAGAAAAAATCAAGGCATTGATATTCTGCCCAGAGCTTTCATCTACCACATGCCTGCCACTTCTGCAGAAATAATACACACTGGGTATGTTTATAATCATGTCAGGATCTATTTAAACAAAAACAGGTTCACCCAGCAGTACTACTTCACAGAACGAAGCACTGGAAAATAGGAAAACAGATTCAGGAAGAGACAGTATCCTGGAACTTGCTTTCACTCATCTCCTCACTTCTCCCAACAACATGGAAAAGTTGGACTTCCTTGGACCGCAGACCTTTTCTGGTCTCCTGCAGTTTTCAATCAGACTACACCAGGGATACGGCACTCTCCATCTGCCATAATTCAAACATGGGACACACAATGTAGAGAAAAAACTAAAAACCGGGGGCAAAGAGAAAATTAGTGCGACAACTGTAAAACATAGATCAGGAGAGAGCATCTTTTGGTGGGACAGGTAGAATTTTGGTGCAATCTGGGACATAAAAAGGCAGCCCCATTCATGATTTGCCCTTAAGGTCCATTAGAGAGCAGAAGCAGCCAAGCCTTTGCTCCAGACCTCAGGAACTCTGCAGGACAGATGGAGCAGAATAAAGGGCTCTTAGTTCTTATATGTAAAAAGGAAACTGTTTCTAGCAATTCAGAGGTCCTGTAGAGGATTTCTGCCAGAAATTAAAAAACTTCTGCTGCATATCACCTACAGAAATACTGAAACTGCCCTCAAGAGCTCAGATGGAAAGTGAGACCTGAAGCAGCAAAGACAGCCGGGACCAGTGATCCCTGTAAGCTGTGCACTTGTGTGGTCATTTAGGAGAGATTCAGATGCTGCCTAGCTGATTAGCAGTGCCCCTACAGCTAGTTTTTTGTGTTTCTACTGGTGGTGCACATTCACACATCTTTCAGTGCACATAAAATTATTCTGCACATGGATGGAAAAGATTAGAGGGATCATTGCTGAAGACCCTTTGGATTAGAAGTTCTGGAGGGTACCAACACATGCTTGAAAAGATAAGAGGCACAGGAAATCGTTTAGCATTTCAGCATGTGAAGTTTTAGGGACATAATGCCTGCAATACTGAAGTGCTGATTTCTACGGAGCTTCACATCTGCAGGGCCAAGAGCTGCCCAATCTCTCAGTGCCACTCAGTAGCATTTCTGTTACCCTGGCTCCTTTTGCTGTGGAAAGTTAAGGAAATACACACACACAAATTAGAACAAACACCCTGAAGTCTAAAAGCACCTCAAGGGACACAGAATAGCTGACAAGTATTCTGAGAGAATAATAAAATATCTGCAAATGATAACTCATCCTAAACAGACAAAATAAGGGCCATTTTCCACTGCAGGGCTGCACAATTAATACCACAGTGAATGTACTTAAATATTGACTTAGCATCAGTGAATGCTATCTGTTTACCCTCCTGAATTATCCTGCAGAATGTAAACACTCTATTCTATTCAATGCAGCTAAAATCAATGCCATGTGTTATTGAAGGACTGACTCAGAATACAATGGCTTTCGATAAGCATTCTTGCTGACCTGACCGTTGTAGTCGTCAGTGGTTTCTGCTGATGGGGAGAGCTGTGATAAAAGCAGCAAGTAGATTGGGGTCATCAGAAAACCTTCTAAATCTAAGGTAAGCACTGGTATATGGCATAAGACTTACTGATGCAAGATTTCTGCTACCTGCTTGAATTCAAGGCCTTCAATGAAGTGGCACCAAACATGACCTGTTCTAAAGGTAGATTATCTGCTCTGTAAATTTGAGCGGAACCAGAACTCCAGTTTTACAGTCCAAAATAAAAAGCTTGGTCTGGCATGATTTTAGGGAGCCGGATGTCCACTTATGGGTGTGCCCAAGTTTTCTGCGGTCCCATAAAGTTTGTTTACAGCCATCGATCCTGGCTCTCAGTGTTCTGTGCTGTTATTTAGCTGTAATTTACTCCTAAATGTCTTCTAAGAGCCCAGTAAACAGAGCAAGTGCTTATAATGCCGCTAGACAACACTGACCTCCCTTGGTCCAGCAAATTCTCTGGTTTGGTACTGCTTAGGTCCTGAAGGTGCTGGACTAGAGATTCAACCTGCACTGCCTCCTTAGTCATTGAGTGTCATGCCTCCATTAAGCCATCTATTCCATAATGCCAGTGGGTGAATGAAATTCAGAAAAGATTAATCTACATGAGAATCACTGTCAAAATGACTCCGAATGCAACCCACAAATGCAGTTACTGGCGTTCCTTAACTACCTGAGGGCAGTTGTATAGATCTCTTGATAAGCAGGCATATTAGGTAAGAAATGGCAGGAAAATACTAGCTCAGTACTAGGGGAGTGTCTGCTCAACTCTGATCAATAGTTGTGCTTCCACACAAAAAAGGACTTTGTTGCTTTTGCACACAAACCAAACTTTCCTACATAGCCAGTTCTCCTTTTTGTCCTGCTGGTATGCTCTGTAAAATACAAGCACTTCATCCATTGCAAACTTCTTTTCTATATGATTCCACAAATTATCTTCTACAGTGCTAAAGCACAATCTATTACAACAGTGTTTCTCAAACTGTGCTCCGCGAGACACCGCCAGGAGCTCTGCGAGGCTGACAAACTGGAAACATTGATAGGTACAACACTTACAATCAACGGATCGCTGGGGCTCCGTATAAGTTTACACGCATGTAAAGGGCTCCGGAGCCCAAAAAGTTTGAGAACCGCTGTATTACAGTGAAGCAAGATGCACTGCAATTGCCAGGAGACCCATGGGCTTGTTGTGTGATTTGGGGAGTGTCACCTAGCTTCTTTCAAATTCTGTAAAACAGGGACAACCTTTATATTCGCAAAGCTCTGTTATGCTACAATGAAAAGCAAGCGTGGGTTATCTTTGGTGGGGTAGAACAAACATTTGTGTAGGTTATTTCAGTACACAGATTATTTTGAGCCTTGCCAACTATTTTACCATTTATGTCTGTAAAAGAGCATTTCGTCCAACGATGTTAATTACAACAAGAGAGAATAAGATGCTGCAAGATCTGTCACATTTGATTTGATCTCTCTTCTGGTAACTGTTCTCTGGCACCTCTACGAAGTGTGATCTACTGGTGCTCAACTTATGCCTTGGGAAGACCAAGTCCATCTACTTGCCGGAAATCTTGCTAATAAGGATGATCAGGTTGCACTAATTAGAAGTAAACATTGTGGTGAAGTAGCACCTCTACGGGGATGCAAATTTAAGGAGTGTGGACAGATGCAATAATCAATTATACCACAGTGATTTGGAAGGGCTTTCAGAACCCAAAATAAAGAATCCCACAGAAATACCACCACAATATCCAATTAAGCAAATAAAAATTACTTAAATACAGTGCTGTATTTTTTCTTAGTAGGTTTTGCAGCACCACATAAGACTGCAGTTGTGCATTTGAAGGAAAAACTGCTTACTTGTGATTTAGTAAATTGCTCTTCTTAAAGAGTCCCATAAAAACCAGACCTTTCCATCCCTAATTGCCCATGAAATGAAGGATCAGGAAATCATCCTTTCTGCTCACATCTTTTTCATTAATACTCTCACTTAGCCAGTCACCATTAACTACATTAAGCAATATAAACAGCATTATTCATCTGCTCTTGAAATTACATCCATTAAAATTCATCTGCCTGAAGGCGGTGCACTTTAGGACCAGCAAGAAACACTGCTGGTAGGAGGACACAGATCATCTTCTCCATCATCTGGGTGCTGTCAAGTATCCTATCTGATTACACAGACAGACTTATGACATTCGGGAAAACTTCCTTTTGAATCTGTAAGCTGTGCTGTCATTCAGGATGCTGTGGCAGTTTCTGAAACATTGCTTATGAATACCTCTGGCAGAGGTTTTCTCCATCGAGTATATGCTGCAGCCTCGGTCATCTCACCTTTTCCATTTATGTAGTATATGCTGTGGACAAGTGAAACCTGCAAGCTCTCTGAACAGATGTGAACAGCTAAGAATATCCTGCAGTCGCCTAAACAAAATCCTTGCTGCATTATTACTCATCCTCCTCTCAAGTCCTACCCTTCCAACTCTAATAGGATGTCACCAGAAACAGTAACCAAACAAGCAGAGACCTAGCAATTTAGTTTTCAGAAGCCATGCTAGCTAGTGTACAGTCCTAGCAATGACAGGATTTTCAAAGCTGGTGCTAGGTCAAAAACCATAACAACAGTATTTCCCCTACAGCAATGCCTCCTGTTCTCCACTAATGACACTGACAGTGCTCTGAGTGAGAGAATCAGAAAGACTAGCTAATGAACACAATTCGTTACTTAAGCCCTCCCAGGCATGGAAGAACTGCGTTTCAGACATAATTTAGCCTTGCTCACAGCGATTAGGGTGAAAGACATTAAGGATTTGGGCTCGAAATTATCTCTCTCCCTTGTTCCTCGTGAGAAGTTGCAAATATGCTATATTACAGTGAACAAGGTGAAAGAAACAAGTACCAAAAATAAGTTAGTAAATCTTATCACAAAGTATATTACTCCAACAGGTCACTAATATGTACATCAGGAACTAGCAAGAACATAAATTAATCTGATTTATCTGAGCACTAACAGGTCTACACAGAAGGGAAAGATGCCAGGCAAGGGACAGCAAGTCAAGGAACAAGATTTCACAAGTGCTGCTGATGTTAGTTTTTTATTAAAAGTGGACAGGAAGAATTCTCTTCAGATCACATTTTCTGTAACTTTTATCCTTTTCTTAGTAACAGCATCCTGCCAATTCTCCCAGCTCCCAAACAGATACCCTAAACTAAGGATTATTTCATGTATCAGTTACTGTGTGGGGTAACACCTTGCTTTCTGTTCTGTTTAAACAATACAGAAAATATCATGAAGCCACTATATACATCCATGGTACTCCCACACCTCAAATTCTGCATGCATTTCTGATAACCCTATTTTAAAAAAAGACATCTTGTTAACATTGGAAGAGCTACAGAGAAGGGCAACTAAAATCATTAGAGGTTTGGCACAGCTTCCATGTGAGGAGAGATTAAAAGACTGAAACTGTTCAACTTCAAAGAGAGAAGACTACGTGGGATCTAAAAAGTCTATGAAAGCATGAATGGTGGGATGAAAGTGAAAAGGGGTGTGTTATTAACACCAGGACTAGGGGTCAGCCAAATTAATAGTCAATAAAGGAAAGGAAACAAACAAAAGGAAGTACTTCACACAACACACAATCAACCTATGGAACTTGTTGCCATGGGATGTTGTGAATGACAAAGGTATAGCAGGGTTAAAAGAGAGAATTAAGTGAGTTCATGAAGTTAAGATCAGCAGGGACAGAATATTTTGTCTAATCTTGGACAAGATGCCTGGGGTGTCCATAAGCCTCCAACTGCTAACCAGGAACAGCATAACCAGGGATGGAGAACTCAAAATGGCCCTATTTGGTAAATCTCCTCTGAAGCATCTGGCCCTAGCCTGAGGTGGGCAATAATTTTTTTATCAGGAAAGCGTTCCAAAAATTTGTTAAGTGGTCAAGGGCCACATGCTTCCATGACATTAAGGGAGGACGTGTGGAGTTTGGGATGGAGACTGGGTGCAAAAGGGAGCTTGAGGTAGGCGACTGGGGTGCAAGAAAGTGTGGGGGTGCAGAGGGGAGTGTGGGGTCTTGGAGGGAGTTTGGGTGAAGGATGGGGCTGTGACTTGTGGCAGGCGATTGGAGTGCAGGAGGAGGTGCAGGATCCTGGAGGAGATATGGGTGCAGGAAGAGAATTCTGACCTGGAGGAGAGATAGAGAAAGGAGTGAAAGATCCGGGAGGCAGTTTTAACTGGTGCAAGAGGGGGTACAGGGTTACATTTTGGACCTAGGGCAAGGGGTTGTGACTAAGGGTATGTCTAGACTACATGGTTCCGTCGACAGAACCATGTGGATTTGTTTACTGGGCAAAGGGAAATGAAGCAGCGATTTAAATATTCACCGCTTCATTTACATTTAAATGGCTGCTGCGCTGAGCCGACAAACAGCTGATCAGCTGTTTGTCAGC
>JANRFK010004893.1:6743889-6761099 GCA_030068395.1 Apalone spinifera | reverse complement strand
TGTGACCTAGGGCAGAGGACTGAGGTACAGGAAGGGGTGGGGGGAGGAAGAGTCTGGGAGGAAGTATGGGTGCAGGGTCTGGGAGGGGATTGTGACCTGACACAGGGGTACAAGGAAGGGGTGCAGAGGGTTTGGTTTGTGACCTGGGACAGGGAATTGAGGTGCAGGCTCTGGCCAGGAGGCACTTACCTTAGGTGGCTCTCAGCCAGCAGCCCAGCAGGATCCTCAGGCAGACTCCCTGCCTACCACATCTCCACACCCTGCTCAAAGCTGCTGATTGCGGGTGGCCAAGTGCTCTCTGTGCATTATGTGCCTTTTGGGGGAAGGCTGCCTGGGCCGAGCTTGTGGCACAGGCAGCAAGCAGAGGACCTTCCCCCAAAAGACACGACACACAGAGAGCACTTGCTACCCGCAGTCGTTACAGTAACCATTGGTGGTGATTGGATGAATGGCATTCCTGCAGAGTCATTGCATGAGTCTTTCCACCAATCAGGAAGTGCTTTAATGTGAAGGTCAGTGACAGCAGTTTGTTAATCTGCCCCTATTTGGGGACTACTCAGAATTGAGCCACATTTGAAGGCACTTCATGATTATCTAGGCATTTGGGGTGACAAAGGTGCATCTGACATCTGACTTAACAGATGTAGGCAGTCCCTGGCCAATGCTTGGAAGCTAACCTGGATTGTCTCCAAGACCTGTGAGGGTGGTAAGTCTGTGAAGTGGAAGGAGCAACCTTGGCAGAAGTCAGCACAGATCAACTCCAATCACCATACTGGGGGCATTCCTGTAAGTCTAGCTGTAGGCCCAGCTAAACATGCGGTGGCTTATAAGACATTCTTGAACAAGTGAGCCCTGAGGAAGCCGTCAGCTAGGTATAGGCAAATGACAACGTTCATTGTTCACAGATGTGCTTCTACGATGGACAGAACTGGAAAACATCTGAGTGCAGACGACAGGCCAAATTGGAGCACTCTATATGGGATAATGGTCCTGCCCAAAGGTAAACCATAGTAATTTCCTGCGTGATGGTTATACCCAAGATGTGGTCAAGGGCAGAAAACCAATCTCCTTGCTCTACAGCTGGAATAATGGCTACTGAGCATCTTGAACTTTTGCATCGTCACGTTTTTGTTTAATGCCCTTGAATCTAGAATGGGCCTCCAACCTCCCTTTGCCTAGGGGAAAGGTATGTACTTCTTAAGAAAGTGGCGAAGTCATCACTGAGAAGCAGCAACTATTTTCAGAGGCATCTCTGTGTAGTTAATGTCTATGTTATTTTTAAGTAAGGTCTGTTTGGACTGTTTTAATGAGAGATGGGTGCCAGTTACAATGACTTAAAATAGCCCTGGAATTCTCCTCCACACGCAGAAGCTACTAATGGTTGGCTTGCCACTATTCTTATTTGGATCATTTGAAAAAGACATAGGAGGGCCACAGAAAGAGGGGCGATGACTAATTTCCAAACCACGTAAGACTAACTTTGGACAAGCTCAGCAGCAGTTAATAAGTAGCTGGATGGAATCACAGACCACCACAATGACTTCATTAAATATGGGGCTCAAATGAAGCAAAGATGCAAGAAAATTCATTTCAGACACTATCCCTTTCAGTCTGTCAAAAAGATAAAGCTTTCCCTCAGACCCACTTTCTATGACAACGATTTCTAGTAACACAGCTAAAATGAAACCAATGGCATCTGCATGTGAGGATCTTTGAATATACAACCTATACACTAAATGGTTAACAATATGAAGAATTTATGGAAAAATCTGCATGGGGGACAGCTGACATTCAGATTCCAAGGAGATAAACTTTTCCTCAGTTGGACAAGAGCTGAAGCATACCGGTTTTTCTCTCCTACTCACAGATCCAATGCGCTTGCACCACAGTTAAGCTGTACGCGTACAACTGGAGAATCGTTTGTGAGCATTCAACACCTTCTCCCATCACCCACCAAAAGCTCAGCACAATTTGATCTTTCACTGGTCCACAGATGGTGAAGCATGTACACTCCAAAATGTGGAGAGCAGCTACAATTCCTTAAATCGCAAAATCAAGAGAGGAACGCAAGCCCAACAGGACTCTACACAAAACATTAAGGACAACTGGTCATGTACCTGTTCTTGCCTTCACAGCAGGGATTATAGCTACCATTTTTCTGGCCTGGTGACTCTCAATTGCCAACCTTGCAAGTCAATATTGTCAGACAGTAGCACAACTAGAATCTTTTGAATAAATAAGCAATTCTTGTAACCATGGTAACTGTTATAGGGCTGCTCCCAAGCGTGATCAAGGATCGCAAGTGTGAGCAGTAAGACCTTAACCTGGGCGCTCAAACTCACACCTAGCAGCACATTTATTCCTAATGGCAAACAGCAGGCTAACAGTCTCCTTTCGGCTAGCTCACTGAGAGCTGGGCAGTGTCCCCAAATGCCATATTTATCTAAGGAGACAATGTGGGTCAGGTAATATCTTTTGTTGGATTAACTTCTGTTGGTTAGACATAAGCTTTTGAGCTTTCACCTGAAGAAGAGTACTGTGTAAGCACAAACGTTTGCCTCCCCTGTCAACAGAAGTGAGTCTAATCAAATACATTAACTCATCCACTTTGTCTCTAATACGCTGGGACCAGCACACCCACAGCACCACTGCATAGTACTTATCTGGGCACAGAATTAGTCTGATCATTAATTTCAGTGGTGATCTCGTGTCAGACTGTTCAGAAAACCACCTGATTTCAAGGCTGCTGGGACCTGAACACACAAATAAGCCTGGAGTCTTGACAAAGTATGTAAGAAAATGCATCAGTGCCATGATGGGAATTTGACCATAGTGGCACAGAACAAATAAAATGGTCTGTGATCTGAAATTATCTCTTTTATTAATTTCACTTCATCAATTTTTGTACATTTTTGTATGGTTTTACAGATTTATCAAGCTTTAAAGTGATTCTGAATGATATCAAGGGCTGTGTTTTATGGACTCTCCTTGATAAACAGGACGGATCAATCTGTGACCATCCCAGAAAGTCAGGAGTGTCTCAGCAAACTGAACAGGTCCCATTTCTGATTTGTAAACACTTCATTATAAACCCAATTGTCAGATTTGGGGAGAGATGTAACAGTCACGTACAGTACTTTTTAAAACCGCAGTCAGTCATACTGGCAAAGGTGAAAAATTCCCGGGGACTAAGAAGAGGTCAAACATCTTAAAAGAGGCACATTTTACAAGCATGTATTTTTGAGCTTGCCCTCCACCAATTTCCTCCCTCTTCACAAGAATGAATGTTTTCGAATGCCCTGGTTCAGTCCTCCTGAGCGAAGTATGGTGGGTTCACATCAGAAGCATTTATTGCAAGCCTTGTACCCTGGATTTGTTGTTTTATTGCTCAGTTTAGAAACAAGGGATTTTAACCTGACTGCAGCCCTAGGCTGGGAAAGAACGTAGGAAAAACCATTGGGGGATAGCCTAAGTATTAGGGGAATCGTCTGTAGTGGTGACAGTGGGAGATAGACATGGGTTTATCAGTCGTGACACAGCCAGCTACTCAACACCTGTAAGAGAAGCACACATGTACCTTTGGATACAAAATGAGCTCATGAATACTGTCTGATTTTCTGTCTTCAGAGAGCGTGCATTACAACATTGTTATATGCCAGCCACTCTGCTCAAGGCTTGTGTTTTATTTGTATTAATTCCCAGATAGCAACCCATTTTCAATTAGCACTCTTGGCACCAACAGAGTTTCCTAATAAACCTGATGTCCACTTGAAGGAAACTTCTTCCTAAGACAGCTAGAAGGAAGCTGTGTGTACTTTTTTTATTTCTCTATCAATCCTCTTGCCCATGCACACGGATGAGAAACTGGCTCACAAATGTATACTGTTGCTAATTTCTGTAGATACAGGAGGCATCTATTTCAGTGGGAAGAATAAAGCTTTTGACTGACATGGAAAGGTGGGGGAGAAAGAACAATGAAAGACAGGGTGGCTGCCTGAAGTGTGGAGCTAAAAGCTTTTTCCTTCACAACAAGAGCAGAAACAAGAAATAATTGCGGTTTCCACGGAGATAGGGAACTTGAGGGATCAGAGAGCTCAACTGGCAGTTAAATGGGTTGGAAGTAACTCCCCACCCAGCTTGAGAAGGAAAAGGGACAAAAATACATATAAAATCCAGAGGGAGCCTTTTTCTAGCACAGGATACATTCCCCGACTTTCCTAAATGATGGACCAGCTCGGTTCAGTTTGCTCTCCCATAGTAGCCCTTGAATACCAAAGGACAGTAGGGTTGCCAGATGGTTTCAACAAAAATACCGGACACACTTGACATTACATCACAATCTACATTACATCTTATTTAGAAAATACCAGACATTTATATTTTCTCAATTTGTTTCCCGAACAGAAAGCTCAAATATTGGACTGTCCAGTTCAAAACCAGACACCTGGCAACCCTAAGGACCAGTACCTACCACACAATGTAGCAACTCAGTCCATTCCTTTACATATCTAGGGTGTGTGTAGACTACAGGGTTTTTTCGAAAAAAGTGGCTTTTTTTAAAAAAAATTTCCCCTGCATCTAGACTGTTGCCGTGTTCTTTCGAAAGTAAATCAAAAGAATGCGGCAGTTTTTTCGACCGCGAAAAACCTTGTTTTAGGAGGAATAAAGCCTTTTTTGAAAGTGCTCTTTCAAAAAAAGGCGCTATGTACTGCAAACTGTGCTTTTTCGAAAGAGCATCCAGACTGCCTGGGTTCAATTTCAAAATTAAATTTCTGAAACATGTGTTGGTTAATAAACTGCATTCCTCTATCCACAAGAAAGCATTTCATGTTCATTTGAAAAAAATAGAAAACTGAATTCTCAGCTCCCATACTGGGGGACAAACCATACTTTGTTTAAACAGACACCTGTACTTTATTATGAAGGGAAATGGAGAAAAATGTATGGATAGACGTTTTTCTGAGCCTGCAACACTGTGCACTAATTAGTGCTACACTGGTCCCCTTGTCACTGAAGAATCAGCAGCTCCATTGAAAGATTCAATCAATGCCAAAAGGAGGATGAACTGATATCAAAGTTATCCATTTTTTAAAAACAATGGATCTTACCATAACTCAACCCATAGCACCTCAATTCTACTCTATTTTCTTACCTTTTATAGCGGTCATCCTTTTTATATTAAGATAAGAACATAACTTGTACTGTCCATAATTCTGTTCTCGCTCTATAAACATTTGCACCTGAAAGCCCACAGGGAGAAAAGACGACCGAGGAGCAAAAGCTGATGAGATAGCAGGGGTTTCTGGAATGCTTTGTGAAATAACTAAAGGAGAACTAAATCCTTTGTAACTAGTAATAACTAGTACCTTTGTGAGTGCTGTAGAGGGCTGCAAATGTCACCATAAAGAAGGTGGTGGAGTATTTGCCAGCATTAACCAGATGAGGAAAGGCCCGTTTGGTGTCACGGTAACGGCGCAGGCACTGGATAAAACGCAACCAAGCAGGGATGCACTGGACAACTGCTCGCACTCCGTAGGAGTAGCTGTTGCAAATCTGATCATCTAGAAGAAAAAAAGATGCGTCAGTAGACATGGAAACAAATTACTCAATTCTTCTCTCATTCCCTTCTAAATGTCTCTCAACCTCTACCTAAGTGAGTAAACCTAAGGTATTGGAAGCAGGAAATATAATAGGCTAAGCAGTGTTGCATTTGCACATATGTTTAGCAACTCAATATTTTCAATCCCAGCACTGTGTTTCAGTCAAGGGAAGATTTTCTTAACCTCAGTGCTAGGCTTTAAAGAGACACAGCTTATACACTACCATCAAAAAATTTACAACCTAGTACTGCTACAAGTAGCAACTGAGATTACTATCAGTGAAAGCATAGGGAAGAAATCTTTTGTTTTACTTTAGTTAATTTGTGCATTTGAGCATAGTCAATTTCAGCATTTCTCCTAGCTATATGGATCTCTCCAGGCAGGAGCATATGAAAGAAGAAAAAAAATAATCACTAAAAAAGCTATGCTGAATTTTAGACATATGCAGAAAGGTATTCCCACAAAAACACCAAACTTGGCAGGGGGACTCATGGATGTACAGTGCCTGAAATGACTCGACTCTTCTTTTAAAATGACCAGTTGAATGTGCCCCTTTAACTATAACCATCAACTGATTTGAGTTTGTATCCTAATACTGTCACATCACTAATTATCATAAGAAAATTCCATTTTTAGGGGTGCAATGATTTTTGCCAATAAGGGGGAAAAGACAGGAAAAGTCAACAGTTAAGTGTAAAATCCAAAGCCTGTCATATTCCTACACATTTCCATATCAAATCATTCGTGGCTTAATTTCGAAAACGTGTTCAGCACACCCGAAAAGTATCAGGCCATCGAATACAGAATTTGTTCACTCCCTCAGTGAATCAATCCATATTTATTCCAGTGGAATGGTGTTCTTATTCTTTCTGGTTTGATGCAGAACACCTATAGAATACAAACCTCCTGGCTTTAAACAGTTTAATTCCAATTAATGCCTTCAGGGAAAAGACCGTTTAGTATGTGGTCTTAATATAATTGAATGGAGGGTTCTGAGATAGGCAAGCCTGGAGAAATAGAAAGTAATGCGGATGCACGCAAAAAGCAGGCTTTGTGTTCTCTCAATATATGCTAACGGCCCATTGACAAGATGACTGTCAGTGGCTGCTCGTTGAAATGGAAAGACAAGTGTGGACTGACTGGTCCACAGGCATAAGATAATGTTTTGCCATGAAGAACCAGAGTTAAAATTTAGATACCATCTTTTGCTCTGCAAGCTGGAAATGATGCTGGAGGCAGCATGCCTTGCCTCTGTTTCTCAATGTCAATTGTAATTTAATTATGAATGGCACCAATGAGCTTAAGCAAGTTCCCTGCCATTTCCTCCAGCAGAGAGGACAATAGTGAAACATAGGACCTGGAAGCAATAGCCTAGAAAGCACAGATAAAACAGGAAGGAAACGGTAAAACAAGAATATGGAAGACCTCCAGGAGAAGAGCACTTAGGGGAAAAAATCATCATGACTATTTCCCCATAAACTCTGTATTGTTGGTAGTTAGCCTTTTATTGCTGCTTTGTGTTAAAGTGATACATAGAAGTGGTACAAACCCAAGTGTGATTGCATTGTTGGAAAGAAGTCTGAAAAACTGCCAGACAAGCTTGGAAAACTGCTGTGTGCCTTCCTTTGCCAAAGAACACCTCAAAATTTTGGCAAACAAGTTCTTAAGTCCACGGGTCAGACCAGTCACAGAAGCAGGTTATACCAGATGAACTGATGGATGAACAGGGCAGTATGGGATGGGAGAATAAAACCCCCTATGATAGGATGAGTTTCCTATATTATTGGGAGAATTTTTGCAAAAGGAAAGAAAGATGCTTACTGGAATTTTTAGTTAGTATCAACATTCCTGGGTGATTGGGCAAAGTGTCCATACAAATTTGTGACCATCTCATCTTGATCATTACTGTACCTGTACCTGTCAACAGCCCAGCACTGTTGTCCCACTGGAGTTCAAAGCTATAGAAACAGATCATGTATTCCAGGTCCATAAGTATCATAGCCAAGCTGTTGAGCTGATCGGCCAGCCAGAAATCTGCGAAGCCTACTTTATGGAAGGGGGCTGTGAACACTCGGAACTGAAAATTAAAACAGCATGGAGTTAGTATGAAATATATTAACAGAACAGACTGGCAGTATAGCAGCAAGAGATGTGACTGTTGAATTAACATGAAATATCACAGTGCTCTTCAAAGATCTGCTGGTTCATCACTTCTCCTGGCAGTAGAAAATCCCTTTCACCCACAAGAACTGAGGACAACATTTCCTCTTTCATACATTCATTTCCTCCTTTGTGTCCACAACCTTTTTTGGGGGGGAGGGAGTGGGGGCTGATCTGAGTTTTTCAATCTCTTCGAAGTGAGATCCAAGATCCAGCAAAGAAACCCACAATCCCCACTTCAGAGTGTTTTAAGCCAATCTATGACACTGACAATAACTTCTCACCCATCCTCTTCAGTATTTCTACCACAAGCACGTCCACATCTTCATGTGCCTCTTCCCCATTTCACATCGGATACTCACTAGGTTCTGGACCAGCACCTTGGCCTCTAATCTGACCTTGATTCAGATTTCTACACCAACAAGCATGTTTCTGCAGTGTTCAATCTTAATGTAAGGTTCTCAATCCCTCAAGAGTTTAAAGGGTTAAGTTAAAAAGGCAAAGAAACTTTAACGGTCAAATATTCATCAGACTCCCTCTCCATCCTAACCCACTTTCCCTCCAAGGCTTTACAGCAGTTACACTCCTTTCAAAAGTAGACCACATTCACGCTCCATTACCTTGGATTACTACTGATCCTAGCTCGTTAAAGGTAACACCAGATTTGTCCTGCAGTTCAGATATTTATGAAAGTTTCTGTTAAGGAAACATTGGATAAAACTCAGAGCAGTAGATGATTTCTACTATGAATTACAAGACCGAGATTGGAAGAAAATAGTTATAAGAATATAGCACATCAGAGCTGTGCTTGTCTCTCCACTAGCTCTCAGGGTCTGATACCTGTTTAAGGGCTTTGGTCCTCATCTTCAAAACTACGTTCAAGGCTGTATTTTAGTGGGTAAACCACAGTGACAACTGTGCTCTTTTAGGACAAGGTATATTACAGAGCCCAAGTTGAAGCACATGAGAGTTAGGAATAAAGTGTTCTCAGGTGAGGATTCAGCTATGTAACAAGCCTCCAGAGGACATCAGGGAAACCCAAGGTCTAACCATAGATAAGGAACACTGCTAAACCTCCCACTTCCAAAAGGCCTTTCCACCAAAAAAAGTGACACTAGCCACTGATACCATCTTCTACACAACTAATCCCAACCAAAAAATTGCTGAAACAACGCCCTAACAACAAACATTTAAGCAATCAAAACTACAGCCCTTATTGCAAGTAGTGTTTTTACCCCAAGGCGGGAGAAGAGGGACTATCAACTCCACTCGGAACTTTGCTATTGCTTTTACATAGAATGTGCTCAGATAGCCAGGGGATGGATCTCAGTATGAAATCCTAAGATAGATATAGCAAGGGACTTGAATACTCCAGCAAAAGTTAACAGCAGACAGAATGAGCAGGCACCCATTTTAGGCCTCTAGGAGGCACCAGTTAATCACTTATACTGGGAATTGAACCATCACTTTTGGTATAATCCACCCTCTGGCGAGCCTCCTAATCCAAACTGTCTGCGGTTCCCAACTGCTTCTGTTCTGTTTGCATCCTATCCCCTCAATGTGTCTCCTATTCACGACTCCACTGAACTGTGCACATCTTGGGGTGCAATACGGAGGTAAATACCATTTAAAGTTACCCATTTAAAGAATTAAAAATACATCATTTAATGGTTAAGTGATTAAGTGGCTGGGGTTGATCCCACCATCAACATGGCTGGACTGGCGTTGATCCACTGGGGCATCTGGGGCCCCTACGGCCAAGACTAGCTGGCATAGATGGGCCCGCTCTGATGGATGGTGCTGCTCCAGCTGGGCGGCACAGCTGAGGCCTCTCTGGCTGGCGGTGTGGGGGGCTGCTGGGGTTGGAGGGCCAGGCAGTGTGGGGCCAGCCAAGGTTAAAAGAAAGCGGGTTAACTGGTAAGACTAATGCTTACAACCTTTACACCCCCAGCATGCAGCTCAACAGCAATAACTCTCATCCGAGGAAAGAGTGGAGTGTGCAACAGCCTGGACCGCCAAGTACCAATGCTGGCATAGAACAATGGCAAAGCAGGTAGAGAACACATTGGAGCCTAACAAAGAAACAGCTGAGCTTCAAGCACACAAACCAGGGTTGGGAGAGATGGTGCCAGAGGTCCAGGAAGGGGTCAGAATTCTACAAGTGTCTCCCTGTCAGAGGCAAGCACCACCAACCAAATCCACCTTCACAGCAGTCAAAAATCTGCCGCATCTGCCCACGTAATACCCCAGAGCCGGCACAGCTTGTCCCTGACATCATTACAAAATATTTTCTTGCTTAAACTGAGACTGAGACATGCATTTTAGTTTGAAATATTTGATCACCTCTGTGACTAGACTATGTTCCAACCTGAGTGAGAATGGACATTCTGGAGCTGATCTCTGTAGCTTTACTAAGTGAAGAAGCAATGGATATTTCATCGACCTGTAAACTCCTGCTAGATTTCTACACTGCACAGCCAGATGCTGCCTGGGCTTGCCTATCCACCAGGGCACTGAACAGCAAAGGTTATTTACCCTTCAGTAACCGTGGTTCTTCAAGAGGTGTTGCCCATGTATTCTACGTTGGGAGCACCTGTGCCCTGTCGTGGATGAGTACTGGTTCTTTTTGGCTAGCAGCTTCCGCTGGAATGGCACTTGCACCACATGTACCTTTGTGCCCCCTACCAACATACCCAAACATCCGAGTAGGCCCAACGGCTTCTCAGTTCCTTCATCAATACATAATCCCATAGGGACAGGACTCTAGCAGGGAAGGAAGGCAGATCATGGGATCAACCCACCTGAAAGAGCTGCAGTTGCAGTAATTTAAGGAACTGCGCTTTCTTCAAGTGATTGCTCACACTGATTTCATTCTTAGTGACTAACAAGCAGCTGCAGGTTTGTATGGAGTTGGGTACCAGGAGTTCTACCTGACTGTTGGCTGCAGGCAGCCTTACCAAAATTGGCATCTGAGTTGGAGGCTTGTAATAGGGAACTGAGATTGGTAAACGGGTGGACTGAGCACCACATCTCTCAGGCCAGCTGCTTGGGCCTTCGTAGAATGAGCCTTAAATGCCTGTGTTACCTGGGTGGACACAAATTGCCCCTAGCAGCAATTCTTTTATGTGGTCTGTCTGCTTTTTGGCCTTACATAGAGTTAAATATATTGTTTTGCTCCATGAAGATTGAGCCATCTCTCCCTAAGAGACCTCAAGCCTACAGGAGTCCGTTCACGAGGCCTTACTGAGTTCACAGTCAAAATGCTACCGTACACAAAGGTTTTGTTCTTTAGCTAGATCAGGTTAGACATAGATTATTAAACTACAGCAACCTCTAACATGAACACAGTTGTACCCATATAAAGATATAATATACAGCTAATTTTGATAAATACAGGCAGAAATAAAGAAATGAGCTATTCTGATATAGGTGCCATCCCACTGTCACTATTCACACTGGGATGGGGGCAGGTCATTATACCAGTCAGTTTCTAAACGGACATAGCAAAAGCAGTGCAGCAAAAAAAAGCTGCATATACAAGCCCAGAAAGGAATCCAAACACAGAATATACTGGATGAAGCTAATGAAATACAGTTTTGAATTAGTCCCCATTCCTCAATCTTGGATACTAAGTGTCTATCTTTAGCATCAACATGGACAGAGAACAGGGAAAGTGCAATGAGATATGTATAGGAGAAACATTTTGTACAAGAGGCTTCTCTCCAAAGTTTCCAAGAACAAGGCTTGCATATTCCGATTACTCCAAGGGCAAGCTTTTTTGATTCCAGTAGATGTGTCTACTTCAGAGGTTTCACACAAAGAAAACTATTAACTACACTACACCTGTGAACTCGTTATTGTGGTAATGACGGCACAAGTTGCTTTTGTATATTTTAATGGTTTCGCCAGCTCACCTCATTTAATTATTGTGTTACCCCTGCCTGATGCCATCAGTCCCCAATGTATTTCATCAACTAATCTTTGCTCTAACATACACTTGGCAGTTGCAATGCTTAATGTCAAGCCCAATGTGCAATCTGTTGGCTAATAAGCTATGCAGGTAACCTGCTTTGCATGAATCAGAGCTTGTTATTTCAGTGATGGGGACTACAGGAGGGAAAAAAGTCTCATTTACTACCTTATGGGAACAACTGTGTGGAGTCTTTTCATCAATAATCAGCAGCGAAATGCAGAATTTCCAAAGCTGCCATCACTGTGAAGACTGAGTGATTTCTTCCTATTTCCATCATGCCAATATATTTCCTGGTGACTGTGCTAGTTGTGCCACAGCAATGCTATAAATCAGACTGTTCCCACACAATCATGCCACAAGAAATGAAACAGATTATAGTTCCTTTTATAGCCAAAATGTTGTATTCCCCTTCAGAATGAATAATGCTCTGCAAAACCCCACCTCTGTGAGAGTGTGAAATGGAAGCAGCACATGTTGCAAAGCATCTGAGGTGGGAATGTCCTCCGTTCCTCAAGGGAAGGCTGAGACCGAACCAGGATGGACCCTAATACCATCCTGCTCATTTGTTTCCAATGGGGACAGAGGTGTGAGAAGGGGAGGCTGAGGACTAGCCTGGCTTCTCTTAGGACAAGAGGGCAGTAATACAGGTGGCCAGGCTAGAGAGAGGAGAAAGGGGCAGGATTGCATCTGAAAAAGGATCTGTGAGTAGGAGAGATGGTGATTTGTTGAATGATGGAAGGGGAAAGGAAAAAAGGGAGCACAAAAAGAGCAGAGACTCAGCATGTTAAAAACTAATAAAAAGTTAAACACTTAAATAAGATGTACATAAACAAAATCTGTGTGTACACTTAATGTACAGATGTATGCATGTTCATGAAGTCGACCAATTTTATTCTTACCTTTGAATTGTTCCAGATTGCACCAATTAAAAAATATTTAGCAAGTGTTAGCAAAGTAATAGAGGACAATACTCCAGGACCCACCTAAAAGGCCTTAATCTTCTCTCCTGCTAATCACTCAATATTTTTACCATGCAAATGGAGCAAAAAAATTATTTAGCCAGAAAATTTCCAGTTCTCTAAGGATACATCTACACTGCAGCGCTACTTTGGGATAGTTCCGCTATCCTGAAATAGCATTTTCCATGTCTTGACAGTCCACCCATTATTTCGAAGTGTAATCGAAATAGCAGGTACATTATTTTAACATTCCGGAAAACCTCGTTCCACAAGGATTAAGGGACTTGGTGGAATAGCGGTCTATTTCAAAATTTTGAAACAGACTAATGTCAAAATAAGCTTGAAATCAGGTACACAATTTGTGTAGCTCAAATTGCATAGCTTATTTCGAGCTAGCGCTGCAGTGTAGATGCACCCTAAGCAGTTCAAACAGAACCCACGCCTTCCCAGCGCTAACAGCAAGACAGAGGGCTCATCTGGACGCTAGAGTGTTGAAAGAGGATATGCAAATTGCGCCCCCTCCTTTGTCAAAAAGCCGCTCTTCCTCAAAAAATGAGGTATACGCAGCTTTTTTACGGGGGGAGGGAGGGGGACGGGTTCGCCTAAAATGCAGGGAAAAAAGTGAAGGACTCAATCTGATTAAAATCAATGCAAGTTAAAGGTTGTGTGGGCACATGGAGTGGTGGCAGGGCTATGCATTTT
This sequence comes from Apalone spinifera, assembly GCA_030068395.1. NCBI lineage: Eukaryota > Metazoa > Chordata > Testudines > Trionychidae > Apalone > Apalone spinifera. The sequence goes on along the minus strand of JANRFK010004893.1, from coordinate 6,747,705 downwards.
GGGAAGAATTGGTAAGAGATTCCCAGGTCAAACATCTGAAAACTACTGCTTTGGTGTTTATATTTATAACATTAATAGTGCATTCAGCATACATGTTCCTGTTCATTTTATTCAGATTTTTGTTACCAGGGAAACAATAGCCAAGAGTTGTTGAAAAAGTAGTGGTGTGTAGTTATTATAAAAGGAAACTAACTTCAGCTATTGTCTGCTACCCCCATGAATATTCTATTTGAGTATCGGCTCGTTTTCAGTTTGGACATTCTCTCAGCTTTGCTTTGTAGCCCTTTGTAATCTTACACAAATTGTTTTGCTAAGGAAGAGATACAGTGGCTGAGACATGAGAAAACATATGTGGTGGACTGATGTGTGTATACATATGGACACGTGTGCTTTTTTGTATGTGTGTACATATCCTGGTTACAAAGAATACGACAGAAATAGTCCAAAGACTGAAAGTAACCTCTGTAACTCTATGCTCCAACACACACACACTCATCTAATCCTTTATGTATGGTCTTGCTTGAGTACTAATGAATCAAAACATGCATACAATTGTGTGGCATAAAGACCTAACGCTGAAAATTAATATTGTATTTGCATACTCTTCAACTACTTGAGTTAATTACCGACACCAGTTTCTCTTGAGTTTGTACTAGGTTCCAAACTTACCAACAGTTTGAGCAGCCAAAACCGGGACTTGTAGTAGAAGGTTTTGGTGGGATTGATAAGGAAAAGCAACATGAATCCATACAAGATGAGTGGGTTCACCTGCATAGGGACATGGGTAAATTTGCCTAATATGCAAGCTAGCAGGCTCAGGCACCACAACATCCCAAGGAATCCAGCAATCTAGTAAAAGATGGGAAAGAGAAAAAGTTATACACCAATTGCCTTATTATAGAACCCAAGGCAGAGCTACTTTCATCACTCTAATCAAATCAGCAACACATCAGTAACCACTTTATCTTCACTTAAGAATATAAAACCAGCCATACTGGGTCACAGCAATGGTCCATCTAGCCTCATCGGATGCCATAAAGGCAACGAAAAGAAAAGGCAATCAAGTGATCCATCCCGTCGCCCATTCCCACCTTTTAGCAAACAGAGACCAGAAACACCATCTCTGCCCTTCCTAGCTAATAAACCATGGCGAACTTATCTTCCAGGAATTTATCTAGTTCTTTTTTAAACCCTGATATAGTCTTGGCCTTCACAACATCCTCTGGCAAGGAGTTCCACAGGTTGACTGTCATAAGGTAAAGAAATACTTCCTCTTGTTTTAAACCTTCTGCCTATTAATTTCATTTGGTGACTTCTAGTTTGTGTGTTATGAGAAGGTGTAAATAGCACTTCCTTATTTAATTTCTCCACACCAGTCATGATTTTATAGATCTCTATCACATTCTCCTCCCTTTAGTGGTGTTTTTTCATAGCTGAGAAGTCCCAATCCTATAAATCTCTCCTCCTACGGAAGTTTTTCCATACCCCTAATTATTTGTTGCCGCCTTTTTTGGAATCTTTTCCTGATAGTTCTGTTACAATCCATTCTAAAGAAACAGGACACTTAAAATGCACAGCGGCCCTGTGACATGTTCTGCTTACCTCAAAGAGATGCTGATGGGACAAATTGCTGCGGGGATTGAGTTCAAAGATGAGGACATGATTCACTCCAGCCTGCCTCCAGCCATACGTATTGATGCCCAGGAGGAAGAGGAATTCTATCAGGAGAAAGCCACCTCGATAGATTCTCACCAGTGGCCATACAGTTGGTCCATCTATAAAAAAGACACCTGACACACAGAGAGAAATTAAGTGCTTAATGACATAATACAGGCTGTGTTGCAGGCCAAAACAATTCTCTGCTTCTTCATGCTAATCCGAAGGAAGACAGTTTGATAACACACAGTGCCCACAAGAAAGAGGTAGTACTCTTATTCCAGAGCTTCTATACTCTAGTTATTAGAACAGTGGGGAGACAGGACTCATTGCCTTAATCCAGACTGAAGCTCTGACTTGCTTTGTTCTTGGAGATGGGAGAAGATCTATCACTTAAAACTTTTCTCGTTTGGCTGAGGTTACGTCATTGACTGAGTTTTCCTCCTCTTTTTTTTTGGTCAAAGAGCTTTATTTTATATTAATCATTTCTTACCTCATAAGAAAAATTTAAGACAGTCAAACATTGGGAATTCATGGATTAAGCAGCCAAAAGGAACTACTGCGATCATCTAAAATAACTCATACTGCACAAAAGTCTCCTGGCAAAAGCCTGCCTCTGGAACCCCAGACCCTCCCTCCCCCCAACCTTCTGCTCCCACACCCCAATAACCTAAACCCTTTGCCCTTCCTCCTGCCCCCACGCCTCCTCCCAGAACCTACACCCTAATCTCCTACCTCAGGTTCATAATTCCCTCCTGCCCTAGGTGACAATCCAAACCCCTGCACCTCGTCACAACCCCCTTCTGCCTAAGATCACAACCCAAATGCCTGCACCCCCGCCTACACCGTAGTCCCATGCCCCAGGTCACAACCACTTCCCTTCACCCCTCTCTCCCTTCTGCACCCCAATCCCTTACCTTAAGCTCCCTTCTGCATCCAACCTACATCCCAGACCTGGCACCTCCTCCATTAATACTGTGGAAGAGTGCAGCCCTTGACCTCTTTCCAAACTCTTGGAGTGACTTCCCATCAAAACATTTTGTCCATCCCTGTCCAACTAAACAGCACAGACTATAGGCCTTCCCTGAATCAATTCCTACTTGAACTAAGTTACAATTTTTAGAGAAAAAAAATCCAATCTTAGGTTTCCAGTGATGGAGAATCCACCAAAGCCTTGCTAAACTGTTTCAATGGTTAACTGTCTTCAGTCCTTTTACTCCAATTTGCTTTTGCCCCAGTTTAGAAGAAAACATTAACATGTTTGTATTACTACTTCAGAACATCTCTTGATTACTATCTCTGCTCCATCTCCCACGCAAGCCCTCATCAATAGCCCACTCTGATTGGCAGATGTGATGTGAAACCGAAGCTCTGGTACTAGCAGGAATTAAAAGTAGTAGAAGCTGAACATTCTTCCAAGTTTGTATTTAAACAAAAAAAACCTCATTTGTCCTGTGCAAATGGAGGTACAAGTATTTCAGCCTCACAAAAAGCCAATGAAATACAATATATACTACTAAAAAGTAGGATTAAATCTGTCTATTCACTAACTTCAACACATTGTAATGAGTTGGTAAAATGCATATTGCTCCCTTTGTTCAGACTCGCAAGCTTTTGAAGACCCGACTCTTTGAACTAGAAGCTTCACCTTTGTCCAGCCCAGAAAGCCTTGTAAAATTTTACTCTGACTGTCCACGGCGAAAGCTGGTACTGAAGGGTGGGTTACTTTTTTTTCCCCATCCACTTCAGTATCATTGACTATCCCCTACTCCCGCGGGCTCCTTCCCCAATTTTTTTTTTTTAATTTGAACACAGCCTGAACAGGAGCACCCAATTTAATTTGTGTCAATTTTATCTCCACCACACCCTCTTATTCAACTCTCTCAAAATTAAAGAGCTCCACTCTTTTTAGTCTCTGTGTGAAATTGCCTCTAATCATTTTCATTCATCTGCCCAGCATCCATAGTTTACATTGCTTGGTGTTATGGAGACAGACATTATGGATAAGAAATGGGGGGCGGGGGTGTGTGTGTGGGAACAAGCAGTCCCATAGCACCTTAGAGACGAATAGATTTATTAGGGCATCAGCTCTCATGGGTAAAACCAACTATATCAGATGAATTCGAGTGGAAATTAGAGGCGGGTGTGTGTGTGGGGGGG